>CM070108.1:1652500-1840000 GCA_036178185.1 Liparis tanakae
GTGATTATGACACATTTCCATGACTTTTCAAAAACTTTTATGATTTAAGTTTTTTCCATGACTTCTCCAGGCCTGGAAATCAGCATTTTGAAATTCCTTGACTTTTCCAGGTTTTCCATGACCGTACGAACCCTGTATATGTGTATTATATGTTATATGTATATATGTTAGTATTATATGTATAGGTTTGGTATATGTCTCAGCATGTTGTATTGTATATTTATCTTGCATATTTAGTAAGGTTATTATATGTGTCAGAGTACTTGTACACAGTGTATGTCATGTTATGTCATGTTGTATATTGTGTTGCTGTGTTATGCTATGGTAGTTGTTGTGGGGCCTTGTCCTAAGAATGTCAGCGCCCAGTCTGACCCTGTGTCATTCTGTGCATCTGACAATAAAAGACGTGTAACTTGTAATATAATGCACAGAATAAAATATACAGAAGAAAGCTAAACAAACACTGCTGCCGTGTTTTAACTCACAAGGTCATTCCTCTTAACACAGAGATGTCAGTCGCTATAACTTTAAATCACGAGAAAGCTTTAGCAGTTATATTTTCTGCCAAGAAATAACAATATTTACATGGTATACCATGCTGACATGCAAATGAGAGTGTGTATAGTAATACTGAGTGGAGAGGAAATGTCGGTGGTTCTTACATCCATGTCTGACTCGGAGTGGCAGGGCCCGTTGAAGTCCAGGTCCACTGAGGGACACGCTCTCTCGTGAGGCAGGTCCACCGCCCAGCTGTTGGCAAAGGCTGCAGGTTCATCTGTCCGGATGCCTAAAACACACGGACGACACCCAGGTGTGTGTGTACAATCAGCACACACGCCCAGGGAACAGATACCTTCATTATTAAGCACATGCAAGAGGTAAAGACACTGTACTGATGCACTATTCAAACATGAACACCATTATGTCTCTTCCTATGTTGACATGAGACATATTTACATTCAAGATCAAGTGTTTGCTGTATAAATACAACAGGGTTCTTACACATTTTGAACGATGAATTTCCATGACTTTAAACCAAATGTCCATGACCAAATTGAAATCTCGGTAAAAACATGAACAATTTAGAACATTGTGCGTATTGAGAGCGTATATTTTGAGCGTTTTTCTTTAAAAAACATATTCATTATTTCAAACTCGGTGTAAATGAACACGTGATTTTGACAAATGTCCATGACCTTTCCAAAACTTTTATGATTTGAGTTTTTTCCATGACTTTTCCAGGTTTTCCATGACCGTCCGAACCCTGATTGTATTTTTTTTGTTTTTATGGATTTATTTCCTGTTAAACTAGTCTAATAATCATTTTTAAACCTTGCCTGAATCTTACAGGGTTTTTACCAATGGATTTCCATGACTTTTCCATGACTTTTTAATGACTTTATACCAAATGTCCACGACCAAACTGAAATCTTGGTATAAACATGAACAATTTAGAAAATGTAAAAGAAAAATATTGATTATTTCAAACTCTGCGTAAATTACAACATTTCCATGACTTTTCTAAAACTTTTATGACCTGAGTTTTTTTTCCATGACTTTTCCAGGCCTGGAAATGACCATTTTATAATTCCATGACTTTTCCAGGTTTTCCATGACCGTACGAACCCTGATACAATACACATGTGATAACATTGTGTTTGTAAATGTGCCATGTCTATTGTAGCTTTCCACTTGTTTGCTCTCTTTCTCTCAGCTCATCCTCGCGCTCCTGGACAGCTCTCCTCTCAAACCAGTAGGGACTGGAGTTCATTTTACTGGCCATTTGAGGAATAATTTGCTCCTTTCAGCCATTCAAACCCAAACTATCAGTTCTCCTCTATACTTTCACTCTGCTCTCCAGCTCCCAACCGCTCCGATAAGTGTCCAGAATCAGTTTTGAGTGTATAATAATAATACTTGAGGCGAGTGGGCGTTGAGAGAAGCGACAAGCGGATGGAGGTCGGTCTTACCGCGGGCGGTGGTGAGGTCATCGCCAGCAAGATGGTTGAAGTTCCCACATAGGCCACAGGGGGCGCCCTGGTGCTCCTCGCTCATCTTCAGGTAGACGCCCGAGCCTCCGTCCCAAGCCAAAGAGAAGCCGAACACGCTCTTCACCAGCAGGTAGTCGGCCAGCCGCTCGATGAACACGCCGCCGACCGTGTGAGGCAGACTCAACCTGACATTCAGAGACGGAGAGGTCAAGAGGTCGACACAGAAGGCAATCTTTAGGAAAGTCATACTGATAATGGTGGGTCACTGAGTTGCTTTTCCATTTCTGTTATTACAGTTTTGTAACTAGAAGGGGCCCTCGGTAGAGCGCATACCTTCATATCACAAGATTGGGCATTGAATTATGAGCATTTTGGCATTAGTTGCCAATTGGATACAAATTGACCGTGCTATAGTAAAAATAAGATTTTTATCTTTCCATGACCTTGACCTTTGACCGTATCGATCCCAAAATCTAATCAAATGGTTCCCAGATAATAACCAATCATCCCACCACATGTCATGCGATTTGGTTTAATACTTTTTTACTTACGCGAATAACACGCACATACAAATACGCGGCGATCAAAACATTACCTTCTGCATTTTCAATGCGAAGGTAAAAAGATGTTTTTGGTTGAAGACTTTAAAAATCTATCTGTGTGCCTTCTTCTTACTACAATGGAAGCAACACACACACACACACACACACACACACACACACACACACACACACACACACACACACACACACACACACACACACACCTGCGGCCTCCCTGGTGGACCTGATATCCAGAGATGTGGATCTCTTCCTCGTTTGGGAAGAACAGGCTGAGAGCTCTCGGGCATGAGTGAACACTTCCATCACACACTCTGCTGTTGTGGACCTGAGAAGAAAAGAAAAAGATGAAAGAGAAAAATAAATGGGAATATTTTAGTGATATGCCCTCTGAATTGCTGCAACATCTTAATTTATTTGTGCTATAACTATCAAACAATTTATCAGAGAGAATGCAAGTCATAGAAACACTTTGGGAGCTTAATTTTTGAATACCGGAATCTGCAATGTTACAGAAGTTTGATATCATCCCCATTATCTGTCAACTTAAAGGATCAAATTGGTAAAACCCTCTATTTTAAAAGGGATTAGAAAAAAAATATGAATCATTTAGTTAATCTCTGTCAAATAAAGCTTGGCAGAGTAGCAAATATTACTAAAACTGGGAAACATTTTGCATTTGTTGGGGTCTCCAAATAAACTACAGTGCCCATTTCTATTTTACTAAGGCAAGGCAAGGCAAGGCAAGTTTATTTGTATAGAACATTTCAACAACAAGGCGATTCAAAGTGCTTCACATAAAACCATTAAAAACATCAAAACATATTTAAAAACAGTTAAGAAAACATTAAAACAGTCAAAAAGCAAAAATTGAATAAAAATCAGTTAAAGGCAGCAGAAAACTGAAAAGTCTTGAAGCTGCATTTAAAGGAGCTGAGGGTCTCAGCAGACCTGCAGCTTTCAGGAACCTTGTAAAGAAACATGTCACCACTAGGGTGGCTTACTAACGTGTTTTGGGAAAACAATGTACTAATCTATATTCAGTTTTGCCTAAAGAATACATGTTAGTTGGACCGATTTATTGATAGTTTTTGTAACAGAAATAGGCAACAAAAAATATACCAGACTTATCGTTAAAACAAGGTCTGTAAAAGTCACCTTTAGAGGGGGTAAAGGATGTTTAAACTAACCAAAGGAATATAAAAATAACATTACATTACATGTCATCTTACAGAATATCTGCTAATTGGCTCTTCTCTAACAGCTGTTTGTCAAAGGACGTTCGTTGGTTAAAGTAGTTTTATACAGGGTTCTTACACATGTTGACCAGTGGATTTCCAGGACTTTTCCATGACTTTAAACCAAATTTCCATGACAAAACTGAAATCTCGGTTTATTCATGAAAAAGTGAGAACATTTAGTATTTAAACAATGTGAATTCCAAAGCATACAGTATACATTAAATGAAACAAATGAATAAGAGACAATATTTTATTTAAAGAATAAACATTTGCTTCCCGAGCTATGGACAGCGAACTTTCCAGTTACGGTGCGTTCACTTGCAACGCGGAAAAAAAAGAAAATCGCTCCGCCAGTATGAGAACGTACGCCAAATTATATTTTTAGTCTTTCTTTCTAAAACATATTCAATATTTCAAACTCGATGTAAATTAACAAGTGATTATAACACATTTCCATGACTTTTCCAGGTTTTCCATGACCGTAAGAACCCTGATATATACAGGTTAAATTCCGGTTCCACATGTCAGTGGATAGTGAATGTCTCTTACCCACACGGTGTACTGTGGTGCCGCTGCGTGGCAGTCCTGGGCCAGGATGTAGGAGCAGGTTCCAGGGAAGTAGAAGTATATTCCGTCAAACGTTTCGTAGTGGTGCTGACCCCACGACCTGCAGATCCCGTCTCTATCCCGGCCCTGGTTAGGGACTGAGAGGGAAAGTTCATGTGGTCACACAGAGTTTTTGTCAGACATCCTAAAATAAATACCCGAATAAAATAAAAAATACAAATCTTTGTGACAGGAAATCCCCTCAGTTAGAGATGCCAGGACGCTGCCTAAGACCCTCCCCTATCTTAGCGGGTCGGGGGCCTCTGATCTGATCAGTTAGTGGCTTGTCATGCTGATAGAATTGATTCCTTCTTTCAATTCAATTCAATTCAGTTTATTTTATATAGCCCAAAATCACAAATTATAAATTAGCCTCAGAGGGCTTTAGAATCTGTACACATACGACATCCCCGTCCCAGGGCCGCTCATTGGATCAGGAAAAACTCCCAAAGAAAATAAGGAATAAAACTTTTCATTTTATGACAAGATATTTTTTTGCAATTAACAAAATGTCCCAATCCCATTACACATTTCAGAAGACGTGTTCTGTGGCATCAGCTCTGATCTCCGACCTTCAACATTTTGCATTAGAGGATTGAATATGTATCTTTAATCAGGCTTATACGATTGTTTTTATGAAATCAATGCTGCTATGTTTTGCTTGACTTCACCTGTGCATTATTTAATTCATAGTCTATTTTAGGATTTCATTTTCCGCCTCAGTTCATTTCCAGGTTGCTAAGGAACTATATTGTTTCCAACATCTGAGCCACCACAAAATGTGATTGCTGAAAAGAAAAATGTCTCAGTTCAGAATATAGAACCCAGAACCTTCATCACTCAGCCCTGACCCGATTATTTTAGTGCAAGTCATCTCCCCGTATATCTGCTGCTGCAGGGAGTAAAATAATTGTGTGAGTAGGGGAGAGAAAGAGAGAAAAGTGGGGAAATCTGATAATTAATACTGGAGTGTGTGCATGTAATTAACCTTTGTTGAATGATTGGTGAGTCTGATGCACGCACACACACACACACACACACACGCACACACACACACATGGTGATACACATTCCTGTTTAAAAGAGTGTGTAACTGTATACTGTATGGTGATACACAACATGTGTAAACCTGCTTACCAATGATCTGTTGCATACCAGGAAAGATGCTTGTCAATCAACAATAACGATCTGCATTTTTTTAAATATAACCTGTGTATCATGTATTTATTTAGGATACTTCTGTTACACTTCTGGTTGGATGTCAAACTGCATTTCGTTGCTCTGTACTTGTACATGTGTAATGACAATAAAGTTGAATCTAATCTAATCTAGTCATGTGGATGATATTCTGACAAAGGAAGATATGTAAGTGTGTGTTTGTGTGCGTGTGTGTGTGTGTGTGTGTCTTACTGATCTGGCAGCGGTCTCCCAGTGCCTGGAACTGAGCACAGTCACACACACCGCCATCCTGACACCAGCCACCATTAAGGCAGCCGCAGTATTCTGGGAAAGACACAAACAAATTCAAGTTAATTTACCTGGGTCTACCTGGGTCTACCTGGGTCTACCTGGGTCTACCTGGGTCTACCTGGGTCTACCTGGGTCATGGCGGTGTGAACCGCGGTGACTGAGTTGCTTCATAAGGAGCATATTTACCTGAAGAGGAGTCTCTGGCTGTGTAGTTGTGTAAGATGCTGCGTGACAGAGTTCCCTCCGACAGCAGCGGTCTGAATGTCTTGGAAAACAATGAACAGTAAATGTAGTAGCACTTGAATATCTCTTATTGTGGTACTTTTGTAGTTTGACTATGTTGAGGAAATGTTACTTTCTGTATTCTTGTTGTTCTTAGTTTGTACTCTAGGTTGAAATGCACTTATTGTGAGTCTCTTTGGATAAAAGCGTCTGCTAAATGACATGTAATGTAATGTGAATGAATGAATGAATGAAATATACTTTATTAATCCCCAAGGGGAAATTAGTTGACAACAGTAGCAGCACCGATAAAACTAAACACAATAAAATATAAATATAAGAAAGAAAGAAAGTGACAGTGCATAAAGTAAAGTGTGCAAAGTGAAATATAAAATACAAAATAACATAAAATAAAATATATATATGTATATATACACAGCATATACACAACATATATGTAAATGTAAATAAAGCACTGTAAAATAAAATAATATATATATATCTAGATAGTGTGCAAAATGCAAAGTGTGTGTATGTGTGTAGTGTAAATGAAACGCTTAGAGTCGTTCCTTAACGTCTAACGTCGGAACAGCATCGGTGACGCGGCGCTGTGCCGGTGGTGTAACTCGCTGCTCTAAGTTAAACGTCAGGTTGAGCGGGAGAAAGTGTATGTGTGTCTCTTTCGTTACAAAGACAGCTTTGTGCGCTCAGGGTGTTGTGCGCCTGTGGGTGCCCTGAACTCCTCTGGTTCTCTTAGGTGTAGTGTACCCACCTCCTCCCCGAGGAGATCCCGTTTCCTCCGAAGTGCATTAGCCCTCCTGCACACACACACAAACATGCACATTAGTGGGAAGCAACAGTCAGAGGGGAGACTTAAGTGCACTTTACACCACTTGAATTCAGACGACATACTATTCTTAACTGAACCCTCACAAGCGCAAACACACACTCTAGTGACAGAAACCGAAACTGCAAATGCATTAATCACTCGTCTATAATTGAGAGGAAGACCTGTGAAATATCATACAGGTCATATTTGGATAGTATTTATAATTTTTCCACACAAGTAATGACAAGAAATATATATATTTAATGTATTCCTTGTATTTACCTCTGTATTCTTCCTTCTGCCACTGAAAGTCGGCTCTGAGCTCCTAAACACAAAGTTATACAATAATAATAAACATGACATTATTAAAACAAGTATTGGTTATGTATCTATTATAAATTAGTTGTTGCAATGTAACTAAATGTAGATCAAGAAGAGTCCTCTCAGAAACATTAGAGTCATTCTGTGTCATTTGTAATGATGTGGCAGTTCGATGCCGTGTTAGGAAACGACATATGAAGAAGGGGGAGTAAGAGAGAGAAGTGTGCTTTATGATATGTATAAAAACAAATGACCACTAAAGAGAAAGAAAGGTTACACCAATCATATGAACCCTCCTGTTACCTTCACATTTACTAACATATTTTACCCTCTGGGTCAAGTTGACCCCAGCTATTAAAACCTCCAGAAAATGATTAGAATTAATATTGTTTCCCAAGTTTAAGTGTCAGGTACTTTATGTTTGTTTGTTGACGACCTAAATAGCCCTTTAAATATATAAAACAGTTGATATTTATTATATGTTTGACAAATTGACCCCAAAGAACATCAACGTTAAACATTAAAGGGTTGTCAAATTGACCCTAAAGGTAACAGGAGGGTTCGAGAGTAACTTGTAAAACAAAAACAAAAAAAGGATATGTCACTTAACAATATAAAGAATAGTTACTATTAACCTTTTCATAGACCTGTATGCTGTTCAAAGTAATTCACATTCATAAGTAACTTTATTGTAAGAATATCATAACATTGTCGGATAAAGGTAAAACGGCCAAACTCACCCTCTAATAACAGCAAGTGGGAGATTGAAAACGACATCAGCAGAAATCGTTTCACTGTCCACTTTAAGTTCATTTCAGAGTCCGAGAGGAAGTTCCGTCGATACGTTAACGGCGCATACTGGTCCCGGGAGGAGCGGCTCTGAGACGTGTGGCCGCACCGGGACGAGGCTGTGAGGAGCGTGACAGCTGCCTGCTGGCCACAGCCCCCCCCCCCCCCCCCCCCCCCGACGAGGAGCACCTGTGCGGGCAGGTGAGCGCGTTCGCGCTGCTCAGTGTCGCTCCAGCAGTCCGCGGTCGCGCGCCTCAGTGGCGGCTGCTGCTCACCTCGGGAAGCATCCGGCTGCGACGTGACCTGGGGGTCACCGGTGACGTCATCGAGGACAACAGACGAGAGCGAACTCCCAACATTTCGGGACATTAGATCATTTAGTTTGTTTCAAATTGAATTACTGGTGAAAGTATTGGTTTTCCAGTCTAAAAAGGATCGTAAAGACGGGTTAAGCTATAGTTAACGTGAGTTATGTTCATCTTTGGTCATCAATTAACCAATTTCACTTAATCCAAGCTTTTTTGTTTTGTTTACTTCTCACAGACAACTATCATGATGGAACTAATCTGGCTAAATATTAGGTCATGGAAAACCTGGAAAAGTCATGGAATTTTAAAATGGTTATTTCCAGGCCTGGAAAAGTGATGGAAAAAACGGAAATCATAAAAGTTATGGAAAAGTCATGGAAATGTGTTATTATCACATGTTCATTTACGCCGAGTTTGAAATATTTTTTTTTTTTTTTTAAAGAAAGACGCTCAAAATATAAGCCGGCTTACCCTCTCAATACGCTAAATGTTCAAAATTGTTCATGTTTATACCGAGATTTCAGTTTGGTCATGGGAATTTGGTTTAAACTCCTGGAAAAGTCATGAAAAAGTCATGAAAAAGTCATGGAAATCCATTGCTCAAAATGTGTAAGAACCCTGTACATTCAAAATAATAACTTGTAGGATTTACTTAATAAAATCCTCGAAACAATTTGCACAACACTAACTAAGTAACTTTTACTGTTGAAGGATTAAGTAAATCCTACTAGACAGGGTTAAGTATAGCGTCGACTCGGGAGACAGAAAATGATGATAAAGGGCGTGAGGGCCAGGTGAAGGTAATGAGGGACTAACGAGGGGAGGGGCTGCAGGTGAGAGGTGAGGACCAGGTGAAGGGAATGAGGGACTAACGAGGGGAGGGGCTGCAGGTGAGAGGTGAGGACCAGGTGAAGGGAATGAGGGACTAACGAGGGGAGGGGCTGCAGGTGAGAAGGGGGGAGGACCAGGTGAAGGGAATGAGGGACTAACGAGGGGAGGGGCTGCAGGTGAGAAGGGGGGAGGACCAGGTGAAGGGAATGAGGGACTAACGAGGGGAGGGGCTGCAGGTGAGGAGGGGGGAGGACCAGGTGAAGGGAATGAGGGACTAACGAGGGGAGGGGCTGCAGGTGAGAGGTGAGGACCAGGTGAAGGGAATGAGGGACTAACGAGGTGATCAGAGTGCTGAGTGAATGCGGTACGCGGGTCGATTGATTCAAACGCTATAGACGTTTTGATTAATTAAAATGTACTTACCTTTTTCGGTTTATGTTCAGTTATTATAAAACATGTAAACAGTATGAGAAATTGGGGAGTAATATTTACTCTTCCCGCAGAGTTAATTTATTGTATGATTAAAATGTGTATCTTTTACTTAATAAACACAAGTAATCAGTGAAACATATTAATACAATGTAGAATACATACCAATTTATTAAGTATAATTTACAACACCAACTATTATTTTTTTGAGTGTAGGTAACTAACGTTAGGTTTAGGTAAAGTAAAAATAGGCATGTTAAGATTTACCAAGACATGCTGTTAAATGAACACATTGCCGTAGTCAGGCAATATTATTGCATATTGTAAATCATGTTCATGCTGGTGAAAGGCTGGAGGTTGTATTTATTTGTATTATATTTTAGAAGAATAACCATCGTGCCACATGCCTTATAACTCGTAGCTATGCAGTTATGAGTTGCTGTGTCACGATAAACTATTAGCTAACTCAGTATATGTAACTTAAATAACTGCCACATTTGTAAATATGATTGCTGTTTGCTGTCAAAGCATTTGCATACTGGTGACCATAATGCCCTGGCCAATATACCACAGTCCAATGGGAAATAGACATGCATTTAATTTGTGTGAGACTGAAAATGCTCATTGACATTGTCCTCTTATATGATCCAGCCTACACAGAAACTGAGGAAGGACACACTCTGAAACCACTGGGGGTTCCTTCACTTATGTTATGTTTCCATCTACACTTCAAACTGCAAGGCTCGGCATCCTTTTTCTTTTTGTTATAAAGTGTGACCACACTACCGTTTACCAATAAATGGAAACGGATGTGTGATGCTTCGTCTGTTGGTTGTGATGCTGCAGAGGAACGTGTCTATAAGTCATGATGCCAAGACTCGTGTTATACCGCTCTCATGTAAGGCTGTAGTCCAACTCTAACTAGTGTACTCTATTAGCTTTAATAAATACAATGTATATTGTAAGATGTTGCTATGGGATTAAACGGAAATTTAGAGCACATACATTTCTGTTAAATTGATAACATTATTACAGTTTCTTCCCCCTCGCCGTCTCACTACTAAACAATAACTCCCTGTAGCATATATGCATATATACATATACATTTATATATTTATCACTGCACTTTCTGCACTCCTGCTTCATAGCTACTGTACATAGCCACTCCCCATTGTATATACTTTAAGTCACTTTAAAAAAAAAAAAAAATCTTAAACCGTTGAACTCTTTTGCATTGTTTGTTTTGTACTGCACTTTTGTTGTTGTGTCTTGTTTTTGTATTGTTTTGTGTAACACACTGAGTCACTTTACCAAGTAAAATTCCTTGTTTGTGCGAACCTACTTGGCCAATAAAACCGATTCTGATTCTGATTCTGATTATTATAGAAAAAGTTATATAATGACGTTATATACCAGGTGTAGCTGATATCAGTACAGAACAGAAGAAAGACACACACATTCCAAAAAATCTGGTTTAAGAGCACTGTACATAGTGACACATCTTTGTTTCACACTCTTTGTTGCAGTTCAGATATAAGCAGGAGGAGGAAGTTACTGAAAGAAGAAGAGTTCAAGTCCATAGGAGTGACTTGCATAGTGTCAAGGGTAAAACAGGGAATTATTGGTTAGATTTATAAAGTTAAAGCTTAAAGGGGTCGTTGTGGGAATAAAGGGAGTGCTAGGAACATCATCTGGAAGTAGTTGAGGTAAATGCTGCAACGTCTTATCCCGACAAACCAGGGGTCACGGTTTCATTTCTTGTTAGAAATGAGGGCGTTGACTTCATCCTCCAGTTTGAGGCTATGCCATTGGGCTATTGGCCTCCGAGGATTTGCCAGCATGTCTTCCCAGTGGCATTGCTCAGTCCCAGTGCTGTTATTGCCCAGCAGCACTTTCCCAATGGCATCATTTTTCCCAATCTTATCATAGTCCAACACAGTCACCGCTATCTGCACCTTCTATAAATGAAAATACAAACAAAGACAATTAATGACATTTATGAGGAATTGCATTTGTGTGTGTGTGTGTGTGCGTGTGTGTGTGAACAGTTATATGCACCTCTATCTGTTCACATGCCACTTCAAAGCTGAACGACTCGTTGTAGTAAGGGTTCAACGTGTGCTTCTTTGTCGTAGTTTTCTTTTTCTTGAGTCTTTTCTCATTCTGCATTAAGTGGATCTTCGCATACGGGTCTGACAGAGAGGACAGAGAGGTTTCACGTCAGAGCAACAGACTCACAGCCGGGCACTGTTGCAGTTACTGAAAATGTTAACTTTACTGTCGTTGTCTATACAAAAAAAACACCAGCATATTATTGAGCTTAGACCTAATACTTTTTTACTGCTTCACTGACCTGATAATCCACCCACATCCATTTTCTTCAGGTTTTTGGCCTCCAGAATGACCACCGTCAGCTTCCCGGCAGAAGGCACGTACCTCAAGGACAAACATATGTCTCCCAGCCGCTCACTCTAATACAGAGACACATAATTGAGGATGTTTTGGGGGAATTGCCTGGAAACTTAATTAAATGCAAATACCCAAAAGGAGAAAGCATGCGATTGTACTCGAGCCAAAGAGACATCAAGCATCCAAAACCTTTTTCTCTAAACACAAAGTAATACACAATGAGACCCTGTGTTCCCCGGTGACTAACAATTTCGGAAAAATCTATAAGCAGGATGTATTTGATCGTATGCTGTGTGCATCCTTCTTTTCAAGTTCAACTCTTCCTGTCTCGCTGTGCACGCCCACCTCCTCCTTCTCTGCCCTCTGCAGGTCCCTCCACTCCTGCAGAGACTGGCTGAAGTCCACGCCGCTCATCGGGATCTTCACAGCGCCGATGGCATCGTGTTTGGAGAAACGGTCAAAGTCGAACACGGTCATCACCAGGGTCTTCCCGCCCAGCTCAGTGTACGGAACCTACAGAACACAATGCGAAGACCACAACTGGAAAGATGTCATGTGCCACGTCGATACATGATTTACTTTTTATTGATCAATGAACCTTGGAGCGGCCGTTTCTCGTCCGAAATCAAACAAAACTATAAATCAAACCGCCACTGATGCATTGTGGGTTTTGGTGTTGGCGCACGCAAAAGAAAGTAATGTCCATCTTCGTCCGTTAGTGTTGTGATAATTTATTTTCTAAAGCAACAAAAAAGAACAAACAAAATGCAAAAATTTCCTCCTGCTGTGTGTGGTAAAAAACCATTGGCCACCCAGGTGCATGCTGGTCCTGAGCCTATCCACCTCTACATATAACCACAGGTGCCCAGTGTTAACCAATCAGGGAACCTACAACTAAACATATTAAACTAAACTACAACTATCATAAGAAATAACTAACATATCAAAATATAACCTAAATAAGCAATAAACAATCAATATTACTTTACAATTAAACTTAAATTCAAATGTCAAATGAAATAGCTCCAACCAACCTTAAATGTGAACGTCTCATTGAAGGTAGGTTCAAGAGTCTTCCTGTGAACTTTGGTTTCAAACTTTTTCTTTTTGTCCGGGAGCAGATAGAGTTTAACATAGGGGTCAGAACTACCGCCCACATCCATCGCGGGAAGTTCAGCAGCCTGCAAGATGCCGACTATCAGCTAGAATGAGAAAGCACAGGAAAGTATGAACAAGAGATGAGAATATGGCTAATCAACAGAGACAGAAATATTAGAACAGGGATATTTTAGAGTTGATTGTGGTCAAAAACACGTTAAAGTGAAAAGCAGCATCTCACCGTATTATCTGTGAAGTTGTAGTCTAATGTAAAATGTAGTTTTCCCAGCTTCTCCTCGCCCTTGTGCTCATTATTTGACGACTCTGTTTTTTTGTTACTTTCATCTTTGAGCGGCTGCAAACGAACAGAGACGCACACAAACACACGCAGGTAAGAAGTATAGCTTCACAAGGCCTCAACCAAGACCTTCTGTCCCACCGCTTGTGGAGCAGGTGTGTGTGCGTTGCTCCTGCAGTGTTACACAGCTAGAGGCAATTGCTATCAAAAGTTGAACTATTGTTTAAAGGGAACATGTGTACATCGTCAGTGTGTTTAAATATGAGCATCCTTGAAGAAAACTTCTCATCTCAATATGATGTACAAAACATCCTGAGTCCTAACACACAGTGACAGCTTAGAATAGAATAGAATAGAAATATACTTTATTAATCCCCAAGGGGAAATTTGTTGACACAGTAGCACCAATAAACTAAACACAATCAAATATAAATATAAGAAAGAAAGAAAGTGACTGTGCATAAAGTATACAAAGTTAAATGTAAAATACTAAATAAAATAAAATAAAATATATATCTATATATACACAACATATATGTAAATACAGCAATGTCAAAAAAAAGATTTAAAAAAATGATTATTTAAACACTATATATATATATGTATGTATATATATAGACAGTGTTTAAATTATATATATATATATATATATATATATATATACAGTGTTTAAAATATATATATATATATATATATATATATATATATATATATATATATATATATATATATATATATATATATATATATATATAGACAGTGTATGCTTCACTAGTCCTGGGTGACCCGGAGGTCAGGACTGTGATACATTGCAGGACAATACATCTGCAAGGGGAGACTTGTGTGTGTGTGTGTGTGTGTGTGTGTGTGTGTGTGTGTGTGTGTGTGTGTGTGTGCGTGCGTGCGTGTGTGTGTGCGTGTAGCTTACCTCGCTGTAACCTCCATCCATTTCAGTGTCAAGACCTCTGTTGCTCTTCTCTTTTTCCTTTTTCTTGTCCTTTTCTTTGTCCTTGTCCTTCTTTTTCAAGCACTTCTTCCACACACACACAGCACACGACAGGGCCACACACACACTCACGATGCAGAGGGCAGCAACAGACCATGATGGCACTGGAAATCCACATCAAACGCACACACATAGATGATGATACGTACTGTTTTAGTCAGACACTTGAATACAGAGTTCAAAATGTAACCAAGATAAACAATTATTCAGGGTAATAAAACATACGGAGAGGAGAATATAATCAGAAACACCGGAGTATGCAATGCAATTCAATAATCTTGTACTTAAGTCATATTTATTTTGCTGTGGTGCAAAATACTGCAATATATTATATGGTCTTATCATATGTCATATCTTTTGTATTCTGCTCGCTCTAAAGCATTGTTAATGCAATATATATCTCTAATACCAATTTAAATATTCAAATACAAGATGACATTTTTTAATGACTTGCAGTTTTGCTTTTCTGTCATAAATGCACATAGCATTACCGACAGTATGCATATACAACTCTGGCATGTCTGAACTCAGAATAACACGAGATGAACCAATAATGCAATTCAATCAACATCTTTATCTCATTAGACTAAATGCTTGTCTGGCTTTTCATATGTAGTGTGACCCTCCCTCAGTCAGTCCCACATTCCTGAAAACAAGACGCTCGCGGCGCCTTTTACTTCCTGAGGATAATTTGCCATCTAATTATTTCAGCTGTTTGAGCCCCGTCCTCCAATCATAACAGGAACACATTTAATGATCTTATTTATATCCATTTTTCAAGACCAAACTTCCATATTTAATATAAAATAACCTATTGATGCCTCACATGCTTTACCAAAACCCTCCAGAAATATATCTGTCCTTGGTGATAGATATTTTACACAAATATCTTTTGAGATGTAGTGTTTAATGGATGCAACATTACAATTCCCTTGCATGATTGTACACGTTTATGTTAAACCTGACCTGCCTGAAGGTCCACAGGGATTGAGAATGACTTGTGTCTGACTCACTGGGGATGCTGTGCTCTTCATTCCTGAACTTGTTGTGACTGTGGCCTGCAGATTGCCTTTGGCCTGGAGAAGCTGTTGCATTTGGCGAGTGGGTTGGGAGGGCGGTGGTGCCCGGCGAGGCCGGGGCAGCTCGACGGGTCCCAGTCATCATTTGAGGAGAGACAACAGATCTGGAATTAAACTGGCGGAGAAACGGAGATGCAGAAAAAATATTGTTTCAGCTTTAAAATAGCAACTTGTGCAATGACCAAAGTGCAAAACCTCCTATCTGAAAAAATATCAAAAAATGTGGTAAAACCTCTGCACTTTGTTTGTATTTAGCTCCCCTCTGACATCAGGACAGCAGGAAGTCTCTACAGCTTCACCGGAAACTGAAAACGCACCTTTTCCGACTATATCTGGATTAAAACACAGATTTGCACTTCAGTGGCTCTTAAATATCTTATTGTGGTACTTTTGTAGTTTGACTATGTTGAGGAAATGTTACTTTCTGTATTCTTGTTGTTCTTAGTTTGTACTCTAGGTTGAAATGCACTTATTGTGAGTCTCTTTGGATAAAAGCGTCTGCTAAATGACATGTGATGTAATGTAATTTATTACATTTTAATTTTAATTTATTTTACTATCATTAATTTATTTATTTTAAAATGCTGTATAGGGTACCCTTGACAAAAAGCATTCTACAAGAAAACAATACGTTTTTTTTATATCCTCAAAAAAGTTAATTTCTTAGATAGGACATTTTGCTCTTCGGACATCAATATGGAATATTACACTCCAACAAAACCGAGATGTGTAAAACATTACATTTGATCCATCCAAACAGAACGTACACACAAGAGCAGAGTTTCCATAAATACTATTGATCCGATGTATTTGCAGCAATACTCTGCGTATAGAATCTGTACAACCATCAGGGTCAAATGACTTGTTTCTGCTGCCCTGGCACTTGAACACAGGATATGCACGAAGCGGTCGCTCCCAGAGCTGCTGACATGGAGGGAAGGAGGAGAGGAAGAGGACAAGCGAGAGGAAGAGGACGAGCGAGGGGGAAGTGTCACGCGTGGACCGCCGCTGTCCCACAGCGATCTGCCAGGGGTCAGAGCCGAGGGCCAAGGTCACGCTCAGTATGGCAAAGGAAGCTCCCACTTGACTCCCGAGTGCAACATTTTTTTGTTATGTTATTTTTGTATTGAGTATCTGGGATTGTGAACACACACAGATTTTAGTTCAATTCTGCTTTACACTATCTATATCTATCTATATATCTATATATCTATATATATATATAATTTAATTTTACAGCGCTGTATTAAATATATGTTGTGTATATATACATATATATTTTATTTTATTTTATTTTGTATTTTATATTTCACTCTGCACACTTTACTTTATGCACAGTCACTTTCTTTCTTTCTTATATTTATATTTTATTGTGTTTAGTTTTATCGGTGCTGCTACCGTTGTCAACAAATTTCCCCTTGGGGATTAATAAAGTATATTTCTATTCTTCTATTCTATTCTATTCTTTATTTTTTTTAAAGACTGAAGCCACCACTGATTCAAGATGAATCCAATAAGCCTAAATGATGCCAACAGCATGTTTCACATTTTAAGTCTTTAACACTGATCACGTTGTTATCTATTTTAAGGATTATTTCTGATTGTAATAGTCTTTTGTAAAAGTGCAATTAAGAAATTAAATCTGATGAATAATTCAGAGTTTGTATATGTTCTTGTGTGTGCCAGAATGAAACATGAATGTTTAAATTGGCATTATGTGTTCTCTCATGTTTGCACATCCGCAGCATCTGATGAATGACTCATCCGCACCGTGCGGTCCCCTAACTTCAGTTGTTAATGCAGCTTCAACTATTTCTACACCTGTTCTAAAAAGGTTGCAAATTCATTACAGTATATGGAATATTTAAAAATGACAACTTTAGAGAGCTTTGTCTTTAGCTTGACATCGGACATTTTTTCAACCTTCAGAAGAAGTGAATCTTTCAGGAGAAGCAAATAAAAGAACTGACATGATAGTTACAAACTAATAAATGACCCATAATGATGTTGTATCTGGTAAACACTAGAATGACCTGCTTAAACCTGCTTAATATTATTTCTCTGCGTTCATGGCTTAATGCACGGTTACTTTTCACTCAGCAGTCTAGAGTACAACACATCAAAGTATTTTTCATTGATGAAACAAAAAGAAAGAACAAAAGGACCCAGATACAGACATACCTGTATTTAGTCATCCACGCAGCAATGTCCAGATTCACAGGTACTCCTTCTCCTTCCAGGGAAGTGGAGGAGGAGGAGGATAAAAGATGAGAGGAGCAGGGAGGGCAGGCGGTGCAAAACAATGAGGCAGCGAAGAGTTTTCTCACCCGTTCTTCGGCATCAAGAAGAACAGTGCAGGTGTAAGCTGTAGCAGGAGAGAGGGAGGGAGGGGCAAGATACGGGTGGGATAGGTGGAGTTGCAGCTCGGTCATCTTGTGTTGCTTCTGTGTGTGTGTGTGTGTGTGTGTGTGTGTGTGTGTGTGTGTGTGTTATGTGTTTCTTGTGAATTTGTTCTTTCCTGTCAAATTCAGGTCTCAAGAGAGCATGGGTGCTCGTGTCCGACCCCCCTCCTCTCGTGACCTCCGTCCCCGTTCCTACAGGTCACCCTCACCGGGCCACTGATACATATTCATTAGTGTAGTGACACGGCTTTTTAAAGGCTTGTTAGCATAGTGAGAGTTCAGCAATAGAGGACATTTACATTCAGTGGACAGCTCTGTATGTGTGTGTGTGTGTGTGTGTGTACATCTGGCAGTAGCTGCAGAACCGTCTCATATTGTCTATGTATAGATGATGTCGCCTGATTTAGAATATAAGGATGTGGTTTCTGCAGCCACACAGAGATCAAGTTCCGACTCCGCCCCGTTCACCTTGAGGTGCACACGGATACTGTACAGGAGGGATGAGACAGTTGGACGTATAGGGGTCAGGGGGATGGGCAGGGGAGGGGCAGTGACTTTTTAAACGTCTAGTATGTATTTATTTTGCTTATGACACACTTTTTTGACAATTTGAATTAACACTTCTTCAAGTGCTCAATTTTCAGTTTTTGCGACACCGTCTTAAGGCCAGCTAACTCAAGCTCAGGGTTAAATCTTGATTTGAAATGAATAATTTGACATTTCGGGCTCAGCACATTTATGCTTGAAGAAAATTAAGCTTCATTTCTTTTTTAGGATTTAGGGAATCCTTGGAGAAAATTACATATAAACATGATTACAAGGAAGTTCAGCCAGGCGTTTTGCCTGACTGAACTTCCTTGTAATCATGTTTTGAAACAGTCATGACAGACATGATTTGAAACAGTTACTAATATTATTAAATATATGTTTGTATAAGCTCTGAACTCAACTAAAGATTTCTGCAGAATACATTTTCCAAATTTATAAAACGTAATCTGATTTTCATTTGAAGGAAAATTGCACGTGTTTAGTGACAAATAGGCAAAGACCTTTTCATCAACATTTTGACATTAACTATCCAAGTAACAGCAACACATGGAAAGTGTAACTTGTTGCCAACATGCATATATAGCGCACTAACTATTATTATTATTATTATTATTATTATTATTACATGACATTTAGCAGACGCTTTTATCCAAAGTGTTATTAACAATAAGTGTTATTGTTTTAGATTTTTACTAGACCTCTTGTGCTGCAAATGTTCTTACATATTTGTCTACACATAGCACCACTATTATCAGCCATGTAAAGCCATAATATCAGATAATGAACGGAGATATGATGTTAACAGACAACTTGTTCATGCAGACATCTACACTGTTTTTAAAGTATCATAACACATAGAGCACACAGCAGGAAGCATGCAGTCACACCATAATACTCCTGAATGTGAAAAGGGGAACAATACAACGATATACACGGTATATGTACCAAGAACACTGTTATACATTTAGATCAATGTACAATAATAACGTTGGTTGTCGGAAAAGAAAGCAGCTTAAAGCGCATGAGACTCATAGAGAGGTGATGAGGAAGAAACTGGGGGAATTGGGGGTGCGTGAGTGTACAGTACACTGAAGGGAATACTGAGCATGGGGGGGGGGAGCACAGATTAGAGTACTGTTCACGTTCTTAAAGGACACAGGGGTTTATTATAGGGTAAAGTTGAAATGTAGGGATGAGTTTTTTTAAATCTTTATTAAAATTATTTATTTGTATATATATATATATATATATATATATATAATATATATTATTTTATTATTTTGTTTTTTGTTTAGTTTGTTTAGTTTGTTTTGGGGGTAAAGTGTCAACTGACGGATTAATACTCCAGAGGGTGGCGGTAATGCACCAACTATATGGATGCAAACCGCCGTTAAAAAAGAAGAAGAAGAAGAAGAAGAAGAAGAAGAAGAAGAAGAAGAAGAAGAAGAAGAAGAAGAAGACTGCCGGTGAGTTCTCTCACATTAATGTTTCTCGTTCTGCGGAGGAAACGACGTGTTTGTTGTCCGGCCGTTAGGAAGTTCAAGTCGCAATTGTGTTGTGTGATGAAATAAACTCAGCCGCTGTCGCTGACTGGCGTTAGTTCACCGCATTCGTTCAGAAAGCTAGCTAGATAGCGGATTCTAAACACGTGACGTCATCTACGTAACTTTACGCCGTTCACTTTACGCTGAGATCGTGGTGACATCCGGTGGGTTACACGTAATAAACACACGCAGGCTGCTGGTTGAAGAGGATTGTTATGCCTTTGTACGGACTGTACCCCACCACACATGTCATGCATGCAGTGCATTATAGAATAGAATAGAAATATACTTTATGAATCCCCAAGGGGACACAGTAGCACCAATAAACTAAACACAATAAAATATAAATATAAGAAAGAAAGAAAGTGAAATATAAAATAATATATATATACAAAACATATACATATAATTACAGCAATGTAAAATTAAATAAAATATATATATATAGACAGTGTGCAAAATGCAAATTGTGTGTGTGTAGTGTAAATGAAATGTGTGCAGTGCAGATCAACACATTGTAAGTATGACTGTGAATGTGAACATGTACAGTGATAGTCAGTGCAGTTATTGCAAGGTGCTTTGTTGTAGAGCCTCATAGCTGTCGGTAGGAATGTTCTCCTGTAGCGTTCCTTGTTGCAGCGAATGTAGTGCACATACAGTGTGTCGGCTACATACACTATAGGCCTACTGAATAACGTGACAGAATGATTAGACAATTACAAATCACTGTTTAGGTTGTGTATATAAGTGGGCCTGTATTGTATTGTGAACAGATATTAGTATAAATAATTGTAATTCCTTATGTATTAAGTGATACATAAGTGATGCATACTTCAGGTACTCTGAACACGGTAGTAATTCAGTAACATTTGAATCTGAGAACGTGTCAAATGTGAGTACAACTGTGCTCCATAAAGGATTCTGCTAGTACCACCTAAAGCATTTGTTGTTGACAATATTTGAAAACATCTTATGTTCCCCAATATTGCTTTGCATCATAAGACAATATTACAAATATTGTTGCCTGTTTTTTTAAAATATAAGTATTTTTTGATGGTTGACACCCTTGTCTGTCCTCAGCATGTGCGCCGTTCAGCGTGTGGGGATGCCGCCGGTAGAGCGTCTTCACCTGGAACATGTTCTGCAGACGGTGTGTGTGTTGGAGTCGGTCGTCCGCCGCAGCTTTGGCCCTGAAGGAGGACAGGTGCTGTTCACACAAGACACGGGACGAGCACTGTTGAGCCGCAGTGGCACTCGCATTCTCACTGCACTGCGACTGGAGCATCCAGTGGCCAGGTAACACACACACACACACACACACACACACACACACACACTCTATTCTTTGTCAGGGTTCGTACGGTCATGGAAAACCTGGAAAAGTCATGGAATTCTAAAATGGTCATTTCCAGGCCTGGAAAAGTCATGGTAAAAACTTAAATCACAACAGTTTTGGAAAAGTCATGGAAATGTATTATAATCACATGTTCATTTACGTCGAGTTTAAAATAACTCATGTTTTTGAAAGGAAACAGATGGATTTGCAAATAAAGGATAATAGTTTGATTAAAAGAATAAACATTTATATAAGTGTTTCTAAGAATAAACATGTATAGTAATGTTTATTCTTCTAATCAAACTATTGTCTCTCATCCATTTGTTTCATTTAAGGCATATTGTATGCTTTGTAATTCTCATTGTTTGAATACTACTTTTTCAAAAAGTTTTCATGTACACACCGAGATTTCAGTTTGGTCATGGACATTTGGTTTAAAGTCCTGGAAACGTCTTCTAATTCCACTGGTCAACATGTGTACGAACCCTGCTTTGTAGTCTTTGTCAAGGATCATTTTGTCTTGTGATGTACGCCCTCTGTGTGTTTTTCATTTCAGGATGGTGGTGGAGTGTGTCTTGAAACACAGCGCTGTAACGGGTGACGGGTCCAAGACGTTTATACTGCTGATGGCGTCATTACTGCGAGTGATTCAGACAACGGCCCGCAAGGAGCCTCATCCGTCTCACACCTATAACTCCAAGGCAGGAGCGGCCACTGCCCGGCGCTTGGCGGACAAGTTGTTGGCGTTTGCATTAGAGGAGCTGGACGGTCTTATTGCCTCAGCAGTGGTCCCGCATGGATGCTGTCTTTCTTGGGAGGATTTGACTGGAAAAACACAATTACAAGCGCACGCAAACAATCACAGCGTTCAAAATCTTCTGGCGTCCTTCTTTTATTCACGCCTGGGTCGCACCCACTGTGAGTTCATGAGCAACCTCACCTGTGAGCTTCTCACTCACTGGAAGATTGAACACGACTCACCTGCCTCATCACTTCACTTTGTAAATGACAACCTGGCTGCCTTGCATACAGCCGTGTCAGGCTTCCCGATTAGTTATTCTCGTTTGATCAAGGGGCAAGTCATCCACAGGGACTTTGCAGCGCACTGCCCTCAGACGGACCCCCAGCTGGTTAAAGCTGTCGTTTTCACCGGGTGCCTGCAGCCCACATTGCTCCGTGCAGAAGAAGTGCTGCAGCTGGGGGGCGGAGAGCAAACGCAGCAGAGCAATATTATGCATTTTAGCGCCTGGGCAGAACGGGCACTGCAGCGCGTCGTTGGGAAGCTGCAGCGTTTGGGCGTCTCGGTGCTCGTGTCCGCTGTGAAACAGTCGGCTGCCGTCCTGGCGTTGGCTCTGCAGACCGAGATGTCCGTGGTGGAGTGTGTGAGTGAGGACGAGCTGGCCCTCTTCGTGAGGCTGAGTCGGACCGCGCCCGTCACCGACTGCTGGAGGATCGAACCAGAGCACGTCGCGACGCTGACCTACTGCAGGCCGATACTGCTGGGAGCTCACAGGTATGACGTCACGTCTCTCTCTCTCTCAACCACTGTAGAAGAATAGAATAGAGTAGAAATATACTTTATTAATCCCCAAGGGGAAATTTGTGGACACAGTAGCACCAATAAACTAAACACACAAGAATAAAATATAAATATAAAAAAGAAAGAAAAAGTGACTGTGCATAAAGTATACAAAGTGAAATATAAAATATATAGGTGTGTATATATATATATATATATATATATATATATATATATATATATATATATATATATATATATACACACACACAACATATATGTAAATACAGCAATGTAAAATTACATAATATATTTATATATATAATATATTACATCACATCACATGTCATTTAGCAGACGCTTTTATCCAAAGCGACTTACAATAAGTGCATTTCAACCTAAAGTACAAACTAAGAACATAAATATAAGAAAGAAAGAAACAGTGACTGTGCATAAACTATACAAATTGAAATGTAAAATACAAAATAATATATATATATATATATATATATATATATATATATATATATATATATATATATATATATATATATATATATATATACACACACAACATATGTGCAAATACAGCAGTGTAAAGTAAAATAAAATAAAATATAGACGGTGTGCAAAATGCGAAGTGTGTGTATGTTATTGCACTAGTTTCTGGCAAGAGGTGCTTTATTATGGAGAATAGAAATATACTTTATTAATCCCCAAGGGTAAATTTGTGGGCACAGTAGCACCAATAAACTAAACACACGAGAATAAAATATAAATATAAGAAAGAAGGAAAAAGTGACTGTGCATAAACTATACAAGTGAAATATAAAATACAAAATAAAATATATAAGTATATATACACACAACATATATGCAAATATGTATATATACACACAACATATATGCAAATATGTATATATATACACACAACATATATGCAAATATGTATATATATACACACAACATATATGCAAATATTCAGCATAGCCGTCGGCAGGAATGTTCTCCTGTATCGTTCCTTATGGAAAAGATAAGCAAAGTCACGCAAGTTACAATTACTTTTGGATTACACGTACTTGAATTGGGCTTTGATCTATTGTGTTCCTCCTTCGCAGGTATGTCCATGTGGCGTTCCACGACTCGGAGGAAAGCGCCACGGTCAACCCCTGCAGTCTGGTCGTTTGTGGCCTGGGGGAGGGGCAGACCGACCAGTATGCTTCTGCTCTTCGAGATGCTATCCGCATGCTTCTTTCAACCTGGGAGCCCATTTCAACATCAAAGAGGACCAACAGAAGCTTTACATCTTTACATCCGGACAATCAGAGCGCCAATGCAACTCCCTCCACGCGGTACGTGTTGGAGCCAGGCTGTGTTCTCCCTGCCGGGGGGACCTTTGAGTTCCTCTTAAACCACGCCCTCCTGCTACATGGCAGCAGCAGCAGCTCATGTTCTGATGACACCATCACGTCCCAGCTCCTGGCGAAGGCTCTTCTGAGCGTGCCACGACAGATTTACTCCGACAGTCCACGGCGTTTCCTGCAGACTCAAACCAGTTTTATCCAAAATCATTTGCAGCCTCACAGCCTCACACACAAAGAAGAACCCAACACAACCCTCTTACAGGTTCGGGAGGAGGAGGGTACATCAATCAAGCATCCTCGTCCAGACGCTGACCCGTCACCGGAGGTGTTTACGTTGGACTCGGGCCTTGAATCCGTCTCGTGTAAATACCAGGTACTTTTGGCCGCGCTGCAGTGCGTCTCGAGTCTTCTCCGTGTGGACGCCGTGCTGCACACACACACCGTGCTGCACACACACACCGCCTTACACACGCAGTCTCACAGACTCACACAGGACGAGGATGAAGACTGAGATTGTAACACGTGCCCAGATGAAATCTATCAACATATTTTCTCTTAATATTCGCGTATCATTCAAGATTTAATTATTGCTACAGTCAGTTTTGTATGTTTTTTTTTCCCCTCAGCAATGTATTTGAAAAGCAAGTTTATACTTCCACTGAGATAGTAAACTACAATTCTCGGCAGCACTGTTGCGGCGCTTCTTTTCCAGCCTGTCTGAATCAAGGTTAGGTTTGGCAATAACAATAAAATAAAAAAATAAATCAAACAATTTGGTGTTGATCTCTGTTCAGGACAGAATGTGCTGCTGTTTTCAGACAAGTTAGTCGTTATCGACTGTGAAGTAGTGAGTGAGTATGTGGATGTTGGCTTCTTTCCTCTTGAGTTCTCATTAGGGTTCCTTTTCTTCCTCCACATTTCTCTTATCTCAGCTTCCTGCCCTCTTTCCCTGGCCAACACATTGTTACATAAAAGGCACACACACACACACACACACACACAGAGAACAACATGGGGACATCGTCTCACGTAGACACACACTTTTTAATAATCAGTGTTATCTTTTTTTTGTCTGAGGGGGCCACACCCGGCTGTTAACAACCAAATCGAATTGTACTTCCTTCTATAATCAGGAACTCGACCTGTCCTCACCTCTTTTTGGTGAAATAGTGAGTCATTAAAAACGTCTGGATTAACTATCATCCATAATCGTGCTGTTTACTGTAATCAGTGTGAACCTAGTTTTCAACACAGATTTCACAATTAAGTGTTGGAGCTATTTAATTTGACATTTGTATTTAAGTTTAATTGTAAAGTAATATTGATTATTTAGGTTATATTTTGATATGTTAGTTGTTTCTTAGGATAGTCGTAATTTAGTTTAATATATTTATTTGTAGGTCCACTAATTGGTTAACACTGGGCACCTGTGGTTATATGTAGAGGTGGTTAGGCTCAGGACCAGCATGCACCTGGGTGGCCAATGGTTTTTTACCACACGCAGCAGGAGGAAGTGTTTACATTTTGTTTGTTCTTTTTTGTTGCTTTAGAGAATAAATGATCACAACATTAACGAACGGAGATGGACATTACTTTCTTTTGCGTGCGCCAACACCAAAACCCACAATGCATCAGTGGCGGTTTGATTCAGATTTTTGTTTGATTTTGAACGACAAACGGCCGCTATATAAACATCAGCAACAAAGACAGTTCTTGGCTTGTGTTTCGTGTTTTGGAACAAACTACATGAGTCACACTTGATGGTCACAGATATGAAAGAGGGGGAAGCTGGGGTAAGAACTCACTGCGCACACGGAAAATAACCTGGAGGTTGTTTGAAGTCTTGTCAAGTCCCCTTCGCCCTTATCATTGACGATGTTGAGGAAATGTTACTTTCTGTATTCTTGTTGTTCTTAGTTTGTACTCTAGGTTGAAATGCACTTATTGTGAGTCTCTCTGGATAAAAGCGTCTGCTAAATGACATGTAATGTAATGTAATAATTATCAACCTGACATGCTCCCTGCATTTTTGTGTTTTATAATTATTTTTATTAATGCTCTGATGTGCACTGCTGCTGTGATTTTGAAATGTCTCCACTGTGGGACGAATAAAGGTAAATATCATATCATATCATATCATATCACATCCCACACGGCTAACTCTAACATACAGAGCACAGACAATTTGTGAATGCATCAATCTAATAGTTAACTTTTTTTGTTTTAGTTAATACAACTTTAATTACAGGCCTTTTAAAAAATAGGCTTAATTAGACATTACAGCTAATTGGGCTGTGAGTGTGTGTGTGTGTGTGTGTTGCTTCCATTGTAGTAAGAAAAAGAGTGAGTTGCGTGCATAATAAAGACCTACCGAGCCAACTCAGTCAGTACATTTTGGTTTATTTGGTTCTCATTAATATTTGTCTCTGTGAAACATAGTGCATATGGTATAAATCATATGTGCATATGGTATAAATCAATCCAATCTCTGTTTTACAAAAAGAACATTATAAAATACAAACCACATGTACTCCATTACCACCTAAGTGCATGAATCTTTTACAAATAAAAAAAAGAAGACATTTACAAAACGTGACAAAAATCCAAGGCGACTTCAGCAAAGGGGAATACAAAAGGGAACAAATGAAACGTGACGATGAAGGAACCAAGAGGCTATCGGCCACCGCGGGTCACAGCCGGGCATCGAGTCGGCTACGAGTCGCCATGGTTTCAATTTGATGTTGTAAGAAACATCATTTCATTGGCTCCTGCTGAAGTGGGAGTGGCTTCCTGTTTATGGCCCTGATTCATGAGTCTTCTGTCTGAAGGTGAGCCCAAGTGACCTCAATAGAAGCAGGGTTCGTACACATGTTGACCAGTTGGAATTCCAGGACTTTTCCATGACTTTAAACCAAATGTCCATGACCAAACTGAAATCTCAGTGTGTACATGAAAACTTTTTGAAAATGTAGTATTCGAACAATGATAATTACGAAACATACAATATACCTTAAATGAAACATGAGAGACAATAGTTTGCTTAAAAGAATAAACATTACTATACATGTTTATTCTTAGAAACACTTATATAAATGTTTATTCTTTTAATCAAACTATTTTCCTTTATGTGCAAATCCATGTTTGGATTTGGCGTATGCCGGATTATAATTTGAGTCTTCCTTTCAAAAACATGTGAATTATTTTAAACTCGGCGTAAATGAACATGTGATTATAACACATCTCCAGGAATTTTCCAAAACTTTTGTGATTTAAGTTTTTTCCATGCCTGGAAATTACCATTTTAAAATTCCATGACTTTTCCAGGTTTTCCATGGCCGTACGAACCCTGTAGAAGTGTGATCAGGATACAATAATATGATCTTCTGTTGAGATAATTAGCAGTTCACAAACACTAATTTCAATCAAATGACCACCGAATTTCACATTTCTGCACTACATTGCCACTGAAGAACAGATGACACCCGTTCTATAGTCGGGCCTAATCACCACATCACAAGCTGGGCTGAAGTGTCAGCAGCACATATCTGATGGATTACGTAATAATCTGGAATATCTGCACCCAGCCTAGTTTCCTTGAACAAGTAGTGTTACTATTGGCAGCAGGGAGTCATGTGACTCGTATGACATCATGCAACAATAACAAAGACTCTGGGCCGTGACGGTGTGCATCACACCACCTCCCGGGACTTCCGGATGGCGCAGCACAGGAGCATGCTGAAGATCATGCCGAACACCTATCAAAGAGAGGGAGACATACGTTGCTTGTGTTTGTGTTTAATTATTGATACTGACTAACTTTGACGAGTTAAAGTTTACCACACGCTTACCATGACGACACCGATGGTGATGCCCGCTCCTCCTATGACGTGCAGCTTGGAGTCAAACACCTCATCGATGGCGTCAGGGCAGCTCTGCAACACACACGCACAATTCAACTTAACTTTCTCGGAATCTACGCCGACACATGACGGCTTGAGAGAATGCAGGCTCCAGTGAACCAGTGTTGCCGTGGTAACTATTCATTTCTATTTTTCCATCCCACTGTCCATATTTTTTATTCTTTTTTTACTCTTTTTTTAATCTTTTACTGTTTTTTTTGTTTGTTTTTACTCTTTTTGGCTATACAAGCCCATTGCACAGACTGGTTTATTTATAGGTTTATTTATAGCATGTTGCACTATCCTCGTGGATATAAACAATCAATCAATGCACACTATATCTGTACATTCTGTATACTCCCTACTCCATGTGTACATGTTCCCCCTATGTGTATTATTGTTTGTGAGTTAAGCTTAATGTTAAATGTATAAGCTACTGGATGACCTACATTTCCCTCGGGATTAATGAAGTATCCATCTATCTATCTATCATTGTGAATTTAACAAACAGTAATTTCAGCTCTCAGCTGAAGCATGTCTGACATCGTATTGATTGTTTTTCTTTCTTTAGCTCTTGACTCAAGTCCTCGGCGTGTTGGCATCCGTCCGTTGAGGATAGAAGTACCTTCGTAATGAGCACCTCCAGCGGCTCTCCCCGGGGACAGGTGTCTTTGGCAGTTTCTACGACAGAACCAGTTGGGCCACAACAGTTCAGCTGTAAACAAACACAAAGTCAGACCTTTAAACAAGACGGCAGAAGGAAAAACTAAAAGCTCTAATGCTAAGTGTTTTAGTTAGGAGTAGTTAGGTTGTTTTGCCCCCAAAGTTGTCGTCACATTAAAGAGGCAGCAGGTTGAGAGGCCGCACAGAGATATTGGATGTATAAAATGCAAGAACGAGTCATCAAGGAAACAGTAACATTTAATTTAATTTTACTGTCTATATATATATATTATTTAATTTTACATTGCTGTATATATATATATATATATATATAATTTTATTTTGTATTTTATATTTCACTTTGTATACTTTATCCACAGTCACTTTCTTTCTTTCTTATATTTATATTTTATTGTGTTTAGTTTATTGGTGCTACTGTGTCAACACATTTTTACCTTGGGGATTAATAAAGTATATTTCTATTCTATTCTTCTATTCTATCAATGAGCTTTGGAGGTGCTGGTCGGCTTGTTTTTGACCTTTGGAGTCCGTTGCCCTATTCCTCTAGTCGAGGACAACGTGAATGAACGTACTTTCTAAAATGATCAACTTTTCCCAGCAACTCAATCTGCAACGTTGTCATCATAAACACTGGATAATACTTGTTGTGGGGAGTTTTGAAAAGTGTTGCCAGATTCCTTTTAGATATGATCTCAGTCTCTATGACTGATCTGGATGATACTGAAGCAGACAACGCTCACCCCGGTTTGAATCACCCGCAGAGTCTCTTTCAGTCGCTCGTCTCCTGTCTCCTTGAAGTTATTGTAGGTCTGCATGTAGAACGTTGTGATATCGTTCACCACCTGCAACGCAGCAGCAAGCCGGGAACAATCATTTTATTCACATTATTCACTTTGTTTTGAATTGCCTTCACGTTGTGATTTATTTTAGTTTGTGGTTTGTATTTTTGTCTCCACGTTGTTTTTTCTTATTGCATTGCCTCTAACGTACTTCTTCCAACATGTACTTGGATTGTAATTGTGTTTAGAAGTTTTTATACAAATGAAAATATCAATGTAACCGAATTCAAACATGTACGTTACCTTGCTTTGGTTGGAAAATACCCAGATTCCAGCCGCGACCCCAATGGCAAATATGATGAGCAGGAAGAAGAAGAACTGCAGAAACGAGAGGAAAAATTAAACTCAGCTGATTGTGTGAGTGTGCTTCCATGCATGTGTGTGCGTATGTCTTATGCACGCGTGTGTGAAGAAGTAAGGTCATTTGAGGGGATGAACCCAATTAACATAGGCTCCTCCTCCTGAGAGATTTAGTACAAGAAGATTAGGCTAGACGGCACGGGAGGGAGGAGGGGAACAAATGTAAGGGAATCCAGAGACTCTTGATACCGTTCAGTAAAGCGATGAATGCAGCTCATATTTCTTAGTGAGTTTGAGATCAGTCCACAATCCACACTTGCTTAATCTAGATATCATCTAGATATCAAGTCCAAGTGCTGGTGAGGGAGATCACTTCACACACACACACACAACGCTCAGAGAAGGAGAAAGAAACTTATGGTTTCCAAAGAGTTTAAATCATCTTGTTATTGAAGTCAAAAGAAACGTGAAGAATAAAAAAAGTAGTAAATAGCTCTTAAATATCTCTTATTATGGTACTTTTGTAGTTTGACTATGTTGAGGAAATGTTACTTTCTGTATTGTTGTTGTTCTTAGTTTGTACTCTAGGTTGGAATGCACTTATTGTAAGTTTCTTTGGATAAAATGACATGTGATGTAATGTAAAAGAACAACAAGAATACACAATAACATTTCCTCAACATAGTCAAACTACAAAAGTACCACAATAAGAGATATTTAAGTGCAAGTGTAAAACATCAATTACATAATGAACTGTCCCATCAAATGCATCTTCAATGTTACTTTCTGTATTCTTGTTGTTCTTAGTTTGTACTCTAGGTTGAAATGCACTTATTGTAAGTCGCTCTGGATAAAAGCGTCTGCTAAATGACACGTCATGTAATAATAAAGGTACGAACCAGTCCCAGCATACAGGGGGACTCCTGGATGGCCCCACAACATCCCAGAAAGCCCACCACCATCATCAGTGCTCCAGCTCCAATCAGGATGTATACACCTACACGTACAGAGGGAACATCAGAGGTTCTCGCAGAGCTCACATCATCCAAAACTGTACTTTTACCTTTGCTTCAATGATAGTGCAAGAAGTGACTATCTGAGAGCCTCTTACCTGTGTAAAACACGTATGGAGACTCCGCTCCCTCAAACAGGCCTTTGGTCTTGGGGTCTAATCTCAGCCACAGGCCTATGGCAAAGACAGCTGTGCCTGCAAGCTGAAACACAGAACACGGAGGTTTCTGAATGCATGGTGCACACGGTCAGTCTAAATCAATCTAAAGAGCCCTCTACGTGTTTATGCATGTTGCCAACTCATTGAGACAATTATATTTTCAACACACAACAAAACAATTATCTTGTTCTTCCATCAGCTGCTCCCAGTTGTCGTTTAAAATGTACGCTGACATGCCCCATCTGGACAGCTTCTTCGCTCCGGAACAGAGTTTTAGTTTCATTTCTCGGTCCAGAAAGAGGTTTCTGCAGGAATCGTGTCATATCTAAATTAATATTGTGGCTTCATGAGGCTGCACATCAGGTAAAAGTGGCCATTTAAAGACAATGCCCAATCAGCAACTCTTATATCCAACTTTATATCGATAGAACAAACATTGGTAATCAACTAATCATCGACACAAATCACAATTAATTGCCATTTAAATGTTGCATCACATGGATGTATGGTCTGGAGACAGACATTTGTAAATCCTCAACCAATCAGATATTGGTACGTCAATGCAATGTCGTATAAATACAATGACATGTTGTCATGTGTGCCTAGAAAACAAGACCAGTCTCACGATCAGAGACGAGACACGGGAGTAAAACCAGGTCCATCTGCCTTTATAATGGTCACGCATTCCCTTATTCATCAGTATATGTATTTAATATTGACACAAAGTGGCATGCGAATCCATCAACTCAAAGCTGCATGCATGTTATTATAAAAAAGTATGTATATATTTATCAGGGTTCTTACACATTTTGACCGATGGATTTCCATGACTTTTCCATGACTTTTCCAGGACTTTTAACCAAATTTCCATGACCAAATTGAAATCTCGGTAAAAACATGAACAATCTAGAACATTTTACGTATTGAGAGAGTACGCTGACTTATATTTTGAGCGTTTTTCTATAAAAAAACTATTAATTATTTAAAAATCGGCATAAATGAACATGTGATTATAACACATTTCCATGACTTTTTCAAAACTTTTTATGATTTAAGTTTTTTTCCATGACTTTTCCAGGCCTGGAAATTACTATTTTAAAATTCCATGACTTTTCCAGGTTTTCCATGACCGTAAGAACCCTGTGTATGCTATTACATCTGCAGCACTTCTCTTTTTACATAACATGACAACAAAAGTCTGTATTTCACACTTGTTGATAGTCAAGCACCTCCTTACAGGTGAGTGAATATTTAACTGTGAGAGCCGAACTGAAAGAAATCTGTTTTATTCAGTATGTGTGTGTGTGTGTGTGTGTGTGTGTGTGTGTGTTTTTGTGTATATTGACTGTTCTTTTGAACTTTTTTTACTGTGTATGCTTTCTGTTGTACAGTCTTTTTTCTGTGAAGAAAATGTCACATTAGAGCAAACCACAAAAGAGTAAATGACAACAGCTTCTCTTTCTCTCTCTCTCTCTCTCTCTCTCTCTCTCTCTCTCTCTCTCTCTCTCACACACAGTGCCGCTGCTAGCCATGTTGGTGCCCTAAGCATAACTCCTTCATGATGCCCCCCCCCCCCTGAGTTGGGCACTGTGCGGAGGGCACCACGTTCCTCAGGACTCGGTGCCCTGCGTAGTGCGCGTTATGGGACACACACATACACACTGGCATACAACACATGATAACACAATCATAAGAAAGTAGAGCACACTTACCCAGAAGAAAAAGTTGAAGACAAACATGGCATATTTCACACATTTTATTCCCCCAGCGACCGTCATGCTGATTCCGTCTACACGACGCCCCACCAAGGCCACTATACACTAAGAGGAGGTAATAACTAACTCAGTCCAAGACGGGAAGTGAAGCTGAATGGTGTCAGTTGAAAATGGTGGTGAACGGAGAAAGCGTCGTCCTTACCACGCCTTCAAACGATCACCTGACATAGGGAGTGTCAAGAAAGTTCATTGTGTATGCGATGGGAATTGTGTCTCTCTGTCTTGAGTTACATGTCCATGCATGCACAGGTGTGTGGCTTTAACTACTGCGTTGGTGCAGGCTGGGAATATGTACTGCTCTGGTGTCTAAACGGTGTGTGACGCCAGCTACTGCTCTGAAGTAGAACTACGTCATACTCCTCAAGTCCTACTCCTAGCTGCTTTCATTGTATGCAAGGTATTTGAACCCTGATCTTGATGCCCTGACACACAGGTGTGTCCAGACAGAGCTGAGATCAGATATCTGTGTCTTGTTATTTGTGTGTCTGCATGTGCAGGGCTACTGTATGTTTTCCCTTCTTGCTCAATCCTCCACAAATGGGTAACATCTATAGATTTCTCTCTCTCTCTGTATGTGTGTGTGGGGCGGTGTGGGGGAGGGGGTGTGGGGGTGGGGATGTTTGAGCTATGGAGGACTCAAAATGACTTAAGTATAAATAAATAAATGCATGAATAAATATAAGAATAAATAAATACATGTTTAAATAAATGTATAAATAAATGTATAAATGCTTGAATAAATGTATAAATAAATAAATGTATAAATAAATAAATGCTTAAATAAATGTATAAATAAATAAATAACCCGTTTTAGCGTTTTGCAGTTTGCATGGACCCCCCCCCCCCCCCCATAATGAATAGTTGTCCATGGCTCTATCTATAGCTGCACACATTATACACGTTATAAAAGGGCAAAGCATCCACCCGAAACCACACACACACACATACACACACATATCGAGATCACAACAAACGGTCAGAGCAAGACACGCCCTGCAGGCTTATAGGAGGACACAAATAGCCTGTACGGGACATCCAGGATTCATACAGATATTCACGGGCTGGTACACGCGGGCTGGCTCGCATGCGCAACTCTTCATATCACGTGAGGGAGCAGACGTCTTCATTATCATTACGTCAGTATATGTTTTTTCCACCACAATAAAGCCCCCCCCCCCTCATTGCAATTATTAAAATGCCGTGCGCGTAAACTCCGGAGTGAAGTCTGCGCCTGATCAGAACTGGGTCACTTGGCCACTGGGGATTATCCAACCCGCTCATCTCTCCACGCGCATTGGGACACTTCGTGTTTAGTGGTGTCCAGCGTCAAAGATACAGCGCAGGGCAGCCCGCCACACAGCCGACTGTGTGACGCTTAATTACCATTCTGCATCTGGGACGCCATATTAGTTCATTCACTATAGTAACCTGCTCACACACTAACGCGCATGCACGCGAAGCTCGCTCACAAACACACGCACACACACTCACACGCTCACACACGCACACGACAGACACAATGCATACGTTTATATGAGCGCACTACATTGTCTCGCTTTAAACTCACCCAGAATATCAGGTTGAAGGCGAACATCAGGTATTTGATGCACATTTCTCCCCCCGACAGCGCAGCCATGGCGGTGCTCGGGCTGCGGATCTCACTTCTGCTGGTATCTCCTAATTCCTCCTAAACAGTCGGTATGCAGAATGAGGTTATTTGTCGACGCGCTCGCACTGCGACGCGCGCGCGCCGTGCTGTGCTGTGCGCGCCTGTCAGCGGTCCGCCCACATAACGGACTGCTCAGGCAAAGCCTCCTGAAGATGTTCTCTCTCTTTTTGTTCTTCTTATACATGTTACTTTATTCTTGAAAGTGCTGTTTCCTGTTTGCTTCTTTAAAATAGCCCAGTGTTTAACCGTTAAATCCTATTTACCAAAGCTCTAGTATTCCTGCATCTTGTTATGGGACTTTTCAGTGATGTAACGATGTTAACATTATTCAGCACTTGTAGGACCTCTGCCTTACTGTCATAACGATCGTGTTTCTAATAGAGGGTGTTGTAATGGCATTTGCGAATAAACAAGTTATATACTTTGTGCACTATATTCTATCTTAAGTGTCTTCGCATTAGATTAAAGATGACTTCATCTTGAAATGGTATAGCCTAAAGCTCTGACAGGGAGCCTACAGTCTGTGCTCTGCGTGTGTCCTTCCTGCAGACAACAATGTCCCGAGAGGCAGCCTGCGGTGGACTTTATAGACCGCACATTCCTGCAGCAGCCTCGGCTGTGCGATGACGTAATTCCCCCAGAAAAAGAAAGGCGCGTTCACAGTTCGACTGTCTGTACATGAATGAACACGGTGCACGAGTATGTCCACGCGATCAGTCAAACAGCACTCGACCCGAATGACCAACCTCCCATCATCCGGGGCATCAGTCTGACTCGTGTGTAGTATGAGTATCATCTCCATGGTATTCGTGTATTGTGTGCATGTTGGTGTCGGACTACATTTTACATCCACATCTAAATCAAATGTGGCACTATCCTATCATGCATACACATTTTATTTATTTTTTTACTCTTTTTTTACTCTTTTACTGTTTGTTTGTTTTTACTCTTTTTGGCTATACTAGCCCATTGCACAGACTGGTTTATTTATAGCGTGTATTTATAGTTTTTTGCACTACCCTCGTGGATATAAACACTCAATCAATGCACACTAATATCTGTAAATTCTGTATACTCCCTACTCCCTGTGTACATGTTCCCCCTATGTGTATTGTTGTTTGTGAGTTAAGTTAAATGTTAAATGTATAAGCTACTGGTTGACCTAAATTTCCCTCAGGATTAATAAAGTATCCATCTATCTATCTATCTATCTATCTATCTATCTATCTATTTATAAATTGTAACTAATGGCTTTATTGATGCTTAACAATATATACAACTTTACTTTATCTATATACTTGAAGACTAATTTAATTTTGCTTCTGGGTTGTTAGATGATGCAAAGAAAACTTCTAGAACCCTTTATTTTCTTGCTAACACATACAGCTACTCTGCATTTATTACAGGATCACAACCATTGATTACATAAACAGAACAAACATGTATTTTAGGAAGAGGGCCTTGTCGATAACTGCAGCAATTTAGAGATTCAACAATTAACATTAAAGCACATATTTGAGGAACATTACAAAACATAGAAGAAAATGAAAGCAGCAGAACTACACATAGCCTCTTCAGTGTTTACGGTCCTGGTGGTATGCATGCTGTATAGGCATATTTGGGAATACATGAGCTTTTAATAAAGCACCTAAAAACCAAAGGCCCACCAACACAGGTGTTTTCACTTCAGCCTGATTAGCTGCTCAGGACGGAGTGAGACAGTTACGCTGCCTCACTTGTTCATTTTGTTGTCACCTGACAGCTGATAACTTTATTATAGTTATTACTATATGGAGTCCTGTACCTTGCAACAGCAGTCTGAGGAGATGTCTAATGAAAACACCTCAGAGAGCAATGTTAAAACGTGGTGCCGGAATTAGACAGGCACACATTTGGACACACGCTACTTTGTCTGTCGGCCGGATGTGAGGTGAAGTTTGCACTTGAGAGAGTCGATCTGTATACGTTCCCAGCGGGGGGTTGAATTTATGTGTTATTTTGCTGAAGCTTAGTCATGTGTTTGCGCACCACCACATCAGTATTATTGCGTGCGATATCTCCAGTGAGTGTGCTTTCCACAAGAATAGTTTGGGTTGGCACCGATACAGACGCGTATGTGTAGACTAATCACTCAGCCAGGCGATCAGCGGGCACATCCTGGTATTGTCCTGCAGAGTGTGTGTGTGATGGTGTCAGTCTGCAGGCCCTGAGCTCTGGACAGTTACAGTCGGCCCTGTTTGACTCAACCTGGCGAAGGGGTTGGCTCTTACAAGTAAGCCAATGGCAGCCGGGGCGGGGGTACACTCTTTGCTACAAAATAAGTCCCAGGGTTGTTGAGCTTCTGACCAACTTGTGCATTTAGTCCTTGTTTGTTTGACTCAGAGCATCACACTGCATCACTATGCCCTGAATGTGTCTAAAAGTGCACATTTGGATCCTCTGATTTTGGATCGTGTTAGTTTGTCCTTTTCAACTGTGTGGAATAACTGGAGCCATGGAGGTAGGAATAACTGGAGTTATGCAAACTTCATTTTTATTTTTTAAACATGCCATGCACAGCACACAGAATAATGTTATAAGATAAGATAAGATAGTCCTTTATTAGTCCCTCAGTGGGGAAATTACAGGATTACAGTGGCATTGCTCACAAGAGAATACAAAATGAATAATAATAGAAAAAAAGTAATAGAAGTAATATAAATAAGCATTAAAAAACAGTAAAATATTAATGTACAGGATAGAAAGGTATATATAAACAAAAAGTACTTAAACGTATTGCACATGATATTGCACCAGGTATTTGTGATAAATAAGTAGTTCAATGATGATAATGCTGGTGGTGATGATAATGATGAGCATATTGTTGTGTTTCAGGTGTGTCTGCGGAGATATTTGCGAGAAATTCTGGTTCTTCTGCATCTGACAGGTAAGCAGACGTCAGAGGATGTCCAAGTTCGTTTCGGTCTTTGCACTCGATGTGACATGCTTCATGTGAGATCCCCTCTTGTCCTGCTTTACAGTTATCTGCATTTCATTCGAGTGTGTCTTGTGTGTGTCCAGTTTGCGTGGCAGGGACGGGGAGATGCAGTCTGTTCGGACGACAACACTTTCACACTTTTGATGGGGTTTTATACGAGTTTCCTGGAGACTGCAGCTACCTGCTGGCAGGAGACTGCAGTCATCGCTCCTTCACACTGCTGGGTACGTCACATCCAGTTCAATAAAGAAGCAAACAGAATTGACCACGGATGGCATCTGCTACTCATCCAGTGCACCTCAGTGGCGTGTGCAGAGCTCTGCTGGGGATATGACTCACTGGCATGTGTGTTCCAAAATATGTCTATACTTGTACTGACATTTGAAATTGCTTTCTCATTTTAATTTTCTAAAAGTCATAATTTCCATGATGATTAAATAAATGTGTGTTAAATCTGCAGGTGATTTTGTCAATGGCAAAAGAACTGGAGTCACTCTGTTTCTGGGAGATGCCTTTGAGCTGCACCTGTCTACAGAGGGACGGCTCTCACAAGGAGAAAAAATGTTGAGTAGAACATTTAAGTTTTCATGCATAAATCATAAATTTCCTCCGATAATTATATTATCGGTAATCTTAATGCGTGTCTTCTTTTTTTTGCAGACTCTCTGTGCCATTTGCATCTCACGCTGTTTTCGTGGGCTCCGAGCTCGGCTTCTATAAGCTCTGGAGCGAGGAGTTTGGCTTCGCCGTTACCATCGATAATGCAGCCAACATCGCCGTGACGATGACCAAACACCATGCCAACCGCACCTGTGGCCTCTGTGGCAACTTCAACTCTGTGACAGCGGATGAATATACCGCTCAAGAGGGTAAGATAAGTGCATGTCAAAAGTGTGTAACTGTGTGTGTGTGTAGAATATGTGAGGAGAGTTCCTTATTACTGGAATCAAGGAAATGATTTGAGCCACCAGCACTCACAGGAAGAGAATCAGCACAGTACAGGAAAAGATAACACGGTAAAGGAAAGCAGAAGGAACACAGTGGTAGGATGAGATTAAGGAAAAAGCTGTCATCGTGTGTGTGTTTGTGTGTGTGTTTGTAGGATTCCTAACAAAGAACAGCTATGATTTTGCAAATTCGTGGGAAGTGAAGGCGGCGGATCAGTCATGTCGACGTGTCTCCGTTCCCAGCCAGTCCTGTGACAGCTCAGAAAAGAGTTCAGCGGTGAGAAAACAATTCACAAACACGAACATGTGCATAAATACGCGTACACATACGTAAAGATGTGATTGCATTCTATATGTCTGCAAATAATCTAAAAATGAATAGAATAGTCTCTTTATTGTATGTATAAGACAGCACAAGTGCATGTTGACACGTCAGAACCTTTTATGACAAAGCATTTGGCTTTCATAGGGCGTTACATTTTACTTAAACCCTCCAGCTGCTGCTTGCTTACCCTTATTGAGCATCTTTGACACTCAAACCATAATTCATATAGTGTACACTTATTTTGTTGTTCGTGATGATCTGACATGTTACAGTACTATAGTATGTAAACAAGTTTGGAGAAATTTTGTAAATGATGCCGACTCATTTTTACTTAGAAAAATCAAGATTTTGCCATGTAAATGTTGAACTGGCTTTAAGGTGCCAACTTTGAACACAATATCCTCTGTTGCATGTCATTAGCCATCTCTCCCCTTTCATCTATTTTATAAAGGCATAACATTTCCCCAAAAATCTAATTATTTTCTACTTTCCCATACTCGTACTCTGCTATCATTCATCGAACAACACAGATAACTCATAAATGTGAATATGCAAGTATTGTGTCTTACAACATTGATTTACTATTTCAACTTTATTTGTATAATTCACAAATCATTCACTTACAGTATATATATACACACAAATAAATATAAATATATATATACATATATACACATAATATATAGGGGGAACGACACAGGTGAACAACACAGGTGTACGGCGTGAGACAATCAAGGAGACAGGAGTGGCTGAGGGCAGGTGAAGGGAATTAACCAATCAAGACACAGGAGACACAGGAGAAACAGGGCGTTACAGTTCTGTAACATAAATGTAAACGGTATTTGTTTGTTTGTTGTGGGTGGTCTCATTTGACAAATTAGCCAGTTGTAGCGAGAACATTTTGTACTTCAGGAACGCCCACGCGTGATGAAACCGGTAGAGGCTACATGTTAGTGTGAGCACTTTGGATGTCATTGGCGTCTCCTTCCGTCGCCACAAGCCTGATCGGTTTTCTTGAATGAACCCAGCTCTCAGATGTCAATATTAAGATATATAAATTTAGAGTATTTTCCTTGAAAAATTCAACCGGTACTCTTTTATATCTTATTTTACGCTCTTCCGTCCCCATCTCATAAGCTACTCGTCACCTGTCATTTCCAGAACACACGGCCCTTATTTGCATGAGCTGACACGATATTTCAAGACAAGACAAGAATAGTTATCACAAAGAAGTGCAAGTGTCATACAAAATACTCCAACTGCTAAAAGCAAACAAAAGTGAACATCACTATTACATAAAAAGAAAATATATTCAGTCTGAAATGATGGATATTCCTCTAACCTACTCGTGTGTGTTTGGGTAGATTCTGTCGAGCTGCAGTGTGCTGCAGACGTCGGGTGTGTTTCTGCAGTGTGCCCACCTGGTCTCTCCCGAGGCGTTCCTGTCGCTGTGTCAGGAGGAGGCGTGCCACTGCGACCACGGGGGGGGGGAGGACTGCTACTGTCCAATCCTGTTGGAGTATGCTCGCACATGCCTCGCCCACGGGACGCTCCTTCGCGGCTGGCAGGAGGAGAGCCAGTGCTGTACGTTTGTCAGAAGAAGTTAGTTGCACATTTTAAAGTCACATTCAACATCTAAATGCGTGTGTTTGTGTGTTAAGTTCCCAAGTGTCCAATTGGGATGCAGTACAGTGAATGCACCAAGTCCTGCTCTACCACCTGCCACAGTCTCAACATCCAGGAGGTCTGCAGGGACGAGTGTGTGGATGGCTGTACATGTCCTGGTAACCTCCACTCACCATCTCTCACTCTTCCTCCGTCTGGGGCTCTGATACTCGTCTTTGTAACACGGCCGTTTGTTCCTCAGTGGGTAAGGTGTTGGATGGTACCCGCTGTGTGGAGGTGTCTCAGTGTTCCTGTGTGCACATGGGACGACACTTCCCTCCAGGATCCACCATCTCTCAGGACTGCAACGCCTGGTGAGAGAGCTTTATGCACATGTGGAAAAAGTCAGACGTACTTCTAGATGAAAAAGACAATGCGTCGTCAATAAATTGTGTCTTTGCTGCAGTGTTTGCCGACACGGATCCTGGGAATGCACCAATGAAGGCTGCCCTGGTGAGAGAGATGTAGTCAATGCACTGACTTACTGTCACAGGAGTATTAGGGTGGAGCCAAATGCACGACTCACGAGACAGAACTGGAAAGTAATTCACTTTACTGAAAGTTCCAGCAGGAACAAAACAGACGGGAACAGATGAACACACTGGGTAGAGCTGGAGGGCTTCAAGAAGAACACAAGACAATGTGTCAGAGGACAAGTGGAAGTGAGGGAGCTAAAAAGTGAGGGACTAACGAGGGGAGGGGCTGCAGGTGAGAGGTGAGGACCAGGTGAAGGTAATGAGGGACTAACGAGGGGAGGGGCTGCAGGTGAGGAGGGGGGAGGACCAGGTGAAGGGAATGAGGGACTAACGAGGGGAGGGGCTGCAGGTGAGAAGGGGGGAGGACCAGGTGAAGAGGGAGGGGCTAACGAGGGGAGGGGCTGCAGGTGAGAAGGGGGGAGGACCAGGTGAAGGGAATGAGGGACTAACGAGGGGAGGGGCTGCAGGTGAGGAGGGGGGAGGACCAGGTGAAGGGAATGAGGGACTAACGAGGGGAGGGGCTACAGGTGAGAAGGGGGGACGACCAGGAGAAGGGAATGAGGGACTAACGAGGGAGTTATCAGAGGCAGGTGAAGGGAGTTGGACTAACGAGATAGGAAGCAGGATCTGGAATGACGTGGTAGTTAGACAGGATGAAAACAACTCAGCGGGAAGGTGTGGAGCTGAACTGTTACACTTACATGTTCTTCTCTTAAATAAAGTCCTGGGTTGCTCATTTCTGGTGGCATGTCTTTGTTCTCTGTCTGTAGGCGAGTGCTTGGTGGTCGGCCAGTCTCACTTCAAGACCTTCGACAACAAGTTCTTCACGTTCCCCGGTCACTGTCAGTATCTGCTGGCAAGAGACTGCTCAGATCACGAGTTTTCTGTCATTATTGAGAATGTACAGGTAATGTGTTTTTTTTAATTTTGTTTAATCCCTTTCTTGCCTCAAGCTGCTCAGTGATTTGCATATTGGTTGCATATTGTTTTCAGTGTGCAGATGACCAGGACGCCGTGTGCACACGCTCAGTGACGCTCAGCCTGTCGTCTCTGGAGGACATGACGGTGAAGCTGAAGCATGGAGGGGTCGTCTCGGTCAACAGCATGGACATCCAGACCCCGATGCTCCATGGTATGACACCTTGGCAGAACAGTGGATATGACTTACATTTAATAGCATATTCTACTCTATATGATGTTATATGTATAAGAAAGTCTGAAGTATATAAGAAAAAGTACTATAAATATTGTATTTCAACTTACCGGTAATATACTCTGAAGAGGACAAAACAAAAACAGAAAATAATTCCAAAGACATCCAGTCAACACCAACCTATAAAGATCAAGTAGTCAAAGTAGCTTTATTGTCAATTACTTTGCATGTTAGGACATACAAGGAATCGAAAAAAACGTTTCCCACTGTCCCACGGTGAAACATATAAGTGCACACGCACAACAACAGATAAGACAAGACATATAGTTATACATAGAGTTATAAACATACAGATGCATATACAGCAGCATAAGTTTTCAAAAAAAATGAGGTTATGGTAGTGCAAAAAAAAGTAATTGTATTTGTAGTAAGTAAAGAATTATCCATCTTTTTGGATTTGATTTCTTAAGAATCTTTGGATTTTTATCATCAGCACAAACAATGTTGTATTGGTAGGACTGTTAATTATTAGAACTGTTTAAATCAACACCAACTGGATGCTTACAGGTCGCCTGCACATCCAGAGATCTGTGCAGTCTTCTCTGTCTGTGAAGTTTGGGAATGACTTCCGTCTGGACTGGGACGGACGAGGCCGCGTGCTTTTAAAGGTACAACAATTCTAACGGATACATATCTTTTGGGGGGTAATGGTACTTATGTGAAAAGATAAGCAAACGACTTTACTCAAATGTGTCCACACCTCCAGCTGGGACCACGATGGGCAGGGCAGACCTGCGGCCTCTGCGGGAACTTCAACGGTAACCAAGGTGACGACTTCTTGTCTGGATCTGGTCTGGTGGAGGCGGGTCCTCAGGCGTTCGGCCAATCATGGAGGATCAACGGAGACTGTGAATCAAGCCACAGACACGAGAGCGATCCGTGTGCCATCAACCCCAAAAGAGGTATCCTCACTCACACACACACACACACACACACACACACACACACACACACACACACACATTGTTTTACAAATAAAACAAATTATACATACTGTCAGGCACGTGCACAGAAATTTTGGGAGGCAGGTGCTCAAACCCCCAAAAAGGGCACCCAATGCCCCCAAAAAGATTCTGACCAAGTTGAAGCATAAGAAGAATGGCACTAATAAATTCTCAAATAAATGCCCCGTCGGATATCAATGATATCCTTGACTTGATGACAGAGAGAGTAACTTTTATTCTTAAATACTGATGAATTAAAAAAGTGGCTCCAGCAAAAAGGGCACTTTACTCATCCAGGGCAAAAGGGGAGGAGCTTGAGCACCACTAGGGATCTATCTGTGCACGTGTCTGCATACTGTACATACTGCCTTGTGTCCCCTCCAGTGCGTTTTGCAGAAGAGGCCTGCTCCGTGATGATGTCAGACGTGTTCAGTGCGTGCCACTATCTGGTGAACCCGAGCCCGTTCCAGCGGTTCTGCCGTTATGACGTGTGTGTGTGTGTGGACGGAGAGCAGTGCCTGTGCAGTGCGCTGTCTGCCTACGCTGCTGCCTGCACCGCCAGAGGAGTGCTGCTCAGCTGGAGGTCTCCCTCCCTCTGTGGTACGTCTCTGATTAACGTCCTGCTCATCATTCATGTGCACATATACTAGCTTTTTTCATTTCATTTTTATTTCTATTTTTCCATCCCACCGTCCATACTTTTTACTCTTTTTTTGGCTATACAAGCCCATTGCACTGGTTTATTTATAGCGTTTATTCATAGCTTTTTGCACTTGAAATATACTTTATTAATCCCCAAGGGGAAAAAAATCCCCTTGGGATTAATAAAGTCTATTTCAATTTCAATTCTATTCTCGTGGATATAAACACTCAATCAATGCACACTATATCTGTAAATTCTGTATACTCCCTACTCCCTGTGTACATGTTCCTCCTATGTGTATTGTTGTTTGTGAGTTAAATGTTAAATGTATAAGCTACTGGATGACCTAAATTTCCCTCGGGATTAATAAAGTATCCATCTATCTAGCCAACATATACACATTTAATTCCATTTTTAGACAGAAAATAGCATTGTTGGGTAAATGTAAAAGTCAGTAATAATCTTGCTTAACTGTCCCAGGGTAAAGATCAGGTTATTAGCACCACGTCTGAATCTGTCTATTTTAATATTTGTATCAAGAGTTCAAAAACAGTCATAACAAACAACAAAGATCTATTATAATTCCGGTGAATACTGTAAGGTGTTCTGAAACTGGGAACTTCTCAGATGGTGGAAAACAGGCTTCCGGACGCGTGTGAATTAAGTTATCGACATTTAATGGCAGGAAGTGTAAAACAAACAATCAAAGCTCACGATCGTGAGAAGAGGGCCATTCGTCTTTTTACGGAAATGTTGTCGCCGGGGGTCAAAACGTCATTTCCGGTCAAGTATTTTCACAATAAAATTCCCGTCTATTATTTTCGTTATTAAAGTCACCTTCACAATAAAAGTCCCTTGTTATTATAAGTCACGTCACGGATTTCAAGCGGCTCCGTCGATCTATAATCCTAACATACAGTCTCTCTCATGAACATACATTAATTCTTGCCATTTGCATAGTAAACATTACCCCTATGCTTCATAATACATTAATAACAACATCAATATTCTCCCTAATATTTTCTATTATAATATCTTTCTGTATGTATCAATTTAAAACATAAGACCTCTGCGGATGTTATCAAAATAAACTATTACAACCTAACAGTACTCTATTTCTTTGAGATAAGCTTTCTAACCCTAATTTGTGTCCGTCAGAACTCGAGTGCACTGGAGGCCAGGAGTACGAGGCCTGCGGGAGTGTGTGCGACCGGACGTGCCGCGCTCTGTCCGGCGCGGAGGCGGGATGTCCGGAGCAGAGAGTGTGTGAGGAGGGCTGTTTCTGCCCTGCTGGGAAGTATCTGAGTGACTCCGGAGAGTGTGTGACAGCGGACCTCTGCAGCTGCCTGCATGACGGACAGCTGTACCAGCCGAGTGATGTCTATGCGGACCACAACAGCATCTGGTCAGTGACTGTGCATGTGTGTATTCAGATACAATGACGTCGCGTTTCATCGATACTCTTTCACTTTTTGTGTTTTTCTCTTGTGTGTGCAGCTACTGTGAGAACGGCTCCATGCGCTGCAGCTCCCCTGAGACGAGCACTCTACTGTCCGACCTCTTCTACGATGACGAGGACCTGGCACCATCCAGAGGTGCAACTTCGATATGTTTTACAGGCGCTCTATTGAATGTCTGTGTTTTTCGTGATTCGTATAATCCATTATCCAAATGGTATCTTTCATTTGACCGTTTGTCTTTAGAGCAACACTATGTAACAATTGTACCTTAAAATAACAGCTTGAAAGAAATTGTGCTGCTACAATGACTTTTAATATGGCGTTTTGTGGAGAAAACTCCACTCTGTCACATGTTGTAGCGCCCGGTCCTTGGACCTGCTTTCTGTCATGATGACCAGCGTCACGTAGTCCAGTCCACCTCACAGGGGACTTTTTATTGTCTCCGCTACGCGACGTAGAGACAGAGAGACATGCTGCTGTGGAGACGACCAATAACAGACCTTTAGTTTAAAGAACAAAGACGTCTTTAAGAAAGGGACCTGACATTACTGCTGCTGTCATCTGGAGGAGAGAGAAAGTTACAGGGGGCGGAGGACATTATTATTTAACTCTAACTCAAAAGAGCCATATGTCACCGGAAGAGCCATATATGGCTCAGAGCCAGAGGTTCAGACACCTGATCTATCGGAACTGGGTAAGTACATGTTAAATACCTGAAGGGGGCGCTACAAGGGAAAAACGACATAGTGGGGCTTTAACATGAGAATGTGCTGCCCTCATATGCCATGAACAACGGAGTCCATGGAGCGTCTCTGGTCCGATCACCCAAAGGACCAGGCAGCTTTAATCAACATCTTTATTTTTTTAATAAAGTTTTTAATACATTTTTGTATTTTAGAGACTAATCACCAACTTGTTGTTGTTTGTTTTGATGTATTCAGACCGCCGGTCGGCACAGTGCCCGCCTCCACTCATCCAAACAAAGTGTGATGGAGTAGAAAAAGGGCTCGAGTGTGCCAGAACCTGCCAGAATCTGGACCTGCCCTGTGTCAGCCTCGCCTGCATCCCTGGCTGCCTCTGTCCACCTGGCACAGTATGTGTGTGTGTGTGTGTGTGTGTGTGTGTGTGTGTGTGTGTTTTCTGTAGATGAAGCACCACACATCTAAAATAGAAAATGCTGATTGAAAAGCGGATTTATTTCAGGTCCGTCACCACAGAGACTGCATTGCACCCGAGAACTGTCCCTGTTACCATAACAACAGGCCGTATAGTTCAGGACAGACCATCTCTGTGGACTGCAACACCTGGTAAAAGGAGTGTTTACACACCTGATTACGAAGGGGAATACCTGCGATATGGTTGCTAATCAGGCGTTCCTGTTTACAGTGTGTGTGAGAACAGGAAGTGGCGCTGCACGGAGAAGACGTGTGACGGTGTGTGCCGCACTGTGGGGGAGGGGCATTACATCACCTTTGATGGCCTCAAATACTCATTCCCTGGCCTCTGCCAATATGTCCTGGTCCAGGTAAGAAACTGAGAGATACACAGGGTTCGTACGGTCATGGAAAACCTGGAAAAGTCATGGAATTTTAAAATGATCATTTCCAGGTCTGGAAAAGTCATGGAAATCATAAAAGTTTTGGAAAAGTCATGGGAATTTGTTAAAATCACGTGTTCATTTACGCCAAGTTTGAAATAATGAATGTTTTTTTAATGAAAGATGCTCAAAATATAAGCCGGCGTACGCTCTCAATATGTAAAATGTTCTAAAGTTGTCATGTTTTTACCAAGATTTCGATTTGGTCATTGAAATTAGGTTTAAAGCCATGGAAAAGTCATGGAATAGTCATGGAAATCCATCGGTCAAAATGTGTAAGAACCCTGGATACAAAAAGAGGGTGGGTCGCACAGGTGTCAAACAGAAACATGCATTGATTTAATTTCATTTCTTTAACTATATAAGTTCTCCCTTTTACTGTCAACAGGATATGTGTAGTGGAGAAGAGGGTTCCTTCAGAGTGCTGGTGGAGAACGAGGCCTGTGGAATCGTGGGACATCACTGTGCAAAAACCATCACAGTCTTCTTCCATGGAGGGTCGATTGTAATGCAACATGGAGAGGTAACGCACACGCACACACACGCACACACACACACAAAAACTATGTGTAACTCTTTATTATCATAGAAGCAAAATAAATCAGAAAAAAGACTCTAGCCCTTAAATTAGATAAATTAAACAATAAAATACTAAATTTACTTTGTCTTTGATTTCAAATAAATCAAAAACACAGCAAACTAATTATTTTCTCATAATTTCTGCCTGTTTTTATTGCTCTGTAGTTTCATGCAACAGTATGTTTCTCTTTAAATGATGAGTATGTACTGTACATGCATAGTATGAGCATGTGCACAACTTGAACTAGGTATATAATTAGTCACTTGTGGGCAATAAGAATATTCAATAGAAATAGTGGTTGCATTGAATACTGTTTATCACTGTAATTGAAGCACAAACATCATGGCACCGTTTGCATAACATTTGGCTATAAACCATAAAATAATTGCAGTTTGTAAAGCTGCATTAAAAGGTCAGAAGTCACATTCATATACCTTATATTCTGCTTTTCAGACTTGACCTGTGAGATGACAGTATCTCTCTTTCTCATAGGTGAAGATGAAGACGCCGGTGCTGCAGAGTTCACAGGTGGAGATCGTGAAATCTGGTCAGTTTTACACCGTCCTGTTGGGGAAACACATTTCCCTCAGCTGGGATAAAGGAACTCAGCTCCTGGTTCACATCTCTGCCACATACAGGGTACGCATGTACTATAATAACACACCTTTTGACCAGTCTGACCTTTTGTTTCATTTCCATTATTATATTACATGTTCTTGTGTGTAGGGCCGGGTGTGCGGTCTGTGTGGGAACTTTGATGGGAACGTCAACAACGACCTGGTGAGCAGTAACAACCAGCTCGAGGTGGACTCCTCCCACTTTGGGAACTCCTGGAAGGTTATTCCCAGCTGTGCAGACGTAACACAGGTAAAGTCTGGTCTCAGATTAAAGGGTCAGTTCGCTCAAATTACAAGGTGGCACACTTCCTCTCTAGCTTCGGTTTCAGGAGAGGTTAGGACCGCCTCTTTAACAGTAATAAGTAGACGTGTTTGTCTACACAACAATGTTCCAAACAGGGTCCGGATCTGGAGCTTTTAGGAACATAGACTTGTGTTGTTTGTGCGCCTGTATATAAATATAAGGTGTGCTATCAATTGACAAGATGATACATTTGATAGAATTTAAGCAGACTACATGTTTACAACGATGGATTACCTACCTCCCCAAGCCGGTGCAAGACTAAAAGGAATGGCGGCCTGGAAGCTTTGAAATCAACCTAAAATGTTAATCTTATTCCAAAATATACAAACACATTTGTTTTATTACTAACTATTGTGTTTCTAGTATACAATATAATATAGGTAGTGGCACACTATATTTATATTTTAATGTGTGTGTGCGTGCGTGTGTGTTATTCGCATAAGTAAAAAAGTATTAAACCGAATCGCATGAAATTTGGTGGGATGATTGGTTATTATCCGGGAACCATTTGATTCGATTTTGGGATCGATCGGGTCAATGGTCATAAATAAAGGCCAAAATCTTCAAATAAGTAAAAAGGTATTAAACCGAATTGCATGAAATTTGGTGGGATGATTGGTTATTATCTGGGGACCATTTGATTCGATTTTGGGATCGATCGGGTCAAAGGTCAAGGTCATAAAAAATGTCAAAATCTTCTTGAATCGCATTAAATTTGGTGGGATGATTGGTTATTATCCGGGGATCATTTGGTCAGATTTTGGGATCGATCGGGTCAAGGTCATGGAAAGGTCAAAATCTTATTTTTACTATAGCACGGTCAATTTGTATCCAATTGGCAACTAATGCAACATGTTCATAATTCAACGCCCACTCTTGTGATATGAAGGTATGCGCTCTACCGAGTGCCCGTTCTAGTTGTGCGTGTTCTTGTGTGTGGACTGCAGGTACCCGCCCCTTGCAGCGACAACATCGTGAAGCTGGTGACAGTGGAGCAGTCGTGTCGCGTGATCACCGGTCCTCTCTTTAGAGAATGCAACAGCCAGGTGAGCGTACTAACAGACACACTCGACAGATGACGAGGGTCCTCTCTGAACATGTCCCTGTGCGTCTCCAGGTGGATGCAGAGCCGTATGTAGACATGTGTGTGGAGGCAGCGTGCTCGTGTCCGTCAGTGGGCGACTGTGCGTGTTTCTGTGACGTCGTGGCGGCCTACGCTCAGGCCTGTTCGGAGACGGGAGTCTCCATCCGCTGGAGGTCCAACGAGCTTTGCCGTGAGTGTGGAGGATGCCTCCGTTTCCCCTTCCACATTGAGAATTTCATAGTATTCCGGCTGAAGGAAAATACATAATGTATACTCCAAGAACTAACCTCCTCAAACATACTGTTATCTATCGTGCTATTACCGCTTGGAAGTCACTGCCTCCTCTTTTAACTTACATAAGCAATCATTTTACATTCAAAAAACAATTAAAGGCGCATCTAAGAACATTCAACACTTGATGGATTCTATTGCTTTTTAGTGATCTCATTTTTCTTTTTCTTTTTCTTTGTATGAATTAAGTCGAATTGCATAAACTATATCTGATCCTTCGACTGTAGTCTGCATCTGACTGCACTATTCTTCACTTTGTTGTACTATTTTGAACTGTTTGTTTCACGATATGTTTTGTATGTTTTTGTATGTATTGTATTTTTTCCTTTCTGTGGACCCCAGGAAGATTAGCGGTCGCTAAGGCGTCAGCTAATGGGGATCCAATAAATAAACTAAACTAAACTACTCGACCAAGCTAACCAGTTAACAATATCTTTTACATGATCAAAATATAGTGGCTTGAAAAAAGTTAAATAAGATAATAATAACCTGACAAGCATGCCAAATTTGGTGAGTTTTGGGATATGATGCGTACCCCCAATATGCGCCCAAAGAGTAAAAATAAAAATCCAGTATAAGAATAAGAATAGTGAAGAACTCTAACAATTTCAATAGGGTTAGCCTAATTAAAGAATTCTATCTGAAATACAAGTTACTCTTGCAGCTCTCCTCCTTTTCTAACACTTAACAATATACCATAATCCCTCACTTCTCAGTACTGCTATCATTCTCACAACAAGAGTTAATACTTTTAAAGTTACCCTGAATTCCTTTTGGGGTTTTAGTTTGAGCATTATATATTTGTTTTTCAGTCTAAACTATATCTATACGTTTATATCAGAAGTGACGATGTACAAATCTACTCTTTGTGGTATACATATTTATCACCATGGATGAATGCATTATTATGTAGGTCACTTTATCCTGTCTATCTTAAAGGAAGAGATCTATTTAGTTAAGATTTACTAATAGAATAGAAATAGACTTCATTAATCCCCAAGGGGAAATTTGTGGACACAGTAGCATTAATAAACTAAACACGCAAAATATAAGAAAGAAAGAAAAAGTGACTGCATAAACTAAACAAAGTGAAATATAAAAAAAAAAAAAAAAAAAAAAATATATATATATATGCAAATACAGCAGTGTAAATAAAATAAAATATAGACAATCAAAATCTTTTATTGTTTCCTTAGCCGTAAGCTGTGAAGAACTGAACCCGAGGAGCTCCGCTGTGGGGGAGGACTTGTGCCAGTGGAGATACAACACATGTGGCCCCGCCTGTCCCATAACCTGCCAGCACCCAGACCCCCTCCAGTGTTCGCTCGCATGTGTGGAAGGTTGCCATGCCTACTGCCCCCCAGGTGACAAAAATACCCACTGGACATATTTGTATTATATATATATATATATATATATATATATATATATATATATATATATATATATATATATATATATATATATATACATATACTTCAAAGCCTTTTCTCCTTTTCTTAGGACAACTGCTGGATGAGTTGGCGATGCGTTGTGTCGACCCCTCTCAGTGTCAGGTGTGTATCCATGAGGGCCAGAGAATCTCCCACGGCAACAAAGTCATCCTGAACCACGATGACCCGGAGAACTGCAAGATATGGTAATACAGATACACCAGAACACTCAGTAAGAAGTCTGGACATCTTGGATTGGTCAGTAACGCTTTACCCGTTCTTTCTCTTTCCTTAAGTCACTGTGACAACAACACACTGAGCTGCGAGGTGTGCACCTCCTCCGCCATGTTCAGCACTCCCACACCGACACCGGTCTACGCCACCTTCACCAACCTGCCCTTCAGCACCGCGATGCCCGAGGGCACGTGTGACCGCGCTATGGATCTGGCCTTCCTGCTGGATGGTTCGGAAGCCCTGAGCGAAGATGAATTCCAGGCAACAAAAGAGTTCATCCTGGGAGTGGTGGAGCGCTTCCGGATGGGCTCGGCTCACACTCGAGCCACAGTGCTGCTCTACCACTCCGGAGTCAAAACATATGACCTGCAGGTAGATTAACACAGGTTGTGTATTCATTAGAGATGCACCGATCAGGTTTTTTGGGCCGATCACCGATCACTGAAATAGTATCTGCCGATCCCATAATACCGATCACGGCGTCGATTGAAGCGTTCTATTTATTGTGTAGCATTATTGCCTCGGACTATGAGGAAATACACATCTAAAGCACCTCAAACATTAAAGAAATTACAGATTTCTTTAAACATTTAGGACTTTTACTTTGAAAACTGACCTAATTGATACATTAAAATTATATTGTAGGGGATTGGTTTCAGATATGTATGGAACACATCTGCATTATTCATTTCCTGGAACTCTTGGGGAAATCTATATACAGGACTTTTTTTAACATACAAAAGTCTGACTTATTTTTATAAACTCTTCCTTGGTACAGTAAACATGTTTTAATGTTAGCATAATTTAAGCTACATCTCAGAAACGATATGTAAAGATACAAAATCAGTTCATTGTTTACTTGTATATGTTAGTGTATGATTTGTCGACATCTTATTTTGAAAAACGGATGTTGTTGCACGTAGTTCTTTCCGCTAAATTTGCAAAAGCGGATGTTGTGTCACGTAAATCCTTCCGCTAACAGTTAGCATTCGATCAGGAGCGCGCGGGTTTTCATAAAGTTAGCGGCTCCGTAGCCTCATGCAGTACCAGACGTCGCATTAAAATTATACATTAAAAATTATACATTAAAAATACTATGTCTCTCAATTAAATATATTTAGAAATATTTGGCTTTTATGGCTCTGCCAGTCAAAAAGGTTCCTGACCCCTGACTTAGTCGGTCATTAAAATGCACAGGAACAGAACGTCATGGTAACGGTTGCTCCATCTCCCCGTTCTTCGCTCTCGTACCTGTAGATTCAGAAGTGGCTGTTTAAGAAGACGGTGCACGAGCTTCATTACACGGGGGGAGACGCCGCCTTCTTGGACGAGGCGGTCAAGTACCTGGTGATCAACATCTACGACAAGAACAAGCGCGCCCACGCCGGCCGCGTTGCCATCATCCTGACGGCGAGCGCCAACCCTCGGCCCGTCCGCGGCATGGTCAAGATGCTCCGCCGGAAAGCCATCACCACCCTGACCATGGCCCTGGGCCCCGGGGTGAACATGGAGCAGATCAATGACATCACCAAGGTCAACCCAGAGAACAGGGCCTACGTGCTCAGCAGCACAGGGGAGCTGCCTGAGCGCCTCCTGGAGCTGAGCGATTACCTCTGCACCTTGGGGCTGGAGCCAGAGGTGGCGAAACCTCCAAAGTCCACCCCGGGTAAAACTCGGCAGGCCACGCCCACCACGACCCCGACTCCTCGGCTGCAGCCTAACCCCACGCGATACCTTCCCGACACTCCTCCACCCACGCCCCCGTCGCCCATCGCCACGTCGCCGTCTTCCATCTCTCCCGTCAAAGACGTGACGTTCGTCCTGGAGGGCTCGGACGCGGTGGGCGAGGCGAACTTCAACAAGTCGCTCCTCTTCCTGGAGGAAGTGATCTCGCAGCTGACGGAGAAGGAGGAGCTCATCCGCATCACCGTGATCCAGTACTCCGTGACCGTCACCGTGGAGATCCGCCGGTGGGAGTGGAGGCAGGAGAGGACTCTGCTGCGCCAGCGGCTGAGCCAGATCCGCTGGCGGGGGGGAAGTAAGACCAACACGGGAGCCGCCGTCACCAGGACTTTTCAAGAAATGGCGACGGTCCAGACGTCCCGCGGCCCGACGCCTCCTCAGCTGGTGTTCCTCGTGACGGAGAATCCGCCGACCGACGTCGTGACACGCCCGCCGTCGACCGACACGCACACGCAGGTGTACCCCATCGGGGTCGGGAAAAAGATCCGGGAGGTCGATTTGCTTTCGCTGAGCTCGCCTCAGCGGCCGCTGCTCGTCGACGACTACAACGGGCTGTCGACGCTGGTCCACCGCGTGGTCAACATCACGCGGCGCCCGGTCCGGCCCCGCTTCCCCACGCTGGCCCCCCTGGTGGTCCCAACGCTCTCCAGACTGCCGCCCTCCGGTACGGGCGACACACTCGTTTCAACCCCTCGGTCCACGAGGAGTATGAAGGCAAATGGCTGTCAAAATCCGAGAGCGCAAAATTCCCTCTCCCGCGAGCGACTTTTGCTCGCGGAAGCAAAAGTTCCTCGCGCGAGAGCAACAGCCGCTCGCGAGGAACTTAAACCTGCCCGCTCGCGAAAACTTCAACCTGCTCGCTCGCTCGCAGTTTCTCTTTTTGACAGTAAGGGGGCGTACCCAGTCACCATTGTATCTCTACATCTAATTGGACTAAAGTTGCTAGTAGGCGATCGACCAATAACAGAAAACTGGGGAGTCGTGGCTGACCATAAGGAGGTAACGTATACGTTACCTCCTTATGGTCAGCCACGACTCCCCAGTTTTCTATATAACGGTAGGCAATCGACCAATAAGGAGGTAACGTATATATACGTTACCTCCTTATAGTCAGCCATGACTTATTGGTCGATCGCCTACCATTATTGGTGGATCGCCGACTACATTACATTACATTACGTGTCATTTAGCAGACGCTTTTATCCAAAGCGACTTACAATAAGTGCATTTCAACCTAGAGTACAAGCTAAGAACAACAAGAATACAGGAAGTAACATTTCCTCAACATAGTCAAACTACAAAAGTACCACAATAAGAGCCATTCAAGTGCTACTAAAGTGCAAATCTGTGTTTTAATCCAGATATAGTCGGAAAAGGTGCGTTTTCAGTTTCCGGCGGAAGCTGTAGAGACTACTAGCAACTTTAGTCCAATTAGATGTAGAGATACAATGGTGACTGGGTACGCCCCCTTACTGTCAAAAAGAAAAACTGCGAGCGAGCGAGCAGGTTGAAGTTCCTCGCGAGTGGCTGTTGCTCTCGCGCGAGGAACTTTTGCTCTCGCGAGCGACTTTTGCGCTTTCTGATTTTGCCAGTGATTTGCCTTCATAGAGGAGTCCTACGCCTGTCCTCACGCTGTGATCGTCTCTTTGCACAGTGGCCTGTGAGAAGCCTCTGGATGTGTTGTTCCTGCTGAAGGCCGGAGGGCAGTTTGAGGACATGAAGACGTTCGTGAAAGCTTTCATCAATAAGGCTGACATAGGTAAGAGTGACCCAGCCTGTAAACACACAGGTACTTTATTGATGTGATGTGAACTGCTTTTCACTGATGTTTAGCATTGTTTTAAGTCTTGATATTTGAAGAAGAAGAAGAAGACGAAGAATTATTTTTGCCACTCTTATTAGTCAGATCACAGGTGGTTTAACAGCATTTTGGATAATTGTTGAGACGTGTCAATAGGGACTAACATATCTTTTCAAGTGTGTAACATGCCAGGTACATACTGTATGTACTCATTATTTGGGTAACCAGATTTTAGATCTCCCTTCCCTTTGTTCCCTTTCCCTTTTTGTATTAATTGAAGTTGTTTATGTGTGCAGGGCCGAATGCCACGCAGGTGAGTGTGGTTCAGTACGGAGACACCAACACAGCAGAGCTCACCTGGAAGAACCAACAGAGCAAAACCCAACTCGTGAACCTGGTGGGACGCATCCCCAGCAGGACCGCCGCGGCCCCGGCGCTAGGTAGAGGACACGTCGACTAACACGGGCGCCCGCATGAAGGCCGACTCACACACACATGAAGGCCGACCCACACACACTCACTGCTCCGGGCTTCCTGCAGGCTCCGCCTTGCGGTTCGCGGTGCAGACGGCCGTCTCTCCAGCCAGCGGGGGGAGACTGGGGGTCGCCCGGGCCGTGGTGATGCTGGTGACCGGGAGATCAGCCGACGATGTCAAAGAAGCAGCCAACGAGGCTCTGGCGGCAGGTGATTACGTCTCCATCGACATTGGCCGTTTCTCAATCAGCGTACTTGTGCGTCTTTTCCTCTACTTGTGCGTCCTTTCCTCTACTTGTGTGTCCTTTCCTCTACTTGTGCGTCCTTTCCTCTACTTGTGTGTCCTTTCCTCTACTTGTGCGTCCTTTCCTCTACTTGTGTGTCCTTTCCTCTACTTGTGCGTCCTTTCCTCTACTTGTGCATCCTTTCCTCTACTTGTGCGTCCTTTCCTCTACTTGTGCGTCCTTTCCTCTACTTGTGTGTCCTTTCCTCTACTTGTGTCCTTTCCTCTACTTGTGTGTCCTTTCCTCTACTTGTGCGTCCTTTCCTCTACTTGTGCATCCTTTCCTCTACTTGTGCATCCTTTCCTCTACTTGTGCGTCCTTTCCTCTACTTGTGTCCTTTCCTCTACTTGTGTCCTTTCCTCTACTTGTGTGTCCTTTCCTCTACTTGTGCGTCCTTTCCTCTACTTGTGTCCTTTCCTCTACTTGTGCGTCCTTTCTTCTACTTGTGCGTCCTTTCCTCTACTTGTGTGTCCTTTCCTCTACTTGTGCGTCCTTTCCTCTACTTGTGCATCCTTTCCTCTACTTGTGCGTCCTTTCCTCTACTTGTGTCCTTTCCTCTACTTGTGCGTCCTTTCTTCTACTTGTGCGTCCTTTCCTCTACTTGTGTCCATAAAATGAAGTATAAACAGGTTTCCTGGTGTATATATATGTATGTATATATATATGTATGTATATATATATACTGGAGAACACATATTGTGTTTGTTAACAGTCCGATATCCGTTGTTTGTCGGTGCTCCACGATAACGGCTTTTACAGGGAATATGGCCAAAGAGGTTATTAATGTCCTCATTGTGCGTTTAAAAAAAAAAGTATCAGTTCAGGCACCGTTTAGGCACCGGTATCGTTTTAAAAGTACCGGTTTAGCACCGGTATCGGAAAAAAACCCAAACAATACTCATCCCTACTCCCAAGACCAGACTCCAGAAGAACACACGTCTGCAGTCGTGTTCTTTGAATTGAGAAACGTCCGTTGACATGAGATACCTCAGTTTAAAATTCAGTTTCCATCCTCACATTCCTTTGTCACGTGTGTGTTGTAGTTTCACTGATAACGGCTCTTCTCTCAGGTGTGTCAGTGTTCCCCATCGGGGTGGGGCCAGGCTATGACAGGGCTGAGATTGATGTACTCGGTCACCATGGCAACCAAGACAACGCTCTGCACCTGAACAGCATGGATCAATTACTGATGTTGCTGACTCTGGACAACAGTTACACAGAGAGAATCTGCAGAGGTGCTTACACACACACACACACATACACATACACATACACACACACACACACACAGACATACAGTAAAGATAATGAATGCTAATAAATAAATATGTTCTTTGTATAGTTGTAATAGTAATGCCTATATGTGGATTAAAACACAGATTATCACTTCAGTGGCTCTTAAATATCTCTTATTATGGTACTTTTGTAGTTTGACTATGTTGAGGAAATGTTACTTTCTGTATTCTTGTTGTTCTTAGTTTGTACTCTAGGTTGAAATGCACTTATTATAAGTCGCTTTGGATAAAAGCGTCTGCTACATGACATGTAATGTAATGTAATGCATCATAATGCAAGTGATACTTGACCCTACTGATGCTATTTACTTTGATTCTCAGCCGGTCCACCAGGTATGTGTGTGGATGACAATGGGAATGAGAGAAAGGTGAGTATTGTTTGCAGAGGTTGGATACAAAATTATAGCCGAGCTGCAACTTTATACACAATTACTAACGAAGTGTCTGTTGTTGTGATTCAGCCTGGTGAGTCGTGGCTGCAGGAGGACGGCTGCCACTCTCTCCTGTGCCACCCCAGTGGAGCGGTGACCCTTCAAAACCACAAAGTCAGCTGTGACAGGCTGGAGCCGCCGGCCTGCAGAAACAACATGCCACCTGTCCGAGTCCAGGAGACCTGTGGCTGCCACTGGGAGTGCCCTTGTATGTACATCTAAAGCATCAAACAGCTTTTAGCATCACATTTAACCCGTCTATATTAAGTGCACATTATTTCCCACGTGGGCTGTTAACAATGAGTGCTGGAGGCGTGCGTTCCAGGCTATTTACTGACTGTTAATGGATCACGCGGCTCCTGCACCATCACTCTCTCCCTGCTCCCGGGTGCGTGTCGACAGGCATGTGCATCGGCAGCTCCACCAATCACGTCGTGAGGTTTGACGGCTTGGCTCTTCGGCTGGATGGGGAGGGGCTGTGCTCCTATACACTCCTCAGTGTCAGCAGAGGCATCGGTGAAGGGTCAGAGGTCAAAGTCCACAGTGGGCCTTGTCGGGACTCGTCGAATTACAACCAGGTCTGCATGAAAGCCATGGAGGTGAACCACGGGCGGGATAAACTGCTGCTGAAGGACGATATGACGGTGAGCCGTGCCGGATGCCTACACACTAATCCAGGGTTCTTACGGTCAAGGAAAACCTGGAAAAGTCATGGAATTTTAAAATGGTCATTTCCAGGCCTGGAAAAGTCATGGAAAAAACTTAAATCATAAAAGTTTGGGAAAAGTCATGGAAATGTGTTATAATCATGTGTTCATTTACGCCACGTTTGAAATAATTAATGTTTTTTAAAGAAAGACTCAAAATATAAGCCGGCGTACGCTCTCGATACGCCACATTTTCTAAATTGTTCATATTTTATACCGAGATTTCAGTTTGGTCATGGAAATTTGGTTTTAAAGTCCTGGAAAAGTCCTGGAAATCCATTAGTCAACATGTGTAAGAACCCTGCTAATATTGATGATGACACGTGAGTCTATGGATATGTGTTTACCGGCTCTGTTTGTTTGAGCAGGCGGTGATCGATGGGGAGGAGCTCACTCTGCCCTGGAGGTCCTCTGGCCTGGAGCTGGTGCGTTATGGAGGCGTGATGCTGCATCTGAAGTCGGACCACGGCTACGTCCTGACGTTCACTCCCCAGAGCAACGAGTTCACCGTCACGCTGCTCGGCTCCTCCACCGCGGGCACCACGGGGCTCTGCGGTAAATAAACATAAACACCTATTTTTTCAAGTGAAAAATAAGTCAGCCTGGTTTTACCTTCGCATTGAAAATGCGGAAGCTAATGTTTTGATCGCCGTGCGTGTTATTCGCGTAAGTAAAAAAGTATTAAACCGAATCGCGTGAAATGTAATGGGATGATTGGTTATTATCCGGGGAACATTTGATTAGATGTTGGGATCGATCGGGTCAAAGGTCAAGGTCATGGAAAGGTCAAAACCTTATTTTTACTATAGCGCCGTCAATTTTTATCCAATTTTTCAATTCAGTTTATTTGTAAAGCCCAATTTCACAAATTACAAATTAGTCTAGGAGTGCTTTACAGTCTGTACACATAGACATCCCTGACCTTTGACCTTTGACCTCACATCGGACCAGGAAAAACTCCCAATTAACCCTTCAGGGGAAAAAAAGGAAGAAACCTTCAGGAGAGAACAGAGGAGGATCCCTCTCCAGGATGGACAGAACAATAGACGTCATGTGACCAGAAGGACAGATTTAGAGTTAAAACACATTCAATGAATTTGACGGAGTTTATCAATAGTTCATATTTAGGCATATTCCACGATTGGCAACTAATGCCAACATGTTCATAATTCTTCATAAATCTTGTGATATGCGAAGGTATGCGCTCTACCGAGTGCCCGTTCTAGTTTATTTATGTATTTGCTTGTCGTACAACTGTAACTCCTTCCTCAAACCTCATTCTCCCCTCTTCATATCTTCCCCCAGGTGCCTGCGGGGAGGAGAACGTCCTAACTCTACGTAACGGCAGCTCGACCGCTGACCAGCCGGGCTTCGTCTCCGACTGGACCGTGGCTGTGGAGGCCGGTTCGTGTGTGTCGAAGCGGAGGGCGCTGTGTGTGTCCGGAGCAGCGATGGGATGCCAGGCCCTGCGCTCCGAGGTGTTTGAGCCGTGCCATTCGCACATTCCCGTCCAGGTGTTCCTCGCAAAGTGTGAAGAGCAGGTATGCGAGGAGTCGGACGTATGCGAGCTGATTTCTGCCTACGCACGCCTCTGTAGACAGAGAGGTGTGTGTGTGGACTGGAGGAGGCCCCACCTTTGCTGTAAGTTACTTTTTGATAAGTGTGTATGTTTTATTTCAGCGGATACTGTGTGATGACTCAACTTCTGCCTGATCTGTGTGTTACAGCGTTACAATGCCCCAGCTCCATGCTGTATGATGCATGTCGGACAGGGTGTGTGGAGGACTGTGGTAGCATACAGCCGTTGCGAGGCGACTGGTCGGTTGCCAGGGGTAACGAGTCATCCTGTATGGACACGCCTACCGAGGGCTGTTTCTGTACGAGGGAGACCGTTCTGCATCACGGACAGTGTGTAGCACCAGAAGCATGCAGGCAGTGTGTCGACCATCACGGACGCACACACACGGTGAGACAGATGTGACTGGATGTGTACATCAACTTCTCAGTGACAGAAACACATTCTGACACAGCTGGTTGGGGCAACCAGGGAGGCGTTCATGACTAAAGTGTGCTGTGAGCGCCCTCTAGTGGTCATTTCTAAGACATGATTTGATGTTTTCGTACAGTACATGCAGAGCTGGGTACCAGATGAGAACCCGTGTTTGATTTGCATGTGTCTGGACCAACAACGCATCAACTGCACCGCCCGGCCCTGCAATGATGTCAAAGGCAAGCTCACTGCTGCTGATGCTCGACCAGTCAACATGTGTATGAGCGCGGCATCGTGTGTTTGGATATAACACTTTAATGGTGGATCATCTGTATGTGTGTAGCTCCGGTATGTGGACCCTGTGAGATCCTGAGAGAGAAGAGAGACTCTAAGTGCTGCCCAGAGTACGAGTGTGGTATGTATAAAAAACACTATTGCTGCTGTGTTAAACTAATCCCCCCCATGGGATGAATAAAGTACATATATATATATATATATATATATATATATATATATATATATATATATATACATTATATATATATATATATACATTATTAAGTTATATATATATATACATTATTAAGTTTTATATATGTTACATTATTAAGTTTTATATATATATATATATGTTACATTATTAAGTTATATGTATAAATATATATGTTACATTATTAAGTTATATATATATGTTACATTATTAAGAGATATATATATATATTACATTATTAAGTTATTTATATATATATATGTTACATTATTAAGTTATTTATATATATATATATATATATATATATATATATATACATATGTATACATTATTAATTATTTTCTATATTCAGTTCAGTATTACAGTGGCCTCATCCAATGAGAGCGGGCAGAAGAGACGTGTCTGTTTTTAATAATATATATAATATGTGCATATAGGTCTGATTTCCACCTAGAATAATATATTGCTCACGCATCAACAACGCAACAAAATAAACTCTATGTGATTTACTGCGAGAGAAAAATAATTAAATTCAACCACTAAATGTTCAACAGCTAATTAAAAAAAAACTTAAATTATTCATTGCACTTAAATGCTCTCTACGCATCGCATATCTCACGCCAATGCAACCGCCTGTCTCACTGTGTGACTTCTCACTGTGTGACTTCTCACTGTGTGACTTCTCACTGTGTGACTTCTCACTGTGTGACTTCTCAGTGTGTGACGTGGTGACGTGTGACCTGCCTGAAGTGCCCCGCTGTGAGGACGGGCAAGCGCTGGTTCTGAAGAACCCCGGGGAATGTCAACCGATACACGAGTGCGGTATGCCTTTACACATTCCCTGTGATGTTCGAGGCCTGTTTCCCTCTGGCACACATACAGACATGAGAAGCAGCACACATCTAGAGCAGCACACATCTAGAGCAGCACACGTCTAGAGCAGCACACGTCTAGAGGAGCATACGTCTAGAGCAGCACACATCTAGAGCAGCACACATCTAGAGCAGCACACATCTAGAGCAGCACACATCTAGAGGAGCACACGTCTAGAGGAGCACACGTCTAGAGCAGCACACATCTAGAGGAGCATACATCTAGAGGAGCACACGTCTAGAGGAGCACACATCTAGAGGAGCACACGTCTAGAGGAGCACACGTCTAGAGGAGCACACATCTAGAGCAGCACACATCTAGAGCAGCACACGTCTAGAGCAGCACACATCTAGAGGAGCACACGTCCAGAGGAGCACACGTCCAGAGAGGCACACATCTAGAGCAGCACACATCTAGAGCAGCACACATCTAGAGCAGCACACGTCTAGAGCAGCACACGTCTAGAGCAGCACACGTCTAGAGGAGCACACGTCTAGAGGAGCATACATCTAGAGGAGCATACATCTAGAGGAGCACACGTCTAAAGGAGCACACGTCTAGAGCAGCACACGTCTAGAGCAGCACACATCTAGAGCAGCACACATCTAGAGGAGCATACATCTAGAGGAGCACACATCTAGAGGAGCACACATCTAGAGGAGCACACATCTAGAGGAGCACACGTCTAGAGGAGCACACATCTAGAGGAGCACACATCTAGAGGAGCACACGTCTAGAGGAGCACACATCTAGAGCAGCACACGTCTAGAGCAGCACACGTCTAGAGCAGCACACGTCTAGAGGAGCACACGTCTAGAGCAGCACACGTCTAGAGCAGCACACGTCTAGAGCAGCACACGTCTAGAGGAGCACACATCTAGAGCAGCACACATCTAGAGCAGCACACGTCTAGAGGAGCACACGTCTAGAGAGGCACGTTCTCCAACCGCTTCGTCTCGCTCCGCTGCAACAAGGAACGCTACAGGAGAACATTCCTACTATATATATATATATATATATATATATATATGTTGTGTGTGTATATATATATTATTTTATTTTATATTTCACTTGTATAGTTTATGCACAGTCACTTTTTCTTTCCTTCATATAGTTATATGTTATTTTTGTGTGTTTAGTTTATTGGTGCTACTGTGTTCACACATTTCCCCTTGGGGATTAATAAAGTATATTCAGGGTTCGTACGGTAATGGAAAACCTGGAAAAGTCATGGAATTTTAAAAAGGTTATTTCCAGGCCTGGAAAAGTCATGGAAAAAAACTTAAATCATAAAAGTTTTGGAAAATTCATGGACATTTGTCATGAGTTTGAAATAATTAATATGTTTTTTAAAGAAAGATGCTCAAAATATAAGCCAGCGTAAACTCTCAATACACAACAGTTTCTAATTTGTTCATATTTTTTACCGAGATTTCAGTTTGGTCATTGACATTTGGTTTAAAGTCATGGAAATCCATCGGTCAAAATGTGTAAGGACCCTGTATATTTGTATTCTATTCTTCATCTATGTGATCTCTTCCACGTGTTGCTCTTCATCTCTTTCCCTCCTCGCAGTCTGCAAAAAAGCAGAGTGCGCTCTCCAAGCTCCCCCCGCGTGTGCCGCACATCGCCAACTGTCAGTGAAGAGCACAAAGTGCTGCGACGTGTTTGAATGTGTGTGCAACTGCCAGAACTCCAGCCACACCTGCCCTGCTGGCTTCATCACATCCTCCTCCACCGATGACTGCGGCTGCACTAAAACCACCTGCCTGCCAGACCAGGTGTGTGAGGAGTGTGTATTTGTTTAAATGTGCGTGCTTTTACTGTTTACAGGGTTCGTACGGTCATGGAAAACCTGGAAAAGTCATGGGATTTTAAAATGGTCATTTCCAGGCTTGGAAAAGTCATGGAAAAAACTTAAATCACAAAAGTTTTGGAAAAGTCATGGAAAAAAACTTAAATCACAAAAGTTTTGAAAAAGTCGTGGAAATGTTGTTATATTCACGTGTTCATTTACACCGAGTTTTAAATAATTCACATGTTTTTGAAAGGAAGACACTCAAATCTAAGCCGCTTATACACTCTCATACTATCGGTGCAATTATTATTTTTTCCCGTTGCATGTGAACGCACCATAACTGGAAAGTTTGCTGGCCATAGCAACAGTAGCTCAGGAAGCGGTTGTGATAATGTCATTTCTTTCATTTAAGGTGTATTGCATGCTTTGTAATTCTCATAGTTTGAATACTACATTTTCAAAAATGTTCATGTATACACCGAGATTTCAGTTTGGTCATGGAAATTTGGTTTAAAGTCATGAAAAAGTCCTGGAAAAGTCCTGGAAATCCACTGGTCAACATGTGTAAGAACCCTGTGTTTAAACAATCCTATGTTTCATTATGTGTGTGTGTCCAGGTGTGTGTGGTCGGTGGTGTGGTTCATCCAGTGGGGAGTGAATGGGAGGAAGCGTGCCAGAAGTGCAGCTGCAGCCGGCTGCAGGACAAAGACACATCGCTGCACATCGCTCAGTGTGTGCCGCCTGTGTGTGATCGTACCTGCCCTCAGGTGAGCACACACACACACACACACACACACACACACACACCAAATACACATTTTTGCATTATGCTTCTATAACCATTATTCCATATGCATTATATATTTCAGGGCTCCACTTACACTCCATCAAGAGGAGATTGCTGTGGGAAGTGCACAGCGACCAGCTGTGTGGAGTTAAGGGGAGAGATGCGAGGCGACACGCAGTTCCAGCAACACCTCAGACGCGTATGTGCAGATAACTCATACATGCATGAATAATATAGGCAACCGATTCTCCATAGACAGTTTAGTGTGATGTTGAAACAGCAATAACAACACACACTCTGGCAGTGTACAGGGTTCGTGCGGTCATGGAAAACCTGGAAAAGTCATGGAATTTTAAAATGGTCATTTCCAGGCCTGGAAAAGTCATGGAAAAAACTAAAATCATAACAGTTTTGGAAAAGTCATGGAAATGTGTTATCACATGTTCATTTACACCGAGTTTGAAATAATTAATATGTTTTTTAAAGAAAGACCCTCAAAATATAAGCCGGCGTACGCTCTGAATACACAACATTTTCTAAATGTTTCATGTTTATACCGAGATTTCAGTCATGGACATTTGGTTTAAAGTCATGGAAAAGTCATGGAAAACCATTGGTCAAAATGTGTAAGAACCCTGAGTGTAGTTCTTCAGTGGAGCACGTTCTCCTCTCTTATTGGATTGTAATCTAATCTCTGCATCTCTTTTGATAGGTGGGAGAGATGTGGCAGTCTCCTCGTGATGAATGCGTGTTACAACAGTGTGTGAAAGTGAAGGATGAGGTGTTCATCTCCGCAACAAACGTCAGCTGCTCTGTTATGGAAACCCCGTCCTGCCCACTGGGAACAGAGTTACGCTGCAGCACCCAGGACTGCTGCCCCAGCTGCCACTGCGGTAAACACACACACTGCAAAAAATCTGCCTAAAAAAACAAGAAAAAAAAGTAATAAAATGAGGGAATATTACTTGAAATAAGTCAAATTATCTGCCAACAGAACAGGAAAATTTGACTTGCCAAGATTTCTTAAAACAAGTGAAATGCTCCAACATTAAAACGGCCTTGTAAGAAGAAATATCTTGTCAGTCAAAAAACAAGCATAGATTACCTTAATTTGAGATATTTCAATTTACTTAGATTTAAATTTTTGCAGTGCATCCACATGCCAACACACTCAGGAAAACACAAACACACACACCATGTGGCCCAGCAGGGTGGCGGGAGGAGTCAGGAGAGTGTCCTTTAACTAGTTTATAGTTTATAATTTATTAAGGATCCCCATTAGTCTACACTACACCATTGTGGAGACTATTCTTCCTGGGGTCCAGGCAAAAAACATTACAATACATTAAAAATACATAAAATGCAGTACAGAATGAACAATTTTCACAAAAACACAACATTTACATTAAATGTAAAACAATATATCTAAATATCTTAAACACCTAAAATAATAACCTATTCTACGATAATTTCCTTTCTGATCATTGCTGCCTTAAGTTTCCTTTTGAAATCACATTTATTTCTTGTTAGAGTCCCACATGAGGGGAGCACATTCCAGTATGCAATGGCTCTGGACATTACTGATTTCTTAAGCGCATTGGTTCTGGGTAGAGGGAAAGTAAAGTGACCACTTAGTGCCGGTCTGGTATTATAACCATGTCTCTCAATTACAGGTGATAGATGTGAAGACAGACTGACAGGTTTCTGTGAGGAATACACATTATTTAAAAACAGAATAAGGCTACTAGCAGGCTCGATACCGTCAACTCCCCGTCTACTGAGGTGCAGTGGCAGCGTCTGTCCACCAGATGGCTCTCTCACATTAGTGTCGTAAAGAGCCTCTTATCCTCACCTGACCCTACAAAGCCGGGTCACGCTCTGCTTGGTAATAACCGTTTACGTTATTTGTGCTTTTCTCGCCACAGCGCCTATGGATGTCTGCGTCCTCAACAACACCGTGATAGGAGTAAGTCGTGGAGGAAAAAAAATAATTATTTTTTATTAGAACATTTCGAATATTCCTTCAATGCTCCACCTGTGTGTGTTGGTGCAGGCGGGCGAGAGGCTGATGGTGGACGTGTGCACACACTGCGAATGCACGGTGGAAGATGGTGCTGTGAGGAAATACAGACTGTCCTGCAAGAGAACCAGCTGTGCTAACTGCCCCATGGTAACTGCCATCATCATCATCATCATCATCATCATCATCATCATCATCATCATCATCATCATCATCATCATCATCATCATCATCATCATCATCATCATCATCATCATCATCATCATCATCATCATCATCACCACCGAGATCCTGACAAACTCAACACTTTACTCAACACTTTACTTTGTTTTCCCCCTTTAGTATTTTTAGTATTAGTGTATTTAGTGCATTAGTAATTTAGTATTAGTATTTTGTATTTGTATTTTATTACTAGTATTAGTATTTAATATTTTAGTATTGTGTTTTGTGTTTTTATTTGTATCTTTTATTTTAATTAATGCTCTATGTACAGTGTACATAGAGCATTAATGTATATATATATATATATATATATATATATATATATATATATATAAAATATGTATAACATTGTACACCCACTGCTGTGATCCTTGAATTTCCCCACTGTGGGACTAATACATGAATATCTTATCTTATCTTATCTTATCCTTATCATCATCATTGTCATCGTCTTCATCACTAAGCAACCAACTACAACGTTTGTCATTTTCATCAAAGATGTTCTATTCCGCTGAGCTCATTCCCTCCCTACGCATCATGTCATTGTGGCCACACGTTTTTCTATGATTCACTCCGCTTACAGAGGTAAACAGTGGATTGTTTATAAGCCCTAAATGTTCCAGGCATATTTGTGTTTGTCTTTACATGAACGTCCTGCTGATGTCTGCAGGGATACAGTCTGCAGAAGGAGGACGACGCTTGCTGTGGCCGATGTGTTCCCACTGCCTGCTTCATGCGAAGGCCGGATGGGAAACAGATCAGTCTGCAGGTCGGTAGTGAGCAGAACATGTGACGCCTTGCTCATGGGCCCTGTCACACACACAATGCAGACATTACTGTTCATACACTCAAAATAATAACTTGTAGGATTTACTTAATAAAATCCTCGTAACAATTTGCACTAACACTAACTAAGTAACTTTTACTGTTGAAGGATTGAATAAATTATACTAGACAGGGTTAAGTATAGCGTACTTAATTTTAGACTAAATAACCATGAAAATACTAAGTAACTGTTACTTAATTATGCTTAAACATAAGTAATATTTATTTAGCTAATTAAGTAAAGTCTACTTAACTTTTTCACAAATAGGAATTTCAATGTTATGAAATTATTATGTAAAATCTATCATTTAGAGCTAAGTAGATTTTGTTATACTTTTTCATTTGCAATTACTTAGTTGTATCATATCACTTTTTATAATAATGTATATTTTCTTAATACTCTATTGATGAATATTCATCTTTATACATCACAAATCACAGTCACAATGCAATTCAAATCCTTTATTTTGTAAACAAATAAAACATTACATTTTATAAAAACTCTTGTTTTTCTAAAACTAAAAATTCAGTGTCAAGAAATTCACACTAAGGATTCACACTTGTTTAACTCAATGCTGGTGGGTAAGCAGGTTCATGGCGTAAACAAGCCCCATAAGCAACATGCAAGCTTTGGCAGTACTTGTCACAACGGGATCCAAACGCACGACTCAGGAGACAGAAAATGCTGATAAAGATGCTTTACGTAAAGTTTTACCAGGAACGAAACAACGCGCGCACACACAGCGGCACGCTCAAGGGCTCGGTCTGAGAACACAAGACGATCTGGCAGAGGACAAGTGGAAGTGAGGGAGCTAAATAGAGAGGGACTAACGAGGGGAGGGGCTGCAGGTGAGAAGGGGGGAGGACCAGGTGAAGGTAATGAGGGACTAACGAGGGGAGGGGCTGCAGGTGAGGGGGAGGACCAGGTGAAGGGAATGAGGGACTAACGAGGGGAGGGGCTGCAGGTGAGGAGGTGAGGACCAGGTGAAGGGAATGAGACTAACGAGGTGATCAGAGTGCTGAGTGAATGCGGTACGCGGGTCGATTGATTCAAACGCTATAGACGTTTTGATTAATTAAAATGTACTTACATTTTTCAGTTTATGTTCAGTTATTATAAAACATGTAAACAGTATGAGAAATTGGGGAGTAACATTTACTTTTTCCGCAGAGTTAATTTATTGTATAAATTAAAATGTGTAACTTTTACTTAATAAAGTCTAGTAATCAGTGAAACGTATTAATACAATGTAGAATATATACCAATTAATTAAGTATAATTTACAACACCAACAAATATTTTTTTTGAGTGTACAGACTAATTTCCCGTAAAAAAGAAACTCGATAATAATGTTTAAAATATTTATAACATGAAAGACCTTTTGCACATAGCATCATACCATACTGTACTATACATATACCATGTTTTACTACTAAACTACTGGGTTTTACACTGTAATATTATTGTTCCTTGCATCATTAGAGTTTGTCCACATCTGAAATGTGTACATTTTAATACATGCCTGCCGTGTGCCTCTCTCCCTCCAGGTGAACACCACCAGCGAGGACGGTTGTAACCTGTATAGCTGCGGTGTGAACGGTAAAGGGGATCTCGTCCTTCAAACCAGAGTGACCACCTGTCCTCCCTTTGACCGGCAAACGTGCCTGGACCAGGGGGTACGACTGCCTCAACATCATCTCCCAGTGTTCCCAGTGTTCCCACTCTTCAACCATCGGGCTGACATTTTGCTTATCCGGTTTGTTTTCAGGGCGAAGTTAGCCGGATCGGAACAACCTGCTGTGAGATGTGTGAGTAGGGCTGTGGCCTTTTGCAAGACTTTTTTTGTTTAATGGAACATTGTGATTGTAATAAGTGTGTGTGTGTGTGTGCGTGTATGAAGGTATGGAGCCAGAGTGTCGGAGGACAGTAGGAACGCTTAACTACATCAAAGTGGATGATTGCCAATCAGAGCACCAGATAGAATTGCACTATTGTGAGGTAACAGACTACACACACACACACACACACACACACACACACACACACACACACACACACACACACGCTGGATGATTAATCCCCCCTAGGATTAGCCAGCAAAGTTCAATGAAATAATACTGACCGTCTCTCTCTCTCTCTCTCTCTCTCTCTCTCTCTCTCTCTCTCTCTCTCTCTCTCTCTCTCTCTCTCTCTCTCTGTCAATCTGTCTGTCTATCAGGGCAAATGTCGCAGTAAGTCCATGTTCTCCCTGGAGAGGGCTGCTGTGGAGCAGGAGTGTGTGTGCTGTGCTGCCGTGGAGACGGAGCCCCTCCGTGTTCCCATCCTGTGCGCCAACGGCACGCGGAGTCAACAGACGGTGCTGTCGGTCACCGCGTGCGACTGCAGGGCCAAGCACTGCACCTAAAGGGGGAGAGAGAGAGAGAGAGAGAGAGATTATTTTTTTAGATTTTTGAAAAACACTTTATTCACATTTTCTTAGCTTTTGCAACGTTTCTTAAAAAATAAAGTGTTTAAAAAAATCACGTTGTTTAAAATCAAGTTCAAACTAAAAAAAAAACAGAGAGAGAGAGGGGGGGGAGAGAGAGAGGTTATAAATTCAGAGGGAATGTGTGTATCCGTAAAATGTATCCATATACAAAATGAATACTCAATTAACATTAAAACAAACCTAACAGTTTTTTGAAAGCACTACTTCTGTGTCTGTCATTTCTTTTAATGTTAGTAATTAAATGTATAGGCGTCTGTAGAGATTCATGTTTGCCATTTAGAGGTTTGAGTAGTTTAAAAATACATTTCTTCACCACTGAAAACGCTGAGCAACATTGAGTTTGCAGTTGCACAAAAGCAAAGGGTTACTTTTCTCCTTTTCAAATGATTATTAAATGCTTTGGGAACATTGTTACCGTTCGCAAAATAATAACTTTATTTGTGTATTGTCTTGGGTTTTCTGAGACCTGCAGATGGTATACGCGAGGTTCACTTTCAAGTCTGGTCACTATAAGCTTTCTTTCTTCTGGCTTACACACACACTAGACGCACGCACGCGCGCGCACGCACGCACACACACACACACACACACCTGTTCATCGGTAATATGCAGCACGGCTTCTTTCCCGACCGTATGAAACGGTCAGGGAATTAGCCGCGCTGTGCGCGCGCGTGTTAAGCCATCCATACCGGGAGCGCGCGCGGATTGTCCACCATCTCAGCACCTCTCGCCAGGCTGTGATTTCCACGCGTCTTATTATCTTTCTCCCTTGAGAAGCCCTGATACTCCACGAGCACTGGTGAGTTCACTTTTCCCACTTTTCTTGCATGTGAAGTGTGATCTATAAAAGTGCGCAGTTGACTCTGACACTCTCACTCCTCCTGTCGGCTTTGACGGCGTCTTTTTGCACTTGCGCCTTCATTAATGAGTGCGTGTGCACGCTCATTACACTGTGCGTGTGTGTGCAGTCGGCCTCCTCGTGGACAAAGCGTCCACCCGACGCCTTCACGCGTCCTTTCCCCGCCTGCAGGCTGCTGAGGCGGGTCGGTTGATCTCCAGACAACTGTTGCGTCCATGTGTTGAATAACCAGCGCGTGACACCTGCTCGACATTACATCAGTCATCATGGAAATGAATTAGTTTGATGTACGCTGTGTTGTGGATGTTATATATAACAACGATACTTACAGACAGGCGTAAAGTCAAAGTTAGCTGCAAGTCTATTTGATTTTGATTTGATTAATCACATAACATAAATACATACTTTCAAACTATACGGTCTTTGTTTGAGTTGTACGTTTTTCTGTTTTATATGACAGCAATAAAAAGCAAGCAGCTTTTATAATTAGCAATGTGTAATCTGTTGTTTTCCGGGAGAGGCAGCATTAGACCTCTGGCCCGTTAATGTTACTGAGAGTGTGCAGCTGACACTGTTGCCTCGCTTTGAGCTGTCAGAGGGCTTTAGGCCTTTAAGCCTCGCGCAGAGACACACACTTGGATGCATGTTCGGGTTCCTGGAAGGATATACACAAAGACATGATATGTGGGCCTTAAAATAACACAAACATTATCTGGTAAGAAATCTAACATGAAAACTAAAACAATATTATTATGTAATATTGGACCTCATGGTAAAGATTTGTTTTTTTTGGCGTAATTAAATGACAAACTATCATATCTGTCTCATGCAAACTACAGCAACAGTAGAGTAATAACATATGCATGTGTGAATTTCCAAAACCCAAGCATATTGTATATTTGGTTCTAGTGTAAGGAGAGTAATACATAAGAATAACACATCAAATCTGCAGGACATGGTAGTCTGTCACGTATTCTAGAGATGCTTAAATCATGTTGCTGCAGAATGTGCATGCACATTGATTACCATGAGCAATATGAACATGCTTGGGAGCCATTGTAGAAAAGGTATCGTGACTAATAAGCTAAGTGGCGACTGTACCATATGGAGCATGCGGCTACAGCATATGCCTTCAGTTGGTTTTGGCAGCTTCCAAGCCAACGAGTTGGGGAACCACTGAGTCTGTGTGCGGGTGGAGCCATCATTTACATAACATCTTTCCCACCAGTTGAACTCTAAGAGACACGTTCTCCATTTCCATCTGGGCTCTATGTTTGCCAACACAGGGTAAACTGGGATTATTTTGTATGTGTGGGCATATGTAAGGGGATTACCGGTTGAAGCCCTGTGTATGTGCTTATGTGGTTGACTGTTGGTATATCTGCATGTGTCATGGCTTTCCCCGGTGTCTCCGGCGGCTAGAGCATGTAGTGTAAAACTGTTGAGGGACCATTGTTGCATGCAATCCTCTTTTTCTTTCAATCCCCTTTATAACACGTACTAATGGAATCTGCATCACACCTTTTACTCTGGGTTAATGACATAACGGTGCATGTGTCAAAATAAGATTTAAATCGAACACTGTAGCTTTCACTTCTTACTGCCTGATCACTTGTGAGAATGACACCACTGTGTACATTAATATGTTAATTAGAACATGGTGGGGGTAGAACATTTCCACTACTTGTTATATATCCAATAATTTCATTTCAAAAAGCAGTAACAGTCAGAGGTAAGAGGTGTGAAACCCAAAGCTACAGTAACAATGCTTCGTGTCACTGAAAGATTCATTTTGTGACAAACATGAGATGATCACACAAGTGAAAAATGAGTCTCATTTATAAGTAAGCACATTCGGCATTGCATTGATGAGCAGACTGCCTATGAAGGACCGGAAATGCCACAATGGTCTCCAAAATCAAATAAATGTCCTGCAAGCACTGAGAAACATGTTGGTTGAGAAAATTAATTTGACCTTTTATGGAATATTAGCGATGTTATTTTCACTTAAACACTTAAAGATCATCGTGTGCTCCTGTCAGCGTGAACTCGTCTCCTTGGTTTCCTCTCAACACATCCTGCTTGATCTCCAGAGAATGAGCCCAGTGACCAAATTACCCCAACAGATTGTAAACTGTGCCGCTTGGATTGAACTGTGAGCTTAATCTGAGCCTACATCTTCAATTGGGTGAAAAAGAGAAGAGACGGCTTAACCTTGGCTCACTGTCTCTCTAAAACAACAACTACTACTGTGTGTGATATTGCAAACACGTATATTAAAGTAAAATCAAAGTCAGATGTATGTAGGTGTGATTTATTTTAGTTGGCTTTACACACGGATAACTGCCACATGCCATAATCGACCCTTCAAAATAAAAGAAATGCTGTTCGTTAGAAGAAGAATGCAGCATATCAAACACATGTAAGCACATTTTGCTCCTAGAAAACATACTTATAAGCAAATAAGTCTTTATAATGCATAGCTTTTTGGATTTTTTTAAATTATGTGTTGTAAAGAGTCTTTGAGTACCTTGAAAAGCGCTATATAAATCGTATGTATTATTATTATTATTATTATTATTATTATTATTAAATAAGTCATAGTTGTGAAAGTAAAAAGGCTTATTAATATGAAGAAAAGGGGAATGAATTGAACACTTTTTCCTCCAAGTCTTCGATATTAACCAGAAATTCAGGAATTGTGTTTATTTTGTCAGAGTTTGCTTAATTCCTTGAGAATTGTTGGATTTTATATTTAGCATTTTTAAACCAGGAAAAGATGTACTATTCTACAGATCAGTCACAATCGTCTCACAAAGACTTCATTTTATAAAAAAACATTCGGGATCAATGTGCTCAAATATTTTGTTGCTACAAGGAAAAAGTATCATCTGCAAATGTAACCTTTTTCTTATTTTGCAGCTGAGCTGGCATTGTGTCATCACAATGTCTGAATATTGAAATATTTGTGTTTATCTTCATATACCAACAGTGATGAAACGGAAAAGAGCGTATGCCTGTCACCACAGAAATGAGTGAGTCGTCGTCTTTTAACTCAGTGAAGCTGGTGTCGTTGGCCCGGTCGCTGTCCGAGCTCGGGCTGGATGCTGCCAACGGAAGCCCCATCACCCCCCCGGACAACGACGAGCCCCCTCTTCCGGTACGCTCTCCTCCGATGCCGGAGCTTTAACATCCTGCTTCATGCGTCGGCCCAGGTTTCCCCTCCCTGAGCCGACGCATGAAGCATTATCTAATTGTTGTGCTCTTAAATTATATTTCTTTCTTTTTTTTGACAAATATTTTTATTGTTGTCTTTTCCACAATGCACAAACAAACACAAGACAGAACAAAACAAAACAAAAGGCACAAGAAAATAACGTATAGGCATAGAGATATCAATATCACTAGCATTTTTTTGTTAAGTGTTACTGACTGTTCCTCAACAGAGAACAAAACAATAACAATAGAAGATGACAGATATGCATATGCACAAATAGATACATATACATATACATACAAATAGATTCATATATTAACCGACAAATGGAATGCTACAACATTCCTTAAATGTGACTTGTGAGAGAAAAAATAAAAGAGGACCAAAAGAAAAGAGAAAGTAATAAATAACAAATTATATATATATATATATATATATATATATATATATATATATATATATATATATATATATATATATATATATACACACATATATATACACATATATATATATATATATATATATATATATATATATATATACATACATACATACGTACGTACACAAATACATACATATTAAGAAAAAAAGAAGAAAAAAAAGAAGAACAAAAATGATCATTTAACCGTCATCGCTGACCTCATTAATGACCTGTGTGTGCTTTTGGGCTTTTGTGTAGGAGTCTGGCATCGACCTCGGCCCCGGGCTTTTTTTTGCCGATGGCCAGAGAAAAGTGGATTATGTCCTTTGCTACAAATACAAAAAAAGGTTTGCGTCCAAGGCACGCCTCTCCATTTCATCCAACGGGACGATACCGTTTCCAATATCGGGCCGATGGGAACCGGAAGCAGAGTCGGTGGAGGCCGGCGCACCAGTAGGAGATGTGGAGGAGTCCAAGCTGTCCGAGGAGGAAAAGGCTGTGATGAGGGAGGAGTTTGAGGCGGGTTTACTGGATGCTGGGCTGCAGCTCCAGCGTGATAAAGAGGTGTGTATGCTTTCACCATGATTACTTTTTCCGTCTGCTGTACACTCCTATAGACAGTTATGGGCCAGATTACAGGGCCGAGATAGAGAGTGATCCAATACTCGGAGGTGTGTGTGTGTGTGTGTGCTGACATATGAATGCACATTAGGGCAGATTGGTAGGTAACATTTAAATGGGTCAAAGAGAGTCACTGCACACCGTGTGCACATCATGTGTTTCTGTGTGAGGTCAAATATGATTAGGCTAACGTTCTGGGGAAAGAACAGTGAGGGGAACATTCAAATATCTTGTGTTGTTAATATGTATATGCTCAGTTGTGTAGGTTTATTTTGTATAGTCTCACTTTATATAATAATATATATAATAATTTCATAATTTGAGTATTTATTTATTTAGAATATAATAATATATATGTATTCATCCTTAACTTTAACTTGATACATTTGACAATTTTCTGATCAGAATTAAAGTATTCTGACACAGATTTGGATTTGAATGCTGCCACCATATTAGACATTAGACATGCAGCAGGAGTTGGTTTAACATGCACAGTTGTATCTGCCTTGCATTAAGGTAATTACAGCAATTTAAATGGTGCTGGGCTTAAAATAATGGGATTCCATACCAACCAACAATACTCATTAGAACATAAAGTCGCATAATTACAGGTTTAGGAAAAGCTCTTATGGCTGCTTTAAGTAGCGGGAGCAATTACATGCAAAAGAAAGGGAGTGAGGAAGACAGATACACAATCAATATGTCCATTTAGGCCTATAATCTCAATATAAAATGAATATGTACAGTTGTGTATGTTAAAATATGATTTAAATCTGTATGTTAATGTGTGTGTTTATCTGCAGAGGGCAAATGGCCTGGGGTTTATTCGGCTGCATATCCCGTGGCCAATACTGAGCCGAGAAGCCGAGCTTCAGAAGATCAAAGTTGCTGTGAAAAAGGTCAGCAGCCATTTACACATCCTGGTCTTTAATATTCTATAACACACAATATATTTTGTATATTTGCATAATATTAATTTGGGTGCATATCAAAATCCCATATAAAGACTAATGAGTTGTATGTCACACAGTTGGGACATCACATGCATAGTAACAGACATGTGGAGTGGAGTAAATACAACATAGTGTGACTGAGTAATTAATCCATGCATGTTTTCATTGAGCAGAAGTTTGAATTGCGGAAACGGATGGGCATCGCTGGAATATGGGATTCCATAATGGGAAAAGTCAACATCCCGTTTCAACCAGACGTCCCCGAGTTTGACCTTCACAGAGATTCAGAGACACACGTCCACTTCAAAACCCTCAAACACCCTTTTATCAGAGACAAGCTCCACCTGTGAGTACCTGGACTGTCATGCACACATGCACACATGCTCACATGCACACTTGCACACTATGGAGGACTCAAAATGACTTAAGTATAAATAAATAAATGAATGAATAAATATAGGAATAAATAAATAAATGCTTAAATAAATGTATAAATAAATGTATAAATGCTTACATAAATGTATAAATAAATAAATAAATACAGGAATGAATGACAGGACATCATTAAATAAATATATTTCTGTATTTCTTCATTTATTTATTTCTCTATTTATGTGTCCACACGTATTTCTTCATTTATTTATGTGTGACATTTACGTGTCCGTATATTCAAATGAGCTGGGGCGGTCCGAACCTCTGTCTAAATAAATACCTGTAGACACATAAATAGAGAAATAAATAAATGAAGAAATACAGAAATGTAGAAATATATTTATTTAATGATGTCCTGTTGATTTATAACTTATATTCATTCATTCCTGTATTTATTTATACATTTATGTAAGTATTTATTTATACATTTATTTAAGCATTTATACATTTATTTATACATGTATTTAAGCATTTATTTATTTATTCCTATATTTATTCATGCATTTATTTATTTATTTATTTAGTTGAGTCATAGGCAGTGACTTAGACACCACCCTGATATCTACATCACCTGCAGGCGGCGTGTTTTCATCATAACATGGTAGAGCTTTCATATAAATATAATTTTTATTTGTATTTGCTTTGTCCATAAATTGTATATTTAATCTTATTTTTTTAGTTTTGTTTTATGACATCTGCCTCTCGGGATTACAGATGAAAAAAAGCCTCTTGGCTAACTCCGGCACATTTTTATCAATGTGCACTTTCCATTATTAAACATGTATACCAAAGTTTAAAAAAATTATAGTATTTGTACCTTTCTTAAGTTTACCAAACTATTTAACTATTTGAAAATGTCAAGAGCTATGATCCATACATTTGGTTACCATGTCTATTTTTTATATTTTACGGTTATCATGATTTCTTGCAGGTACGACATCAACTCAACAGAAACTTTATTTGATAATGCAACACGCAGCAGAATAGTGAGTCCAAGAACAAATATATTTTCATCATATATCAAGAGTAATATGCAGAGTATATATTTTGACTTTTTGCTTTGTTTGTGTCTAGGTGGCTGAGATTATTTCACGTACTACCTGCAGACAAACTTGCCAAACCACTGGTGAGCTCTAACCTGCTGTCGTGTTATTATGTCAGTCAGATGTCATGCTTTCAGTCACACAACTGAACATGTTTGTGACACTGTGGCTTCTCCTCTTTGTGTCATAAGGCATCAACTCATTATTGGCTCGGGGTGTCTACGACTCTGCCTTTTCTCTGCATGATGTGAGTATAACAAAAGAAGCACCTCCACTGGTGTGAACATACAGTAGTGTGTGTGCTACATCCAATGTGCATAGAAGACTTTGTTGTGTCATGCAGGACAGGTTCGTAAATGCATCTGCAGGATGGACGTTCATACAAATAGGGGAGAAAATGGAAAATCTGAACACTCAATGGAAAAATACTCTTCCCAATCCCGAGTTGCATGCAACATGGCATTCAGATAGGAAGTGCATCTCTATTTAAAGATCCTACGTATTCTTTTCTTCAGGGGTCGTTCACAAGGAGAGGACGGAAAGATCAGCGAAATGACAGACAGGTGAGATGAGTGTCCTCTCAGGGGTGTTTGACAAAGTGTTCTCCAAACTGCTCCTAGTATTAGTCATTGGAGATGAGGCCAGAGCCTCCTCCTAAGGCGAGAACCGACAGATGTTTGTCCTGATTTTAACACGACAATTTATGGTGAGCTTGTTCTAATCTTGCAGAATAGGGCCATCATCAGTTGGCACACATTATCTCTTGAGTATGTCGTGGTTCTGGATTATAATCTGTGGCATCACCTCCCACACAAATACATCAGACATGTTTGATTTTCTACAATTTAGAAACAGTACAAATCTGAATGTGACACTTTAGTTTGAGCTAATTAACAGTTTTAATGTTAATACTTCTTGAGAAGTATAATATGTTGATGTAAAGGGAGACTTACACGTCAGATCTAATAAATGTAATTATAGATCTGGTGAAAATGTATATGAGCCTCGTTGCTCCTAAAAACAACAACATTACATTGACAGAATGTGTAGAATGTTGTATTATTAACTGTCATTAACTGTTTTTACTGGGCTCGGATTTCCTTCAGCTCCTTCATGACGAATGGGCCAACTATGGAGTCATGCATAAGTACCAGCCGGTGGACCTGATCAGGTATTAAGCAAAGAAGTGAATTAAAGTCTAGTCAGACTAAAGAAGTGTTGCTGAACTAATATTTTGATGATTGAGTGCAGCTCAACATTTAAAATGATCCTGATTGTAGGTCAATAGTGTTATGACCACTGCAGAGATGAACGATTTTTTTTCTCTGTTGTTTTTTAAAGTTATGTGTTTATTCTTTGTCTTTTGTACTTGTTAATTTCTATGAATCCTGTCAGAGTCAGAGTCAGTTTTATTTGTCAATTTTCATACGTGCAAACATACAGAAGATTGAAATTGCGTTTCTCTTCTGTCCAACATAAAGTGATTGTGCAACATAAAGTGATAAAGTGATTTGTGCAACATATAGACAACATAAAGTGAATGGACAATATAAAGTGCAACATAGTAAAGAAGCATGTAAACATAGACAACATGTCAACTGTCAACTTCAATGGAGTAATTGTTTCTCCAGCCATGACGATACTGTTTACTGTATTCCATAACTAAACCGTAGGCTCTGTCGTAAGAGGGGCACATTATAAATCTGTGAAGCTGCAAACCCAGACAGCTGCTTAATTGTAAGTCGCTTTGGATAAAAGCGTCTGCTAAATGACGTGTAATGTAATGTAATGTAATGCAATGGCTTTACCTTAACAGGAAGTACTTTGGAGAGCAGATTGGGTTGTATTTTGCCTGGCTGGGTGTTTACACTCAGCTCCTCATCCCTCCCTCTGTCCTGGGCATCATCGTCTTCCTGTACGGCATATTCACTGTGGATGACAACGTGCCAAGGTAAGTAGATACAAAGCTCTTCATACCTGTCAATCAGGCACGTGCACAGGTAGAGCCCTAGTGGTGCTCAAGCTCCTCCCCTTTTGCCCTGGATGAGAAAAGTGCCCTTTTTGCTGGAGAGACTTTTTTTTCTTCATTATCGGTATTTAAAAATAAAAGTTACTCTCTCTGTCATCAATTCCCCCCAATTGTGTCTGGACATCTGTCAGGGTATTTATTAGTTGGAATGCTTCAGCAGTCCAACTATTGTTCTTGTCTTCTTTAATAAACTTTTTATTATTCTATTTATTCCGCACCTTTTTCGTCCCTCTTCTACTCCTTCATATATTCAGCTATTTGAACCATTCAAATATAAAAAAATTCAGCTTCTTCAGGAATAGAGGGGAATTACTTTTCATATTTCAAATGTTTCACGTTTTTGTATATTTAAATACTTTAATGTTATTTAAAATTCATCAGTTCCTATGAAGAAAATATTCAACTTTAAAAAGCTTACAGTATCTTCATATTTTCAGCAAATTCAGCTATTTCATTTTTATTATGTTCTTATGTTTCCAGATATTTTCACTCATTAATTTCCTATTTCAGATATTTTCAGACATTTTCAGCTATTTTCAAACCTTTTTCAGCAATTTATTTTTTTATTTTTCAGCTTCAAGCGTTCAGATGTTAGCATTCCAACGCATTTTCAGCAGGAAATGCATTTTCTAGTTTTAATTATTGTGAGAATTTCGCCTCGACCTGTGTTGTTTTTTCTTGCGTCTACTCTTTTCAGCGAGGTTAGTAGGTCGTTTATTATATGGCATTTTTCCGCTCCTATCGTTTTTGTATATAAAAACAAATTGTAATATGTCATTTGGTTCAGCTCATGTCTCATGACACCAGGTGTTTCAGGTGTTTCATAGCAACCAGTTACTTAAGTTCAAGTCACAGTGATCAAAAGAAAAAGCATTTTGCCGATGGGTGCCCTTTTTAGGGGGTTTGAGCACCTGCCCCCCAAAATGTCTGTGCACGTGCCTGTTGTCAATGCATATCAAAAGTACATTATAGTGTCAATATGCATGTGTTTATATTACTTTCTCTGTGTTGTTCAGCCAGGAGGCCTGCGATGACCACCTGAACATCACCATGTGTCCCCTGTGTGACGGAGTGTGTGACTACTGGCGCCTGAGTACGGTGTGCTCTCTGGCAAGAGCGTCGTACCTCTTTGACAACGGAGCCACGGTCTTCTTCGCCATCTTCATGTCTCTGTGGGGTAACTGAACGTCCCAATGCACAGCAGGCTTATTTCAGTAGACACGCTCCTAGACACTCACAGGAGGCGTGACAGTGAGAGATCCACGGGACACTGTGAGAATCACTCCTTCTAATCGCTGTATTTTTTATCTATTTTAAAGAATATATTTATTGATTTTCAGTCTGCAGGTCACATCAGGTTGAATATCAACAGGACAATAAACAGCAAATATTGTCACCCTGTTCCCCCTCCCATAATAATAAAGTAACTAAATAATAGTTAAATTAAAAACGGATAATGAAAATAAAATAAAAAGAAAGTAAAAAGAAACATAAACATAAAAATATACTTTACAAACTGAGTAATGGGTGTTTTTTGTTGTTGTTTTTCCTACTAGTCAATGTACATAATCAGACAGTTGTCCTACTCCCCCCGAGCCTGTTCTTGCTGAAGCAAGTCGCCAACATTAGTATTGTCCCCAGATATTATCAAAAATATTTAGTTTACGTCGAACAATATACATCATCTTTTCCATTGACATGTTTGAGGCCATTTCTAATCGCTGTATTTAGGTAGAAATCAACATTATGCAGCTATCAGGTCAACAAGGTGGCTCATGTTTCTATGAATTATAGAGGAGTGTGTTTCTGCATTGTTTTCTGTGTTTTTTCTGAATATGTATATATATATATTATTTTTGTTGTGTGTCATCTTGTAGCTGCCTGTTTCCTTGAGCACTGGAAGAGGCGACAGATGTGTCTGAAACATATGTGGGACCTGACAAGCTTGGAGGATGAGGAGGTACCGAAATACATTCAAAAATACTGTCCAGAGCAATAAACACACACACACACACACACACACACACACACACAGATGAATGTAGTCTCAGTCGGTCTAGCCGTCACTTGCGTTGTCATTACTAGTAGGAATCTGTGTGTTTGTGCCTCGTCAGTCAGAGGGAGAGTGTTAACCTCCCGGCCCGGGTCAATCATGACGACAGTTGTGGTTTGCCTTGCAGATTATCATTTGTGTCAGAACAGGGCCCGCCCCCTAACGCACACTACACATCTACACATGGCCACCCATGCATTAACCCTCTCCCTGTAGGGGGCAGTAATGGGATTGGTCTGTTCTTTAAAGCAGTGCTGATGACACAGCAGGATCACGACATAAACTCTCTCTCTCTCTCTCTCTCTCTCTCTCTCTCTCTCTCTCTCTCTCTCTCTCTCTCTCTCTCTCTCTCTCCATGTCTGCTGCTTGAAGGAGCGAGTCCAGGTGAGAAGGTGTCTTAAAGTAAACACAATCTGGTTTAAGAAGCTGTATTATATTTTATTTTATAAAAATAACATGGCTATTTTTTGGGAGTATATATAAGCAGTTGAAAATCAGATAACACAAATCAACCCTGCAAATTGATGATTTGGAGTCCAAGCTTTTCTCTTGTATTTGAGAAGCATATTCTGAGGTGACCCAGATTACTCTTGACGGTGGTGAAAAGCTTTTGTGTGTTTGGAGAAAATATAATCAAAATCAGTCCTTTTATAAATATTGTTGCTTGAACCCATCGAAACCTAAAACTGCAAATGTCATGTAAAAGCCATAAATCATGTCTGAATACAACAATGTTGAGTGAGTGTGTAGCTTTAGATTGATTTGACTGCATGGATCCACCAAACTGGGAATTTGCGACATTAAGGATTTCTTTCATACTGGGTGTGATAGTGCACTTTATACACTATTTATACCCTATCCGTGCAATATGGTAATTTGTGTGCCTTATTCTTGTGCAATACCATTTTGTGTGACTTATTTGTAAACTGTGACTTATTTGTATTTCTTTCTTTCTTACCTTGTCATTTTGTTTAGTTTGGAGGACCCAGTAATATAAGCTTTTCATTGTACAAATAACTTGTTATATGTGCACATGACATTAAAAATATCTTGAATCTTGATCCCTTGTTTTAACATGTGTGTGTGTGTGTGTAAACGTGTACATGTGTGTGCTGCAGGAGGAGCTCAGGCCTGAATATGAAGAAGTCCTCCAGGAGAAGAAAGCTAAGATGAAAACAAAGTCTAAGAAGAAGGTATTGTGTGTGTGTGTGTTTCAGATACAGTTGTATGACTAAATTGACAGGTTTTAACTGACAGTTGTTTCTCATTGTGTTGCAGGTGACTCAAGCTGAGGAAGGTGTGGATAAAGAAACCGACCAGATGCTGGCCTCACAGGTAACGCTGCATTCATGGACAGAGTTGTTACTCTGAAGTGGTTTACACTTGCTTCATAGAGAATGGTATCAGATAACTCATCTATTCACTTATAGAACACACAGTGAAGGTACACAACTGTATCTACACATCAAATAGTACAGCCTGTGTAAGTGTTTTAGATGTATAAGAATTATTGCATAATTCCTTTGTCTGTATGAGTTTATTTTGGTGGACAAAAATGAAACACCTTCACCTGCGGACTCACCGGTGGTTGAGTCCAAAGCTGCTTACCTTCCTGAGATTAGCCCAGATTACCGAGGGTAGCGAGAAAAGGGAGGAGGGGGAGGGAGGAGGGGAGGGGCTTTCTGTCCTATCAGATGGCAAACATGCAACTGCCAGACAGAAAATATAATATGTGCACACAACACGTGCTCGGCATTACTGCACATAACATACGTGTGTGTGTGTGTGTGTTTGTGTGTGTGTGTGTGTGTGTGTGTGCGCCCAAGTAATATGCATATTTTTCCCGACAGCGAGAGCCAGAGTCCTTGGACATTGAGGATCACCTGTCAGGTTATCTCATCAATGTGTCCACCTTACTCCTCCTGGTACTGCATTTCAACTCTTTCCATGTTTTCTCATCACTCTAAATTCTGTTGTTTATTATAATAATAATAATAATAATAATAATAATAATTATAATAATTTCGATTTATATAGCGCTTTTCTGAATACCCAAATACGCTTAATTACAAATTATTACGAACATACCAGTCATTTTAAAGAAATGTGCAGTGTTTCCTTTTGTTGACATTATATCTGTGAGTTTACCAACATATTTGTATATTTATTACATTTAATGCCTCCCTTAACGTATCCAACAATTTGTAATAAATCTAGTAGTGACCGGATAAAAATAAATTATTGTAATTTTTTTAATTCCAGAATGAGATAAATCCATTCTTACGATAAAATAGAAACAACAAAACAAAATAAATATTTATATGAACCAATTAATAAAAACATCATTTCATCATAAATATTCTTCGTCACCAGAGTCATCCAACGTGTTTTAATCGTGTGTGTCCAGATCTTCGTAACCTTCTCGGCTGTGTTCGGGGTGGCAGTTTACCGCATCTGCATGTTGAGCGTCTGGTCCATGAACCCTGACCCTGAAGCCAAGGCCAGCGTGAGGATGACCGTCACCACCACGGGCATCATCCTCAACATGCTGGTGGTCCTGGTGCTGGAGGAGGTCTACGGAGCCATCGCTGTGTGGCTGACTGAACTGGGTACGGCGCTTCATGATAACTCACATCGTTATACGACGTGTTAGTCGAGCTATGGAGCATTGAGGCCATGTTACTGCTTTAGGAAGCACGCGTTTGGTTGAGTAACACACTCTTATGAGCAGGTCTGCAGAGCGCGATGTGTTTACGTCGGTTGTGTCTCTCTTCCGATAGAACTTCCAAAGACGAAGGAAGAGTTTGAAGAGAAGCTGATCTTTAAATCTTTCTTCCTCAAGTCGATGAACGCCTTTGCACCTATTTTCTATGTGGCCTTCTTCAAGGGCAGGTGTGTGTGTGTGTCCTTTTTTAAAGTCTCCCTTCCCTCCAGTGTCTGTCTTCACCTTTTCATCGTGTGGCTTGGTCCTCTCTTCATTCAGGTTTGGTGGGCGGCCAGGCGATTATGTTTACGTCTTTGGAGACTACCGCATGGAGGAGGTGTGCTCAGTTACACACATTCGTTGTTATTGTTTATGTATACGTGTAGAACATGTGAACCCGTGACTTGAGTACATGTGTGTTTTGTCTCCACAGTGCGCTCCACCGGGCTGCCTCATCGAGTTGTGCATCCAGCTCAGCATGATCATGCTCGGAAAGCAGCTTATCCAAAACAATGTGTTCGAGGTTCTCATACCGTATGTATACAATATATATATAGATATAGATATATATAGATATATAGATATATAGATATATATATATATATATATATATATATATATATATATATATATATATTATATTGTATATAAATATATATATATATATATATATTATATTGTATATAGATATTATATATATATATATATTATATTGTATATATATAATATATATATATATATCTATATATATATATATATATATATATATATATATATTATATTGTATATAGATATAATATATATATATATATATATATATATATATTATATTGTATATAGATATAATATATATATATCATATATAGATATAATATATATATATATATATATATATATATATTGTTTACTTTTTCCTGCAAAGAATACACTCACAAAACATGTATAACATGTAAAGTATTTGCTCTGACGTCCTCTTTTTCGTGTTTTTCTTTTTTTGCAGTAAGCTGAAAAAGATGTACAGAACAATGCAGGAAGAAAAAGTAAATAAAAGAGCGGCGGAGAAAGAGCAGCATGATCCAGAAGAGAAGAGACCGAAGCAACAATCGGACAAAGACTTCGCCCTTGAACCCTATGAAGGCGTGACCCCGGAGTACATGGAGATGAGTGAGTCTGTTTTAGGCCATGTCTACACGACTGCGTTTCTATTTTAAAAGCCTTTCTTTCGCTCCCTTTACACCGAGCGTCCACACCGCGCCAACGTTATGGAGCACCGAAAATAAATATATTTAGAAACGCTCCCGAGGACGGAAGCGCTGAGCTGTCACTGAATACAAAAAAGTAGACCCCGTTTTCTCGTAAATTATGAGATACTGATCTCATAATTCCGAGATCCTGCCAGCTTTTCTGTTACCACGGTAACGATATCACACGGCAAAACGTAACACAGCCACAGTCGTAAATAATCGTCGTAAATGAAGTTTTTAATACTCATAGAAATATGCACTTACCTACGGAAGTGCCAACATTGCCACTGAGAGAGGATTTGCAGACGTTTCCTTTTTATTTATCTGATCTCGTAATTACGAGATCAGAATCTCGTAATTATGAGAAAAGATCTCGGAATTACGAAATCAGGATCTCGTAATTACGAGAAAACGGGGTCTACTTTTTTTTATTCAGTGACAGCTCAGCGCTTCCGTACCCGAGGACGGACACGTTTGAAATCTCCCGGCTCACGTCCTTCGTTAGTCGGGCGTAAACGGATAAGTTTAGAAATGATGACGGAGACGGCCACGTTTGCTTCTTAATTGGGTCTTAGCAGTCCCAACCTGTCCTTCCCTGATTTGTCACGCCACGACCACATGACCCTTTTCTGTAAGAAGAACACAAATGCCCAGGTCTACCAGTGATTTCTCTGAGCAACAGTTGATTAAGGGTGTGAATGTAGCCTGAGTGTAATGATTTAACTATGTGTGTGTTTATATACATGTAATTACAGTAATCCAGTATGGGTTTGTGTCTCTGTTCGTGGCCTCCTTCCCGCTGGCGCCGGCGTTCGCTCTGCTCAACAACGTCATCGAGATTCGACTCGATGCTTCCAAATTTGTCACCGAGATCCGCCGTCCGGACGCCGTGAGGTGTAAAGACATAGGTACAGACGGCGTGTGAGAGGCCAGCCGCCGGCCGCCTCTGTAGGGATGTGAATCGAGCTCTCCTGGGACTTTTAATCACTTTGTCTTCCTCTCCTCCACTCTCCCCCTCCGTTTTTGTCTCTTTGTCTCCGTGTCTGTCTGTCACTTTTACACAAATACACACACTCACACACACACACACACACCTACACCTCCTTGTCCCGCTCTGTCTCTTTTCATGCACATGCTTTGTCCAGGGATTTGGTACAACATTCTCTGTGGGATCAGCAAGTTTTCTGTCATTACCAATGTAAGTGAGTGAGTGAGTGAGTATTACCACTGTGCCCATGACCTTTGACCTCTGGCAGAGAGTGTCCATAGAAGTTTTCAAGGAAGGAACTATTTACTTGAATGAATTTACATTTATATTTTCTAGCTGGCTGTGTTGTTCTCCTTTGTGAACTGAAAACACACCTTTTCCAACTATATCTGGATTAAAACACAGATTATCACTTCAGTGGCTCTTAAATATCTTATTATGGTACTTTTGTTATGGTACTTTTGTAGTTAGAAACTTAATAATGTAACACACATATATATATATATATATATATATATATATATATATATTGTTTACTTTTTCCTTTTTATATAATGTAACATATATATATATATATATATATATATATATATATAACTTAATAATGTTATATATATAACTTAATAATGTAACATATATATATATATATATATAACTTAATAATGTAACATATATATATAACTTAATAATGTAACATATATAACTTAATAATGTAACATATATATATATAACTTAATAATGTTATATATATAACTTAATAATGTAACATATATATATAACTTAATAATGTAACATATATATATAACTTAATAATGTAACATATATATATATATATATATATATATATATATATATATATATATATATATATACAAACACAGATTTGCACTTTAGTAGCACTTGAATGGCTCTTATTATGGTACTTTTGTAGTTTGACTATGTTGAGGAAATGTTACTTTCTGTATTCTTGTTGTTCTTAGTTTGTACTCTAGGTTGAAATGCACTTATTGTGAGTCTCTCTGGATAAAAGCGTCTGCTAAATGACATGTGATGTGATGTAATGTAACACAAACCAGTGGCAGGAACGTGTCTCACGTCACAAAGAGGGGACTCCTCATAACTCGAGAGCATCTTGCGATGGGATTGCACCAGCGGCGTGAGGGGGAGGGGCAAAAAGACCTTTTAACACGGCAGAAATGCTGGACTTGTCGGGGCTTGAGGAGCAGCACAGGTGTATTTAATAACATTAGTGATGGCTTCAATCCACTTAGAGGTCCCGTTATGGTGCGTGCTGCCTCACTGGAACAGATTACTGTGACAGCTACTGTCGATTCAACAGTCACAGTCAATGTCTCCATCGGGACAAACACACAGACGCACAAGATGAAAGGAATACCATAACTCTATATCACTACTGATGCTCAAATATGTCACAGAGTACCCTGGAGTATATATCTGAGTCAGCCTCAATATCAAGAGAGAGTAATAGAGGAATTTAGAAGTTTTCAAAAAATATTATTCAACTGAATCTAGTTGTTGGAGGTAATAATAATAACCATTTATTTTATATAGCGCTTTTCAAGTCACTCAAAGTCGCTTTAGGTAAATAATGTTGATGTAAAAATAATTATATGAGTACAGTTTTAGCCTTTTAACCCTAACCCTAACCCTAACCCTGTTACCTTTACATTTACTAACATATTTTACCCTCGGGGTCAATTTGACCCCAGCAATTAAAACCTCCAGAAAATTATTAGAATTAATATTGTTTCCCAAGTTTAAGTGTCAGGTACTTTATGTTTGTTTGTTGACTACCTAAATAGCCCTTTAAATATATAAAATAGATATTTCTTATATGTTTGACACCCCAAAGAACATCGAGGTTAAACATTGAATGGGGTCAAATGGACTCTAAAGGTAACTGGAGAGTTAAAGTGGAATATAGCTGAAGACGAGTCAATGTGAAAACAGTAACTGGTACACGATGATGTCTCATAATAATGTTGTCATTCCCACTCCTTGTTTGTCTCCTCAGGCGTTTGTCATCTCCTTCACGTCAGAGTTTGTTCCCCGCATGGTTTACCAGTACATGTACAGTGTGAATGGCACCATGAAGGGGTACACAGATCACTCGCTCTCCTACTTTAATGTCAGCAACTTCCCACTGGGCAGCGCGCCCACCACCACGCTCATCACCGGAGTCTCTATGTGCAGGTCAGAGCGACTCATTTAACACACCTGGACTTTCCTTTGAATCCTCGAGCCCAGCGGATTAACTCTTACTCACTCACTGCAGAAATACAAATCTAAGTAAGATGAAATATCTCACATTAAGGCAATCTATGCTTGTTTTTTGACTGACAAGATATTTCTTCTTACAAGGCCGTTTTAATGTTGGAGCATTTCACTTGTTTTAAGAAATCTTGGCAAGTCAAATTTTCCTGTTCTGTTGGCCGATAATTTGGCTTATTTGAAGTAATATTCCCTCATTTTATTACTTTTTTCCCCTTGTTTTTTAGGCTGAATTTTTGCAGTGCTTAAATCTTAAACATAACTGGAGTTTTCTGAAATGTAAAATGTGGCTTTATGCATGAGGTAAATAAGAATAAGGATAATGAGATTGTTTTCTTGTGGTGTTCACGTGTTCATTCATGTTAGTCTATACACTGTTCGTCTTCCAGGTATAAGGACTACAGAGACCCACCTTGGGACCCAGATGCCTACACCTTCTCCAAACAGTACTGGTCGGTCCTGGCTGCAAAATTGGCCTTCGTCATCTTCTTCCAGGTATGAAGCACTTTATTAGCGCTTAAATGCCACTCACCTATAGCACTGTGTCGTTTAGCTTTATTGAGGAAATTGTACCTTCTTGATTCTTGTTGTTCTGAGTGTGTACTCCCATGGTCAGGGTTCGTACGCTCATGGAAAACCTGGAAAAGTCATGGAGTTTTAAAATGGTCATTTGCAGGCCTGGAAAAGTCATGGAAAAAACTTAAATCCTTAAAGTTTTGGAAAAGTCATGGAAATGTGTTAAAATCACGAGTTCATTTACGCCGAGTTTGAAGTAATTAATGTGATTTTTAAAGAAAGACGCTCAAAATATAAGCCGGCCTACGCAATCAATACGTAAAATGTTATAAATGTTTCATGTTTATACTGAGATTTCAGTTTGGTCATGGAAATTTGGTGAAAATTCATGGAAAAGTCATGGAAATCCATCGGTCAACATGTGTAAGAACCCTGCATGGTTGAATGCATTGTGTTGCCTCTGTACTCTAGCAATGACAATAAATTGAATCCAATCCAATTTATTGTAAGTTGTTTCGGATAAAAAGCGTTAGCTAAATGAAATGTAATGTGGGGATGAACTATTTACAATTGTTCATGTGTTAATGTCCGTCTGAGGTCCGGCATCTCTCAGGGAAACCGTTCTCTTCCCTTTCAGAACCTCGCCATGTTCCTCAGCATGTTGGTGGCCTGGATGATACCAGACGTACCGCGATCTCTGCGAGAGCAGCTGAAGAAGGAGAACACGATGCTGATGGAGTTCCTGCTGAATCAAGACCAAGAGCAAGAAGCGCGTGCCAAATCTCGCTCCCCGAAGCGCTCCATCCCCTGCTTCAGCGCCAACATAGACATTGTGGTGGAGGCACCGCCGGAGGAAATAGAGGAGCAACGAGTGGAGGAGGAAAGAGTCGAGATCGATCTGGATGAACCGAGGAGGAGGAGGAGGAGGAGGAGGAGGAGCAGCGACGGTGATCCAGAGGTCGGGAAGTCGTTTGAAGAAGTTGAAGAAAATGGACCGGAGAAAGGAGGAGGAGGAGAGGGAGAAGAGGAAAAAGATGAAGACGTCAATAAAAAGGATGGAAATGGAGATGATGAGCAAGAGGGAGGAGAAGAGAACGAGGAGGTCGATGAAAGAAAAGAAGAAGAAAAGGAAGTTGAGGATAAAGCATTTGAGATGGATGATTTCACTATCGACCTGGACAAACTCATGAGCGAGCTGGGCCTGCTGGGTGAGAGGAGAACACCGCATGTCTCTGTTGTGTATATATTTTATTTAATTTTACAGTTCTGTATTTACATATATGTTATGCATATATACATATGTATATTATTTTATTTTATTTTGTATTTTATATTTCACTTTGCACACTTTACTTTATGCACAGTCACTTTCTTTCTTTCTTATACTTATATGTTATTGTGTTTAGTTTTATTGGTGCTGCTACTGTTGTCAACTAATTTCCCCTTGGGGATTAATAAAGTATATTTCTATTCTGTTCTTGTCTACTTGCTCTGGTCGTATTCATGTCTTGAGATTCATTTTTTTCTTCTTCTTTCTTTTATTCATAGATGAAGAACTCGTATCGAGCCCAATCAAGGACACGGCGTTCCCCCGCTCAGACTCCCAACAGGAATGCCAGAAACTCCAGGAGTCTCCGTCCCATCCGTCCTCTCCGAGAGGCTCGTCTCAGAGTCTGAAGAGCTCCGGGGCTCAAACGGCATCCGATAGTGAAACCAGGCTTTTCTCACTCATTGCTCCTCCTCCTCCTCCCAGAGAGCAGGGCTCCAGGGCGAAGGCGAAGGCCCGCTGTTCCACGCTGCCTTCCCGCCACAAGGGGGCCGAGGCCTGCTACAGCCTGCCGCGGCCGAGCCACTCCGCCAGCCTCACCAGGTTCCAGCAGGCGGCCACGCTTATTCCCCTGGTTCCCCTGGTTCCCCGTGGCTCGAAATGGTCATCCTCGGCCAACCCGTTCCCCCCCACACACACACCGGTGTCTCCATCAGCCCTGCAGCCCACAGAGTCTCCATCAGCCCTGCAGCCCACAGAGTCTCCATCAGCCCTGCAGCCCACAGAGTCTCCATCAGCCCTGCAGCCCACAGAGTCTCCATCAGCCCTGCAGCCCACAGAGTCTCCATCAGCCCTGCAGCCCACAGAGTCTCCATCAGCTCAGTCCCCATCATCTCAGTCCCCATCATCTCAGTCCCCATCATCTCAGTCCCCATCATCTCAGTCCCCATCATCTCAGTCCCCATCATCTCAGTCCCCATCAGCCCCACAGCCCACGACTCCCAGTGAACTATTCGCGCTGAAAGCCCCCCCGACTCAGCCGCCGCGCTCCAGGGGCAAAGCGCGGTGCTCCACCCTGCCTCCGCGGCACAGGGTCCCCGGTCCCGAGGAGCGCTCCACCGCGCCCAGCCATTCCGCCAGCTTCACCGAGCTGCAGCCCCCCTCTCCCCAGTGAACTGAAGTGCAACACGCCGGTATGAGGAGAGCTGGAAGACGAGGGGGAAAGGGACGCATGCATGTGGCAGAAGGAGGGGGAGGAGGATCCAGATAAGCTTCTCCCCGTCTGTGCCTGGAGACCTCCGTCTGTCCTCCGTATTTGCATAGATAATACCTGGGGTCTGAAGAGGGACCATCCGGATCTGCTGAACGTCCTTTTGATCCTCTTAATGTTCACGGAGATGTTCATGCCACTCGGTGGTTTAGGGCTGAGACGGAGGCTACTTGACAATTCAGAGAAAGACTGCTCAGAAACGGTCTCCATGCTCGAGAAACAATACCAGTTGAACTTTAACCTCTTCTATTTCCATATTTTGTATTATTCTTATTATATTTTTTGATGGTTTGTTTTCACAGCTCGATAGCCACTGCTCCTCTGTTTATCATCCACACACATGCAGCAGTGCTGCCTTGTAGACCAGATCAATAAGGACACACATACAGGACAGCTAGTAGACACACTGATGCTTGTAGCTCTGCTGTTTATTTTTAGATGTTTTGATATATAAAAATGTGAAATTATAATTAAAAAAGGACAACTTTTTTATATCTGCTTTTCTCTCTGAAATCTCAAGGTCATAGATTTTTATTCTGGATTTATTCAATTTTATCACTGACAGCAAAGGAAACTTTGGCACTATTATGTTTTTGCAGAAGAATTCATCCATATTCAGAAAATATAAAATACACTAATTAACAAAGCACCTTTTTTAGGGATGGCGAGCTGAATATAGTTGTTTACACAAGACTATCAGCAACACACCCGTCATGCATAATGAGTAAATAATGAGCTAATGACAGTTTACTGTGTTGTATCTGTTGCCCCCCTCTGGTGTGGAGTGAATGATTGAGCAATTATTCTGTTTGCTGTATATTGATATGTATACTCCGTGTTCTTCAAAATATTGAGGGAAAAAAATGGTTGCAGGTGAGAGTATCTATAGCGAGCGACCACATGCAGGCTCAAAAAGTCAAGGTGCGCCCTGGAGCCTGCCTCCTCACACACACACACACACACACACACACACACACACACACACACACACACACACACACACACACACACACACACACACACACCAGGAGGTGCAGTGTGCAGATGGAAACACTCACTCATGAGTACATATTTACCCTTTTCCTTTGAAGAATGGCTCCACATTAACTAAGAGTGAACATACTGTATATGATCTATTCAGGGCTGTTATCGGATGTGGAGAATGAAGTGCAGTTCATGAACTATAAGGAACCGACGGGCAGGTCCCTGAAAGTCTCACAGTGGACATACTGAAGGTGTGTGTGTGTGTGTGTGTGTGTGTGTGTTAATGAATGGACATACATTCATTAAAAAAGTATTCTTTAAACATGCTATACAAAGGACTGAATATTCAATCCCTTTTTAAGTAAACTGGACATTTTTTGTTTAGGTTCCACACTATATTTTACTTTAATGGACTTTGTCACACACTGTCTGGGTCATCCATCTTCCTCAGCTTCCCTCTCTTCGGTTGGTACTTGAAGACCAAACTGCCTGCAGGTATGTATACTCCTTTTGATGCTAACTTATAAACTAAAATTGACGTTCAGAGACACTACTTTATATGCGTACTACTGCATTCCAGTCAAGGAATCTAGGCATTACAGGAAATATATTGAATTATTTATAACCATGATTTCTCCTTTTGATGGTAGTTTTCTAACTATTAATAACATGTATTTGTTATTTATTTATGTCTCTTCTCCCTCAAGAGGTTTTGCCTCTTGTCAGGCCACAGTTGTAAAAAATAATTTGTTCTTAATCTGTCTCCACTGGCTAAATAAAGGTTAAATAAAAAATGTTTTTATCTAGAATAGAATAGAATATAAATATACTTTATTATTCCACAAGGGGAAATTTGTGGACACAGTAGCACCAATAAACAAAACACACAAGAATATAATATAAATATAAGAAAGAAAGAAAAAGTGACTGTGCATAAACTATACAAAGTGAAATATAAATGTGTGTATATATATATATATATATATACAGGACTGTCTCAGAAAATTTGAATATTGTGATAAAGTTCTTTATTTTCTGTAATGCAATTAAAAAAACAAAAATGTCATGCATTCTGGATTCATTACAAATCAACTGAAATATTGCAAGCCTTTTATTTTTTTAATATTGCTGATTATGGCTTACAGCTTAAGAAAACTCAAATATCTAGTACCCTACTAGTATACTTTTTCATGATATTCTAATATTTAGAGATAGGATATTTGAGTTTTCTTAAGCTGTAAGCCATAATCAGCAATATTAAATGAATAAAAGGCTTGCAATATTTCAGTTGATTTGTAATGAATCCAGAATGCCAGACATTTTTGTTTTTTTAATTGCATTACAGAAAATAAAGAACTTTATCACAATATTCTAACACACAACATCTACACTTTGTTGTGGGCAGAGTCCATAAAAAGGACTTTACTTCCCCTCTAATCTTTTCCCCCATCATTGCTCTTGACTCTTCTTTATCTTCCTTGGCCTTTGTTATCTATTGTTCTCCAGTAACTGCATGTCTTCAGAGCAGGTGTACTGTAACAATAGTGGCCACCGCTGAAAAAAAGTGCTGGAGGTTCAAGAAAAAATATCATCTTGTTAACTGTATCAGATGACACTGAACAGTGGCCGATGTCCGCGACACTCGCATCATAAATGAGGATATTTCTGTAGACGCACTGAGCATAAGTGCTGCGAGTTGAAAAGAGTCACCTGCAACAGCTGCTCGCTAAGCCGCAGCACTGCCTGTTGAAATGGGACCAGAGGCGTCAGCGTGAGCATCACGTTGCATAACACTCAGTTTTAGGGAGCTGAATGGCTCCTAGCGAATGGGGCACGAGACACAGTAGAGAACGGAGCCAGAGGCGTGCTCTACACCGACAGCATAGCGACCGTCTTTACATGTGGACCGTCTTGTCAGAAACGCGCTTACAGGCTTCCGTAGGAGCCACTGGTACGTCTCCTTGTTGGTCTTCTAGGGAATAAACGGGGAGATGAACACAGGACAGTCAGAGAAGAAGTGACAAAGATCAACCATAGGAGTAACGTGGTCAAAGAATATGTATTTACAACACAAAAGACAAAGGGTCAACGATGTGGGAGAGATCGGGACAGTTGCGGTTGTGAACTAATATGAACTATTGATAAACTGTCAAATTCATTGAATGTATTTTAACTCTAAATCTGTCCTATACACATTACATCTATTGTTCTGTCCATCCTGGAGAGGATCCTCCTCTGTTCTCTCCTGAAGGGTTCTTCCCTTTTTTCCCCCTGAAGGGTTATTTGGGAGTTTTTCCTGGTCCGATGTGAGGTCAAAGGTCAAAGGTCAGGATGTCTATGTGTACAGATTGTAAAGCACTCCGAGACTAATTTGTAATTTGTGAAACTGGGCTCTACAAATAAACTGAATGGAATTGAAAACTGAATTGAATTGCCAAACAAATGAACTCAAGATAACAAAACTAGGCCTGGCTGTCTATCTCTCTGGAAAGAAACAAACAAAATGGCTCCACTAGCTTCTCTACAAAGTTTGAGTCAAAACAATACAGCAACAACCAATAGCCTCGTGTTTCTAACATAACGCACCTACATAAATGTACAGGGTACCCCAAATGTACCTACTGTCCACAACCTCTCACCATACACCTCCACCTCTCTCAATGAAAAAAACACCTTGAAACTTCTTTTACATTACATTACATTACATTCCATTACATTTCATTACATCACATGTCATTTAGCAGACGCTTTTATCCAAAGCGACTTACAATAAGTCCATTTCGACCTAAAGTTCTTCTTCTTTTTTGTTTTTAGGCGGCTGGCATCCAAACTGGTGCATTACCGCCACCTACTGTCTTTCTTTGCTAAATACAAATATTTAGAAACGTTATCCCCTTAAAAATAAAATAAAATAAATAAATAAAAAAATTAATTAAATAAAACAAAAATAAAATAAACTAATAAGGGAGCCCTGTCACCTTCAGTGCCCTAAATTCTTTTATATAACCCTATCTCCTTCAGATACTGCAGCACCCTTCCTGCCCCCTATATACTACCAGCCTCCTCTTCAACCTGCCTCCCTCGTTCCTAAATTTCTGGCACTGCCACATGACACGCTCCACCGTTTCTGCTGTCTTGCAGTCCTCACACAGTCCAGTTGGGTGTTTTTTAATTAATCACATAGTTTTGTTTAGCTTTGTATGTCCAATCCTGAGTCTAGTCAATATGTTTTTCTCTAGTGCTGAATGCACTCCTGAAACTCTTCCGTCTTCAGTCTTTTACCGGGGCCCTCTCAGCCGATTGGTCAGCTCTCCTTCTGCACCCAGGTGCAGTAAGATGGGCCTGTGGAGGTGGTAATTGATGCTACCTGAGGGAAAAACAAGGGGAGGGGAGAACACACACAGCACTGACACGTAACAGCCACACATCCTGATGCCAATTAGGTCATATGATAAGACTACAGAAAAATACCAGTTCCCCATGGACACATCTGTCCCGCTCCCTTATCTGCAAGATTACAAGATTACCACTTCTAAGTGTTTGTTCCATCACAAAATAAAAATAAAATCAAATTGAATGTTTTATTTGTTGATGAAATAAAGGATTTGAATTGCATTGTGGCTGTGATTTGTGATGTATAAAGATTAACATTCATCAATAGAGTATTAAGAAAATATACATAATTATAATAAGTGATATGATACGACTAAGTAATTGCAAATGAAAAAGTGTAATAAAATGTACTTTGTTAATTCATAACTCTAAATGATAGATGTTACCTAATAATTTCATAACATTGAAATTCCTGTTTGTGAAAAAGTTAAGTATACTTTACTTAATTAGCTAAATAAATATTAGTTATGTTTAAGCATAATTAATTAACAGTTACTTAGTATTTTCATGGTTATTTAGTCTAGAATTAAGTAAGTTATACTTAACACTGACTAGTATAATTTACTCAATAATTCAACAGTAAAAGTTACTTAGTTAGTGTTAGTGCAAATTGTTACGAGGATTTTATTAAGTAATTCCTACAAGTTATTTCTTTGAGTGTAGTATTCCACGATCCAGACCTTGATGATCCATCAGGCAGATGGAGGTAGAGAGGAGGAGTGGGCGGAGTCTCAACAGAAAAGCTGCAGGCCAAGATCCCAGAGTTGTTATTTGCTTTTATATCCAGGAATAGGGTGATCAGAACGACACTACTGCAGTCAGACATGAAATACCGATGATAAGATAACATGTATTAATTGGGTTTGGTGAGTTCTCATGGCCGTGTCTGCATATGCTTGTGGTTAAGCGATAGTATTTATCTCAAGAACAACATGATAACATGATTGCCACAACAATAACAGGTTAATCCCAGATGTGGGAATGTGATGGTTTGGCGGGGCACGTCAAGGAAAAGCCAAAACACAACAGGAAATGTTTTGGGAAATGAGAGTTAATGTTTGTGTACTTATGTTTTAAAACTTTATATTTCAGTACTTTCTCATGACTTGTCCTGCTCGCTTTGGACACAGTGAGCAGAAATATCACGAGATCTCGCCGTCTCTGGATATCAGTCGCTGTACCAGCACGCCCTCTCGCGACAATAAACGAGAACTGACCGAAGACGACTGGTCATCAGTTACCATGGAAACCACAACACACACCACGCTAACGCGACGCTCACCACGTCCAACGCAGTAGGTCAACGTTTTGTGTGACTAGTTTACAAACAGTTGTCAGCAATATCGCCAGAATGGCGCATATGAGAACGTATCGCACCACCGTGAAGATCGGCAACTGGAACGAGGACCTGCGCCTAGAGGAGGTTTGTTCAAAGTGAAGCGCTCAACTTTTAGCGGGCGAGGCCGACGTCACGTTACGCAACACGTCGCCACGGTGCCGGTGTGTTATGGAGGGTTTCACACTGCAAAAATTCAGCCTAAAAAAACAAGGAACAAAAGTAATAAAATGAGGGAATCTTACTTGAAATAAGCCAAATTATCTGCCAACAGAACAGGAAAATTTGACTTGCCAAGATTTCTTAAAACAAGTGAAATGCTCCAACATTAAAACGGCCTTGTAAGAAGAAATATCTTGTCAGTCAAAAAACAAGCATAGATTGCTTAATTTGAGATATTTAATTTGACTTAGATTTTAATTTTTGCAGTGCCTGCAGTCGATTGTAGCCGCCAGGTGTATCATAGTAGTCTGTGTGTGTGTGTGTGTGTGTGTGTGTGTGTGTGTGTGTGTGTGTGTGTGTGTGTGTGTGTGTGTGTGTGTGTGTGTGTGTGTGTTCATGCTTTGTTTATCTGTAGAGCACTTTGTAAACCTTGTTTTTAAAAGTGCTGTATAAATAAAGTTATTATTATTATTATAATGAGGTGGAGCAGGGTCCCTTCAATGAGGTGGAGCAGGGGTCCAGTGTGTTGTTATTACATTATTATAGTACGTTATTGTTGGCGGGAAACTCGACATGCCGTCTGTAATTGTAAATATATATGTTGATGTTATTTTCAGGATGCAAAGAAAGATTATCTGGAGAAAAAGGAGAAGGGGGAGCTTGTCGCCCAGAAAGTAGACTTCCTCAAACAGAACATCTTGAGACCGGTAAAAATACAACAATAATATCACAACGATGATGATGATGATGATGATGATGGTGATGGTGATGGTGATGGTGATGGTGATGGTGGTGTTCGTTCACGTGTGTAGGTGAATCTCACTTTGACGAACGATGGAAGGTTGCACTTCGGGGACGTCGTGATGCTGGTGAACCCGGGCGGAGGCCAGAGGCAGCGCAGTGCGGTGAGCATCAACGCCGACATCCACAGCTTGAGGAGGACGCCTTCGCCGGGCGTCCAGGCTCCGTGTGGAGTCAGTGCAGGGAGAGGTATTCAGGCCTGCGTGCGCACCGCCTTCGTCATTACCAGGTACACACACACACACACACACACACACACTGCTTCGACAAACTCACGGCAACAGCTGTCCCAGATGTGAACCTGTGATGCTGCTTGTGTGACCACAGTGTGGATGGCAGGCCTGACGGGGCCACTCTGCACTTTGAGCAACCTTTTGCTCTGAAAACAACAAGTGGCTTTGCCGGTGGGGTAAGTGACACACACACACACACACACACACACACACACACACACACACACACACACACAAAAAGCACTTGCAGGGTTCTTACGGTCATGGAAAACCTGGAAAAGTCATGGAATTTTAAAATGGTCATTTCCAGGCCTGGAAAAGTCATGGAAAAAACTTAAATCATAAAAGTTTTGGAAAAGTCATGGAAATTTGTTATGATCACATGTTCATTTACACAGATTTTGAAATAATTAATATGTTTTTTAAAGAAAGATGCTCAAAATATAAGCCGGCGTACACTCTCAATACTCAACATTTTCTAAATTGTTCATGTTTTTACCGAGATTTCAGATTTGGTCATGGACATTTGGTTTAAAGTCATGGAAAACCCATTGAAATGTCATGGAAAAGTCATGAAAAAGTCATGGAAATCCATCGGTCAACATGTGTAAGAACTCTGCACATGTAACTAGGTACTTTACACAAAGACTGGCAGCCATATGAAAGAGGCACCCCGGTTATTCGACACTTGGAGTAATCCGTGAGGACTCATCCGCAGCCTGTGATAACAGTTGTGTAACATCCTCTGTTGCTCTGAGGGGAGCTTTTTAAAGTTTAAGAAAATAACCTATTATTATGAAACCTGTTATTATGTATCAAAGTTATCTCTGTTGGGCTTTGAGGCTAGGTTTTAATGATTTAGTTTATTGCGTGTGTTCTTTGTGTGTGACTGCAGGGTGGTCATTTAAATTCAGTTTCACAATAAGGTGGCATGGTTATGTTACACAGGGATTTTTGGATGACAAATATAATGAAAAATTGTGCCCATCAACATTTCTTTTGTCTGTCCGTCTGTCTAGAAACTAGAAACTTTGTTTTCGTTATTTTTCTTCCTTTGTCTCCACAGCTTTACCTGATGAGTGACCTGCAAAGTTTTCAAAAGGTAGATACACTTTTAACATGTAGTATTCATTGAAGATCATAAAGCTGAGCGGTGGGAATATTACATGCATCAAAATACAAAATGCAGCAGTTTTTGTTGTCCTTTTCACTGGATACTCTGTTATTGTGAGTCTCGTTTGATTGTGACTTATTTTAAAGTGTGCCAAGAAGTCCCGGCTACAAGAAGTCAACTTGGAGGACAGCGGTTCTTTTATGTCATGGTGGAAGATAGTCCACTTTGACCCCCAGGAGAGGCTCGAATATGAAGACCAGCCTGTTCCAGTGAGTATTACAGGAGTCTATGTGTTTAACTATTACACCTGTTGCAACATCTGCATTTTGTGTTCTGTTAAATCTGTAGCTGAACTGTAGATTTCCTTTAGCTGTGTGTATTGAGCATGTCCATTCCACCGTTTACAGGCTAATGTGAGCGTGCTGATCATACACTGCAAGACAAACCAGGCTCTGGCTGTTCTGGGAAACCATGTCCTTTGGTATTTTCCATTTTCATTCTTAAAGTAACCCAAAACTCTATGTTATCATGTTTAATGCTTTATTGAAAGGCTTTCGATATGATTTTTGTTGTCAATTTGGAGGTCTACTGAAGAAGTGGCAGAAATAATATCTAAATAATATGTGAGATCCAAAAAGGAGACACCAGAGCAAGAAAACTACGATGTTAGTGCAAATCATCAATAGGTTTAAACCAGCAGCCTGATGGGCCTTTTGTTTTTACAGCGACAGGAAAACCCAACTCTGATCCACACTGCAAAAATTCAGCCTAAAAAAACAAGGGGAAAAAGTAATAAAATGAAGGAATATTACTTGAAATAAGCCAAATTATCTGCCAACAGAACAGGAAAATTTGACTTGCCAAGATTTCTTAAAACAAGTGAAATGCTCCAACATTAAAACGGCCTTGTAAGAAGAAATATCTTGTCAGTCAAAAAACAAGCATAGATTGCTTAATGTGAGATATTTCATTTTACTTAGATTTTAATTTTTTGCAGTGCAGTCAGACAAAATTGGCTTTCTTAATCCAAACTAATTATCTGATAATAGCTAAATAAAAACAATCAGTCCTGTCAAAATATAACAGAATCACATCATGTAGATTCCACTTTGGTCACATTGTAGTCGGCTTTTCACGGCCACTCAAAAGACCTGCAGGACCTCCAAGACGGCAGTTAAAGGTCACGCCACGATGCCGGTGTTCTGTCATTTTTTGCTGCCTTGTCAGAATTTGCTACCGCTGCATAAACCGATAGGTGTGTCTATCGATTCATGCTACCCTAACATAATAGGATGTTATTGTACTATCACAATATGCTACCCCTGATATAATTCAATTTAGCATTCTTACATGAATGCATGGGGTAGCGGGAGCATTATTTGATAGGATGTTATTGTACTATCAAAATATGCTACCCCTGATATAATTCAATTTAGCATTCTTACATGAATGCATGTTATTGTACTATCAAAATATGCTTTTCTTTCAAAGTTCAATGTTTCACTTTTCACTGTTAAAGTGTTTATCTTCAACAATAAATACCTTAATAATAAACTAGTGCTTTATTATGATAACGTGAACAAACTTATGTTTACAATGTCACTCCCCGTTATCAGACGTGCATCGACAGGGTTGCAAAACATTATGGGCGTGTCAAACAAACTCGGAAAATCGTCTCGGCGCATGCGCAATACCACAAGGTAGCAGTTCTGGACAAGTAGCGTGAAATGATAGAACACCGGCTCGCCGTCTGTCGTTCTGCATGTAATGGTTGTGTCTCTGCAGGACCGCGTATGACAAAGAGTACGAGCTGACGGCTCACACCTTCCTGGACTCGCACAGAGCCGAGCAAGACAACAACCACTGGATGATGTGCACTTCGGACTCTGCAGGGAGAGGGCTCGTAATGCTCAACCAGCCAGAGTCAGAGGCCGACCGCGAAGAGCTCACACAGGGCAACTGATGTCTGAATCCGCCGTGACACAGTTCACTGTAACACGTAGAAATACGGCACATAGATACCACATCGTTAATAACACCTCAATGTGTTTCTAATAAAGGTTTCGTTATGCTTCAGTCACAGATTTTTTTTCTTCTCGTTCAAAGAGATTCCAGGATGAACTCCAACCAGCAGCAGCAGGTTATTTGATACACATTAACCCGCCAAGCCGACAGGAGGCTTCAGAAAGAATCATTTGATATGTTTCCTCAAACAACACTTTCATTGTTTTAGTTGGCCAGTGGCAGAAGAAGTGGATTTGGATATTTGACCGTTGGATGATTTTGGTTTATTTCACATGCATTTGGAATTTTCATTTAAATAAATTTTATTGGAGGTATTGATGAGATTAGGGATGACGTACAGGCGCTGTCATGATGGAATGTGCAATGAGTTACACAAAAAGATCTTATAACAATGCTCATCAGCTGACTTGATGTAGCCCTTTCCACTTTTGTGAGTGTGTTAAAGGGGCCACTAAAAAATATAGGAGTAAAATATAAAGTAGGAAAGAAACACACTGCACATCCCTGCAAAACGTGTTTGATCCTCCCTGCTTATGCTCTCTTTTAATTTGAACTCAATATTTACTCAATACAGCTGCACAATAGCCAGTGCTGTGCAAATAAGAATAATAAGAATATAATAAGACAACCTGATATGATGACTAAGTTATCATCCCCGATGAATAACACCTCCCACCCCATGCAGGACACTCTGGCAGCTCTGGACTCCAGAGCACTTAAAAAGCATTTAAAAGCACTTCAATCACTTCATTCACGCCAACCTGTGCACTATTGATATCAATACACTGTGGAAATATCCATCATTAACCTGTTATATTTGATATTACTATTGTGTGCACGTCCCTTTGCTGCTGTAATCCTGTAGATACTGCAGGACGAATACAGGATTATCTCATTACCTTCGCATTGAAAATGCAGAAGGTCATGTTTTGATCGCCGTGTATTTGTGTGCGTGCGTGTGTGCGTGTTATTCGCATAAGTCAAAAAGTATTAAACCGAATCGTATGAAATTTGGTGGGATGATTGGTTATTATCCGGGAACCATTTGATTAGATTTTGGGATCGATCGGGTCAAAGGTCAAGGTCACGAAAAGGTCCAAATCTAATTTTTATCAAATTGGTATACAACTAATGCCAAAATGTTCATAACTCATTGCCCAATCTTGTGATATGCGAAGGTGTGTGCTCTACCGAGTGCCTGTTCTAGTTTTATTTGAAGAGGTTAACATCTGCAGATATGAAGTCCTGAAGTGAACCGGGAGCCAGTGTGGTGATGAAGTCGGTCACAGGTTAAATTATCATTATATACACATTATACAACTATAGGAGGAGTTATCTCAACGATAAACAACTGTGATTTAATACGGCTTATCTTCTGGGCTCAGTTCAAGTACAAAACAGGAGGAGAGTGAGAGTGAGAGTGAGAGATAGAGAGAGAGAGAGAGAGAGAGCATCTCAGCGCGATGTGAAGGGGACACCGGGCAGTACACGCGCTCCACATACACGCGTTGTTCCACGTCGCGGGCGCGCGCCGAACGCCTCGCGCGCAGGTGTGTGGTTCCAGATGGAGAGCCCGTCACGGCGCTGAGCAGCGGAGGCGCGTAACCATCCCGCGGCAGAGGCTCCGGAGGACGGGACGCGGGCACCACGTTACGGTAACGTTCCGTTAGAGGCTCCGCGTGGGAGCGGAGACCCTTCGCCACGCGCGGCTCGTTGTGCCGGTGTTACACCGGGTCTGCGGCGTGAAAAAAAAAACACGTAAAACATTATGTTTTAATTAAAATATGAGATTAATTCGTCTCATTTGGCTGCGGGTTTTATTCCCGCTGCGCTTCACGAGTTGAAACAGTGGCGCTAGCTAACCGACGTTAAACGCGCACTAACGGGACCGGTCTGCGGTTCTTATTCCAGCATGAATGAGAATAAGCGCATCTATTTGAGCCTGTTCATATCTGATAACACTCATGTTTAAGGTATTCAGAAAAAAACATCTCTATGTGCAGCTCCATGATGAGGAGGATGAGGATGAGGAGGATGAGGAGGAGGAGGAGGAGGAGGAGGAGGAGGAGGAGGAGGAGGAGGAGGAGGAGGAGGAGGAGGAGGAGGGATGATATAGGTGCATCTCCATCGTGTCTGGTCTGTCCTTTTATCGGTAATGTTATGCAAAGTCGTTATTTATGAGATAGACACGACTTGGTGACGTTAATGTTACACAAATAAAACAATAAAACAGGTACGATAGTTCTTATAAATACAGATGATAGAGATATTATCGGTGAAGGCTTCCTCCTGGTTGATTTAGTAAATGTCTAAAGAGGTATATTCACGTGTTCATGTTCCTTGACGTTAAGTGCACTGACCCAGCGTTACATTTCACAGAGAAAGGCACTTTTAGCTGCACATATGTCCAAATATACTTAACAGCTATAGTCACATTGCAAGTGTCACTTACAAAACATCCGATTATCTTATAAACTATAATGTTTTACAACAGTATTATCCAAATGTTGAATACCCTGAAAACCTATTTACTTAGTTAAATAATAAGAATTTCTCTATGTAAAAAAAATACAGCCGACTGATGTGCTTTTAAAGTATAAGTAGTATTCCAATATTCAGATTAACATGATTTAGCTCCTGCTAAACATTTTAGAAAAGCCTTACTGGGAAGATATTTCTGGTGAAGAAAGACTGAATCTTGGTGGGAAAATGCTGGATTAAATGTCCAGGTGAAAAACACGATATCCGGGTCGAGTGAGATCTCCAAAGGAAAAGACGAGCATTGCAAACCTCCGCTTTGTGCCTTTGTGCCTGCCTTTGCACAATCCTGTTTAACTATGTTACTAAGTTATCTATGTGGAGCTGGGTATAGCATTTGTTCTGAGACTTTATGGTCTCTGGAAAACCGGTGTTCTGTCATTTCACGCTACTTGTCGAGAACTGCTACCTTGTGGTATTGCGCATGCGCCGAGTCGATTTTCCGAGTTTGTTTGACACGCCCATCATGTTTTGCCACCCTGTCGATGCACGTCTGATAACGGGCAGTGACATCCTCAAAATCCCGATTATTTCCCTAGTTAAAAGTACATTCAGCATGTATACTGTACAGGTAGTAATAATATGTAGTAATGACATGTAGATTAATGAGTGATAAGCAGTTGCTATTTCTTTTGTGTCAACAAATGATTGTAAACATGAGTTTGTTCACATTATCATAATAAAGCACTAGTTTATTATTAGGGTATTTAGTGTTGAAGATAAACACTTTAACAGTGAAAAGTGAAACATTGAACTTTGAAAGAAAAGCATATTTTGATAGTACAATAACATCCTATCAGATAGGGTAGCATGCATCGATACACACCTATCAGTTTATGCAGCGGGTAGCACATTTTTACAAGGCAGCAAAAAATGACAGAACACCGGCAGAGGATTATTATTTGGGATTAGTTAAAGGCAGATACTTCCTCTTGGGCCGCCCGTGTGATCCCTTTTCACGGCCGTGATACGGTGTGTTCAGTCAAGATTACTAGCAGATGTGCTTATTTAGGTAACGCCAATGTTCTTTGTCAGTCTCAAAAAGCAGCTGAACATGTGAGCGACAGTTTGTGTTTTGATCGGTCACATTACTCTGGCATAAGTCTTGTCCTACGGGGCTCAATGACAGGCTTGTTTAATTCCGTCTGTCAATATTACAACATTCTGTTCAAAATGAACCTCAATTCACTGACAGTTGTTTGCCCTACTAGAGGAGATTATAGGATCAGTGAGTGTATTGAGTGATGGGGCCATGCAGGGAATAATTCAGGGTTCGTACGGTGATGGAAAACCTGGAAAAGTCATGGAAAAAACTTAAATCATAAAAGTTTTGATAAAGTCATGGAAATTAGTTATAATCACATGTTCATTTACGCCAAGTTTGAAATAATTAATGTTTTTTTAAAGAAAGACGCTCAAAATATAAGCCGGCGTACGCTCTCGATATGCCAAATTTTCAAAATTGTTCATGTTTATACCGAGATTTTCAGTTTAGTCATGGAAATTTGGTTTAAAGTCATGGAAAAGTCCTGGAAAAGTCCTGGAAATCCATTGGTCAACATGTGTAAGAACCCTGTAATATGACACCACACGGTTGACCGTTGACAAACTAACTCCATTACTGTTTACATGCTCTCATTGTGTTTGATATATTTCCTTGTGTAACCAGACAATCATGGCGGTGAATGTCCCCGGACTCGTGGCCGTGGTGGTTTTCTATATTGTCATCCTGGCAATTGGGATCTGGGCATCTCGAAAATCCAAGAAAGTGGAGAAGACATGCACCGGCGCTAAGAGCGAAGTGGCCATTGTCGGTGGCCGCAACATTAATGTCCTGGTCGGGGTTTTCACCATGACAGGTAGAGCTTCTACTCAATCAATCTTGATGTACTTATTGTCTGCTCTCCTTTCACTCGCAGGGTTCGTACGGTCATGGAAAACCTGGAAAAGTCATGGGATTTTAAAATGGTCATTTACAGGCCTGGAAAAGTCATGGAAAAAACTTAAATCATAAAAGTTTTGGAAAAGTCATGGAAATGTGTTATAATCACATGTTCCTTTACACCGAGTTTGAAATAATTAATACGTTTTTTAAAGAAAGACGCTCAAAATATAAGCCGGCGTACACTTTTAATACTCACAATGTTCTAAATTGTTCATGTTTATACCGAGATTTCAGTTTGGTCATGGAAATTTGGTTTAAAGTCATGGAAAAGTCATGGAAAAGTCATAGAAAAGTCATGGAAAAGTCATGGAACTCCATCGGTCAAAATGTGTAAGAACCCTGACTCGGCTACAGTCTTGACTTTTCTTTGCTGTTCTTTTAGCAACATGGGTCGGAGGAGGTTACATCATGGGAACTGCTGAGGTTGTTTATTCCCCTTCTCAAGGTCTCATCTGGGCCATGGGGCCTCCTGCCTATGCTATCACTTTTCTTTTGGGTAAGTACACAGTAAATTCCCCAGTGTTAAAAATTCAGTGTCAAAGTATATTAACTATTTCAGAGTTAATACAGCACTAGCCAGAGTAAATAGTCCCCAGTGTTGGTGTAAATATTCAGAGTTAATTCCTAAAAATCACTTTTCCTTTTGGTAAGTACACAGTAAATTCCCCAGTGTTAAAAATGCAGTGTGAAGTGAATTGAGTCTGTTTGAGTTATTACAACTAGAGCAAGAGTAAAACCCCCAGTGATGACATTCACTGTCACTCTGGAAAGCTCCGCCTCCTCCTTCTCCTTTCACATTGAGTTTCATCACCATGTTTTATTTCTGGAAAGACTGCAGTAAGTTTATCTAAATCCCCTTTTTATATCAAATGTTAATATTTCAGCAGAAGCAACATTTTAGAATAACTCTATAGTGAGTTCAACTTACACTCGAGCTGTTTTTGTGTCTTGAAATACCGAATTGCAGACGGCTAATGTGACCGAGTCAAAAACTGCCCAGTAAAATTAAAGAGTACAATAACACTAAGCCAGTAAACATATGGTCCCTATCTACAGTGTTAAAGAGCCACTTTGAGTCAGTGGCTAGCAGGTCCGTCTTATTACTAATTTATTACACAACTCCAACACATTGTCTGACATTTTAACACATTTGCGTTATTGTTTTGTTAAAGTAGTACCACCGTGTGATTGTGCTTTCAGCCTCACACACTTACATATCATATAATGTAATTCATCTGTTCAAACTCTCCACCAGCTTATTTTTAATTAGACATGTTGTGACTTTTTATCCTTTCACTGATCTTCGTGAGCATTGGACTAGATGCCGGGTCGACTCAAAGTCTGCACACCTTTCATTGCTTCAGAAAATGCAGACGTCTCGCCTGTTGTTGCAGTAAAATGCACCTGAAAGTCAACCGCCATGGCTAATGAATAATCAAAATACTGCATTCCTAACATGGTCAGTGTTGTGAAAGAGGGACATACATGTGCAAGGGATTGGACTTGAAACTATGATGCATAATTCACACAAAGTTGACACATTTAAGTTATTCTAACCAGAGAAGTACACATTGTAATTATAGATACTCATGTGGTGGAAACGGACCAAATGTAGTCGGCAGATTATATTATTTCTCCCACTAAGAGTCTTTAATGCACCTTACAGCAGATTGAAGCTCTATCTGGGCCTTCAGGCAGACATTCACACGTACAGATTCACACCAACACATCATTTAAGAATGTTCTACTTCATCTCACCTGTTTGTTCGTTGACTGTGGGAAGGACCCCTCAAACAAAGGGACGATTTGTACGCAGGTGTTTTCCATCTACTCCATCGTCTTTCTTGCCGTGAGGTAAACAAACATGCAGCATTTAGGTGAAAAAAGGATCTCAAGACATTAAAGTTTTTGTTTGTCATTTGTGCCTCGACCAACAGTCCAGACCCATTGGAAATGTAGTGCAGGGCTCTCAGTCAACAATTTAGAAACAACCCTAGAATAAGAATGAGAAAAACTTCATAGCTGCCACAGGCCTGAAGTCATTTTGAGTGGGTGTGTCTGGTCTTTTCGGGACTTGTATGATGATGGAGGATTTTAAAATACAGGGGGCTACGGCCTGGGATAGTGACCGGTTGAAGATGTCAGATACACACCAGCTCGCTGTTCCCCACAGGCCTTCAGAACATTTACGCCAATACCTATTTGTCAACAAAAAAGAACAGTTTCCAGTGGCCATGGTGGGGTCCTAAATGAGAACGAGGCAGAAAACCAGATACTATTCCCATTTACCTTTAAAAAAATGACTGAATGATCAATCATTTGTTTCATCATTGTTTAATTAAAATGACGAATTGATCATTTCTGCTCTACTTTAAATCATTAACATATCATTAATGACAAAAAAGTGCTCTCTACTTCTTAAGGAGGATTGTTTTTTGCCAAACCGATGAGGTCAAAGCGCTACGTGACCATGTTGGATCCCTTCCAGCATCGCTATGGCAACATGTTCACTGCAGCGTTGCTGCTTCCTGCTTTGGTCAGTGATATTTTGTGGGTTGCCTGCATCCTTGCTGCTCTGGGTAAGTCACACTTTGTTCAGATTTAACACTATGATTCTGCCATAATCCATCACATTTGTTATGTGTATAGCATCCCTAATGTAATGTTCTGTATCACTTCCAGGAGGAACTATGAGCATCATTCTTGGGCTGTCATCTTCCATCTCCATCATCATCTCGGCAGCTGTCTCCATCATCTACACCTTTTTAGGTGGTCTCTACTCGGTGGCATATACAGATATCATCCAGCTTTCCTTCGTCTTTGTCAGTCTGGTGAGAAACCCAGAAATAGAGAAATACAGAAATACAGAAATACAGAGGGAGTGCCATAAAATAGCGAGATGACAGAAATGAGAGAGAAAAGAGAGCGAGGAGGACGGAGGGAAGGCAACAGAAATATGAGACTTACTCCTCTGAACCCCAAGCATGTACTATGTCTATGGAAACAGCCTGGCTAGAAGTAGAGATGATAATAATAATAATAATAATAATAATAATAATAATAATAATAATAATAATAATAATAATATAAAATAAATAATAATAATATAATATGATATAATATTGCATTTTATTTGTAATGCACTTTCTTTTTTTCAAAAAATAATCTCAGAGTGCCAAAAAGCCAGTGCATAGTTAATACTATAATAAAAAAGAAATAGCTGACAGTGATTCAACACAAAGTCATAAACGCTTAAAGGTGTTTAGTCTCAAGAGTCCAGTGTCTGAGTTGCCTTTACGTGGTCAGGGCCCAGACATTGTCTTTTGAGCAGTATAAAACAACCAGAAGTATAAAAAAAAAGAAATTAATCAAATAACAAGTGGAGTTTCTTTGATAATTTATATCACAAAAATTAGAAAACACTGGAATCTAAATCTATGCATGATTTATTTAAATTCTTACAGCCTCTACTTTGAACCTCTCCGGTCCTCTCCTCAGTAGCCGTTTTCACACATGTACTCAAGGACTATCGGAGAGATGAAGATACAACACTCATGTCTGTCTTGAGAGCTTCTCTCTATGATGAGTGATGTTATTTGGGCAATTACCGGGGTTCAGAGTGAATACGTTCCAGTTGAAGAATGTGCAGAAATGTAAGTGACTCGAGGGCTGACTTGTCACCAGTTTTGCTATAACAGCTGTTTCCTTCTGTTTCAGTGGCTCTGCATTCCTTTTTTGATACTCGGTCCTGCAGTTGCTGACATCTCGCACACGGTCCACCTCAACCAAACACTTGGATCCTCCTGGTTGGGGGAGTTGAAGCTGGAGGATGCAGGGAAATGGGCAGATGAGATGCTGTTATTGGTACGATTTTAAATTGTATTTTGTCTCACTGAGATCAGGGCTTGAAGGGACACATCCATAGATGTATGATTGCACACATGCAACCGCAGGATATTCTCAAGCGTCAACCTCTGGTGCTGAGAAAAGCCGGCTCCAAAATGGAGTCAATCCCCACCCCCCCTCCATGTTAAAATAACTAACTTTATAGCTAAACTAAACATGTTTACGGCTTTGTACCACATTTGCAATCAATCACTCGATTTCATTTTCTTACGGCTTTTATCTAAGCCCCTTTTTAAGTGTTAGGAAGTGTCGTCGGTGCCAAGACCGACTCCTTCAAGCTGCACAGCGACTCTTTAGACCCTTATTCAAGATTCAAGATTCAAGATTCAAGATATTTTAATGTCATGTGCACATATAACAGGTTGTTTGTACAATGAAAAGCTTATATTGCTGGGTCCTCCAAACTAAACAAAATTACAAGGTAAGAACAAAATTACAAGGTAAGAAAGAAATAAATACAAATAAGTCACAGTTTACACAGGGTTCTTACGGTCATGGAAAACCTGGACAAGTCATGGAATTTTAAAATGGTCATTTCCAGGCCTGGAAAAGTCAAGGAAAAAAATGAATTCACAAAAGTTTGGGAAAAATCATGGAAATTTGTTATATTCACTTATTCATTCACGCCGAGTTTGAAATAATTAATATGTTTTAGAAAGAAAGACTCAAAATATAAGCCGGCGTACGCTCTCATACTGGCGCGCACTTTTTTGCCACACCGTATTATTATTATTATTATTATTCTTTAAATAAAATATTGCCTCTTATTCATTTGTTTCATTAAATGCATACTGTATGCTTTGGAATTCACATTGTTTAAATACTAAATGTTCTCACTTTTTCATGTATAAACCGAGATTTCAGTTTGGTCATGGACATTTGGTTCAAAGTCATGGAAAAGTCGTGGAAATCCATCGGTCAACAAACTCAACATGTGTAAGAACCCTGATCCATCTGTTCACTGACTGTGTGTGTGTGTTTTGTGCCGTGTTGTAGGCGTTAGGGGGACTGGCCTATCAAGCTCTGTACCAGAGGATCCTCTCTGCAGCCTCCTCGGCTCAGGCGCAGGTCACCTGCTTTGCTGCAGCGGGGGCCGTGTTCATTATGGGCATCCCCTCGGTTATCATTGGAGTAGTGGCTGCCTCTGCAGGTATACATTCAATTCAATTCAATTCAGTTTATTTGTATAGCCCAGTTTCACAAATTACAAATTTGTCTCAGAGTGCTTTACAATCTGTACACATAGACATCCCTGACCTTTGACCTTTGACCTCACATCGGATCAGGAAATACTCCCAAATAACCCTTCAGGGGGAAAAAAGTGAAGAAACCTTCAGGAGAGAACAGAGGAGGATCCTCTCCAGGATGGACAGAACAATAGATGTCATGTGACCAGAAGGACAGATTAGAGTTAAAATACATTCAATGAATTTGACAGAGTTTATCAATAGTTCATATTTAGGCATATTCCACGATGGAGAGTTTGGAGGCCTCCACCAACATGCACATGAACGTTATTTATACACACATTCATAACTTTACATCGGAAACATGTTCAGTTAGTTCAGAATAGAATAGAAATATACTTTATTAATCCCCAAGGGGAAATTTGTAGCACCAATACACTAAACACACAAGAATAAAATATTTTTTATAATTTAATATTTTTATAATATAATATATCTATAAATTTTAGAATACAAATATACTTTATTAATCCCCAAGGGGAAATTTGTGGGCACAGTAGCACCAATAAACTAAACACACAAGAATAAAACATTTGTATAATATAATATAATATAATATATATATATATATATATATATATATATATATATATATATATATATATATATATAGACAGTGTATATATATATATATATATATATATTTATTTATTTTAGAATAGAAATATACTTTATTAATCCCCAAGGGGGAATTTGTGGACACAGTAGCACCAATACACTAAACACACAAGAATAAAATATTTTTATAATTTAATATTTTTATAATATAATATATCTATAAATTTTAGAATACAAATATACTTTATTAATCCCCAAGGGGAAATTTGTGGACACAGTAGCACCAATAAACTAAACACACAAGAATAAAATATTTGTATAATATAATATTTTTATAATATAATATAATATATATATATATATATATATATATATATAGACAGTGTATATATATATATATATATATATATATATATATATATTTATTTTAGAATAGAAATATACTTTATTAATCCCCAAGGGGAGAAATTCATGGAGAATAAAGCGCTGTTCAACGGTTAGACCAGAGTGACTTAGCAACAGCTGAAAGAGAAAAGAAGGAATCACCTGACATCGGTCCAATCAAAGCTCAGCAACAAACTGTGGATTGAAGTTCCTGTTTCAGTGTTAAGTGCAAACAAAGGCTTGTAAAGGTGTGTTAGTATTAACAGCTATTCTTCTAACATCACAATATGAATAGAATGTTAGTATATGGTTTGCGGTATTGGAATTCGATCAATATCAGATGGGCAAAATATGGACAAATAAATCACAGTGTAAAACTTTTTAACCGACTGCAGAGGGACACACATATTTAAAGCCCAAATGCACCGCAGTGTTTCAAGAATGAGCTTGGATCATTAATGCAAATTCAAAACACAAAGGGTAATTGGGGGGAAATAGTATGCAACCGTATTCTCCCCCGGCATGAAACACGGTGGGGACTTTGACTTACGTTGTATTCAAGTAATCATCCTTCTTCCAAACTGTTACAAATATAAATAATACATTTTGTTCCTGAATTTTTGTTTCTAAAAAAGTCTTCACTGTCTGTGTATGTAAAAAAATAATAATCTGCATATCATACTAATTATGGAGGGACATTTGCCTCTTCATTTTATTTTGTTGCCATCGCCATAATCTTAAAAGCTTCTTCCCCTGCCATTATCATCCTCCTCTCAACCCTGACTGTCTCCTCCTCTCCCTCTCTGCCTGCTCCTCTCTCCTCCTCTCCTCTCTGCCTGCTCCTCTCTCCTCCTCTCCCTCTCTGCCTGCTCCTCTCTCCTCCTCTCCTCTTCTCTCAGACTGGAACCAGACAGCGTACGGTCTGCCCCCTCCTTTTGAGCGCGGGGAGGCGGGGAAGATCCTCCCCCTGGCGCTGCACTACCTCACCCCCTCCTGGTTGTCAGTGCTGGGCATCGGCTGTGTGGCGGCGGCCGTCATGTCCTCCATGGACTCTGTGCTGCTGTCCTCAGCATCCATGTTCACACAAAACATATACAAGACAACGTTGAGGAAGAAGGTGCGTGTGCGAGTGTGTTTGTATGCATGTGTGAGTGTGTGTTTGCTTGAGCATCATTCAGGGTTCGTACGGTCATGGAAAACCTGGAAAAGTCATGGGATTTTAAAATGGTCATTTCCAGGCCTGGAAAAGTCATGGAAAAAACTTAAATCATAAAAGTTTGGGAAAAGTCATGGACAGTGGCGGCCGGCCCATAGAGGGCCACGGGGCCTGGCCCCACCCACTTTGAGCCATCAAATATAATAATATATAATATATATATAATAAATTATTAAAACTAATTATCCAAATTGTCAATATTTATGTTTTGGAGCTATGGAATGTACCCAGTATTATTTGTAAAATAGGATATATATATATATATATATATATATATATATATATATATATATATATATATATATATATATATATATATGTATGTACATGCACTGAATTGTATGAATAAGATGTCCGTACTATGTCAGTGTTAGAATAAATGTTCAATATTTAACTGCAAAGTAGTAATGTGTGTTTGATACCTTTTTTTTCATTGAATCATGAATTTGATTGGATGGCCCCACAAAAAGAAAAATCCACCAGCCGCCACTGGTCATGGACATTTTTTATAATCACTTGTTCATTCACGCCGAGTTTGACATAATTCATGTTTTTTTAAAGAAAGACGGTCAAAATATAATACGCTCTAAATACGCAACATTTTCTAAAATGTTTTAATATAAACCGAGATTTCAGTTTGGTCATGGAAATTTGGTTAAAAGTCATGGAAAAGTCATGGAAATCCACTGGTCAAAATGTGTAAGAACCCTGATCATTGCATGTTTCAGGGTTCTTACGGTCATGGAAAACTTGGAAAAGTCATGGAATTTCAAAATGGTCATTTACAGGCCTGGAAAAGTCATGGAAAAAAACTTAAATCACAAAAGTTTTGGAAAAGTCATGGGAATGTGTCATGATCACATGTTCATTCACGCCGAGTTTGAAATAATGAATATGTTTTAGAAAGAAAGACTCAAAATATAAGCCGGCGTACACTCTCATACTGGCGGCGCAATTTTCTTTTTTTCCCGCGTTGCAAGTGAACGCACCGTAACTGGAAAGTTCGATGGCCATAGCTCGGGAAGCAAATGTTTATTCTTTAAATAAAATATTCTAAGTCTGTTATTCATTTGTTTCATTAAATGTATACTGTATACTTTGGAATTCACATTGTTTAAATACTAAATATTCCCACTTTTTCATGTATAAACCGAGATTTCAGTTTGGTCATGGACATTTGGTTAAAAGTCATGGAAAAGTCCTGGAAATCCACTGGTCAACATGTGTAAGAACCCTGTTCATTGCATGGTTATCGTCCCTCTCCTTTCTGTTCTGCAGGCCTCGGAGCGAGAGCTGCAGATCGTGATCCGTATCAGCGTTCTGCTGGTGGGCCTGGCCGGACTGGGCCTGGCCTTTGGCGACGACGGCGTGTTCGCCCTCTGGATGGTCAGCGGGGACCTGCTCTACTGCGTGGTCCTCCCGCAGCTCGTGTGCGTGCTGCACTTCAGCCGTGCTAACAGCTACGGCGCTGTCTGTGGCTATGCAGTGGGACTGCTGGTGCGTGGGCTGAGCGGGGAGCCGCTGCTGGGGATCCCCGCTCTCATCCTGTACCCCGGCTGGAGGCAGGTGGACGGAGTTAACCTGCAGTACTTCCCCTTCAGGACAATTGCCATGCTCTCCTCTATGATGTGTATTATTTCAGGGTCCTGGCTGGTGGAGGGCGCCTTCCGTCGCCAAATAATTCCTCGGTCCTGGGATTCACTGGGAGCGTTTGATGAGAGAAAAGAGGCAGAGAGGGAGCGAGTGCCTGCTCCTTGTGAGGAAAAGAACTCTAGCCTTAATACAAAGCTCTAGGCGTAACTTAAATACAACATCAGCCAAAGTCTACGTAAACCTCTTTTTATGCAAATTCTTACCAACCTTCTTCTGTGCACATTTCTTACATGTACTGTTTAATACGCGTGTTTAATACTGAACCATACGCTTTATATGCACCAAACTGACCAGCAGTATGTGGAGCGGGAGTCAAGAAAGCTTTGATGTGTGATGGATGTCTTTTTGTAACGGAAGAGGATGAAGGCGAGAGGATGACCTCAAGATTGTGATGTAATGTCAGGAGTCAGTCCTCTTTAAATGAACCTATTTCCTCAATTGTTAATTGTTTATTGGTGAAACAAAATGTTTTGTAGTTCCTTAATTAGGTTTCCTCCCCTCAAACCTTTTCAGTAAATTAAGTTCAACCCAGGTGGTGTTATTTAATTGTGTAATCATTGTCTTACTTTCTAAGGAGTTTTGTCTCTTTGCATTTGTCAAGCACTGAGGGGGAACAAGAAATTCCACGTGTGATGCAATATGACGAGGTTGATTATTCCTCCTAAAACAAAAGAATCTAGCAGCAAGTGCCTGCATTTTGGAAGTATTTTACATTATTTTATGTTTTAAGGGGATCCTTAATGAAGGATCATCAAAATAGGGAATTTGAACTGATATTTTTTAGATGTTTTGTGATTGCACGGGTTCATAAAAATATTCTGATGGAATTTGTGTCTTTGAATGTGTATTTATGTGTGAGAGGGAAGAACACAAACACAGGTTACTTACTCTAAGTTATATACATTAATATCCAACTTTTATTACATCACCTTTAAACGATAATGGACCGTTTGTTACCTACAGAATTGAACTACACCGCCGAAAGGTATTTACCTTTTTCGCCTCATTGCACAGTTTTAAATGTAAATTTAAATTTGCTCCAACAGCTGCAATGCCACCTTTGTATCAACAGAGGGCAGCACCGAAACACTGAAGACCTCACCAGAGGGAACCTCACAGATGTGCTCACCAAAACAAATACCCCACACTTACGTTTGACTATGAATAAATAAATAGAGATATTAGAAAACAGCAAATTGGTTCAGTGCCAATCAACTTCAGTGGCACGTGCTGCAGTATTCAATCGAGGAGAGACGTATATCACTTTACTGCAACAACATATCAGAAGACTTAAGTACAGGCTCTTAGTTTTATGACTTTATACAAATAAATGTATTGCCCAATCCGAAACTAACATTATTGTTATTTTCACATAAATTGTGCCACAAATATAGCATATTTCTTCCTGTCACACTTTACTTAGTCTTTGACTAAAGTTGAGATTTAGTAATTAAGCTTCAAACGCATTTAAATTATAGCAGGACGCTGATATATTGTTGTTTTTGCATTTTATTTGATGGTTATATTTTTTTAACGAAAGCAATACCAGAAACAGACACATCCTCCTAACATGTATTCAAATGTATTGATATGTTCCAATATAGAGAAGATATAGGCCTATTCACAAAGTGGTTTTATTTTAGTGCTGGAATATGTATTCTGATGATGTAATATTCAGAATATGATTATGTTATAATCTGAATTCCCCTTCAATTCCACGTTTTAAGTATTAAAAGCGAATACAAATAAAACGATACAGGAAAATCCACAAAATACATTCAGGTGGGGTTCAAAAGTAAAATGAGACAATGTTTCAGTCCGACAATCAAAAGCTGATGTGATGTGAAATTAGCTAAATAAAAAAATATAAATACCGGTATACTGACTTCCTCATTGTCTCGGAAGGCATCGCCGACGTGTGACCGCGCGCCGCGTTGCTGCGCGTGTCCGCGGGATGAATGAAGCGCGAGGCGCCGCTGGGTCCAGTCCTCCTAGCCGGGGTCCATGTCGGGTCTTTCCGTGGCCCCGTGACGAAAGCGGGCTCCAATGCACGAAATCGACTTCAGATCTCCCTGCTGGTTGTAAAACAATGACTGATGGCGGGACTGTAATAGTCTTTTGATTGTTGGAGTAAACATCATTACATTAACGGAGTAGTATGAGACATCTCTCTGCTGAACACTTTATAGCCTTTTTTCACACTCACAATGAAAAACAACACAAAAACAACAACAAGAACAGTGTAGTACAAAACAAACAGTGCAACGGTTTAAGAGGTATTTTTCTTTAAGTGACTTACTGTACATAGCATTGTATATACTGTAAGTCACTTAAAGAAAAAGAAAAATACCTCTTAAACCGTTGCACTGTTTGTTTTGTACTGCACTGTTCTTTTGTGTTTTAAAGTACAATCTATGTAACACATTGAGTTACTTTACCAAATAAAATTCCTTGTTTGTGTAAACCTACTTGGCCAATAAAACCAATTCTGATTCTGATTCTGATTCTGAAAAGTCCTGATGTAAGTTGTGTAAAAACTGACTTCATACACCCAGACGTATTTAATTTAATGGCTATTAATGATGTGACACATTCCAAAAGCAATGTTAAAAGCCCACTCTTCCACATTATGTGCAGAGTCCGAATAGTCTGACCGTGTTGTTTGTAACCAATTGTTTATAAAACAGAAATTCAACATCATTGCTGAGTAAATGTGAACCGCTCATACTAAAGTTGATTCCCCTGAGAAGCAACAGTACATTAGAGGCAACAATGTTTCACTCAGTGTTTACTGTGTTGAAGGACTCACCGCCCCCTCTTCGCCTTTAGGAATGTCATTTTAACTGCATTAAGTCTCACATATTCTCATATGAACTTTAAGAATGTAACTCATTCAAGCATGAGTGTTTCTTCCTGATGACCTTGCTTCTTTTGACAAACAAAAGCTAATACAGCTGAGCTAATCTTGAAAGATGTGTGTGCAGACACGAATCAAGTACAAAGTAACACTTTTAGTGGGAACAATGTAACAATGTAATAGTTTCTCTCTCACAGACACATAGCTATTCATTCAGCAGTGAACAACCTTGGGTGAAATTAATCTCAGATGGTCTGGATATCTTGATGCATTTCCCAACAATGTTATATTTTCCAACACATTTCGCAAGACATAACATCTTCCACTCCTTAACCGAGACAATATATTAGTCCTATCAAGCAAACATGCTCAATTGGCGACAGTGTAGACTGTGTTGTAAGACCATGGGCATGATGGATGGCTGAAGGGGCTACTAACCCCCTCATGTCCTGTATAGCAGTGAATGCTTCGATGCAACACACATCATTAAAGAATATGCAACATGTAATACAAACTGAAATATTAATTAGATGTCACTATGTTGACACATGGCCCCCCCACACTATCTCAAAAATGAATATTGCTTCTAACTCGACATGTGCTATAGTTGGCAATGCACACGTTTTTAAAACAATGCTTCCCAGCCTTGAAACCCTTATTATGCAGTACATGTATACGCTGCCGGCACATTATTCAACCTTAATCATAACCTGAGTATTGTGCATTCTTCTGAAATGTTCTGCAAAATGAGAACTTAAAGAACATTTTGATTCAAACCCTTCCTATTTATTATAACTATTGCAAATAATCCTAAAACTATAACATGGCATGCATAGATGCTGGCGTTGCGTTTGTTTCCTCAGAATGAAAACACGAGAACCACTAGTAATAACACGGCTGCCCGGGGCCAGCCAGGTGGGGTAGAGCGGTATCACCACCCGGCGTCTCCTGTGTATGGAGGACTCAAAATGACTTAAGTATAAATAAATAAATACATAAATAAATATAGGAATAAATAAATAAATGCTTAAATAAATGTATAAATAAATGTATAAATAAATAAATAAATGTATAAATAAATACATAAATACTTAAATACATGTATAAATAAATACAGGAATGAATGAATATAAGTTATAAATCAACTGGACATCATTAAATAAATATATTTCTACATTTCTGTATTTCTTCATTTACTTATTTCTCTATTTACTTGTCCACACGTATTTCTTCATTTATTTATGTGTGACATTTACCCGTCCGTATATTCAAATGAGCTGGGCTAAAAGAAATACGTGTGGACACATAAATAGAGAAATAAATAAATAAATAAATACAGAAATTTAGAAATATATTTATTTAATGATGTCCTGTTGATTTATAACTTATATTAATACTTATATTAATTAATTCCTGTATTTATTTATTTAAGTATTTATTTATACATTTATTTAAGCATTTATACATTTATTTAAGCATTTATTTATTTATTCCTATATTTATTCATGCATTTATTTATTTATTTATACTTAAGTCATTTTGAGTCCTCCATACCTGTGGGGGTTGGAGCGGGATTCGGGACTCCGGTCCGGGTTTTCCCTCCTGCTCCCGGCCACCTTATCCGTAGCACTATGTGTCTCTGTGAGAGAGAAGCCGACTCTTGTTTACAGCAGAGATTCCTCGGAGGAGCGGAGACCCAGTGGCTGCGCTGACTGCGGGCGAACCCACGGATTTCAGCCTCTGGATACGCACGCGACGGGACTTTCTGTTTTCTCTCTTTTTCTTTTTACGAGGACAAAGACGAAACACGGAGCTCTCGTAAAGGGTCCCTCCTCGCGGACACATTCTCCCTCGCAGCCCCAGCCGAGGTCGTGTATAGCTGGAGAGCTGGAGAGCCATTCTCTTGCGTGGCACAAGTCTGGTGTTTTCGTTCAGCTGCAGATCTCGACTGACGGCAGCGATACGTCCTCCACTTGGGTTGGAACGACTGCCTCGAGGGGATCGGGAGCCTGTGCCGGTTGAATGGCATCAGCAAAATAAGATAGAAAAAGGCTTTTCATTCATTTTCGACCTCGCAGCCACCACCCCTGTGGATCTGGACGTGTTTTTATGCCCCATTTCTCCCCTCCGTACTCAACCACGGGGGGATCCTCGTTCGCGACACTGGCGTTCGTTTATTATGGTGGAAAAGGCTCCCGATAATAACAGTTAGTGTTTTGTATATTTGTATTCCCAGGCCCGGTCGCACTGTATACAGGCGCACTGCTGTTTTCAAGAGATGGAGACTGAAGATGGGGATTACCATCATTTATCCAGTCAGATCACTGGCGTGTGTGCCGACGTCAAAGTATCCTGTGATTGTCAAAAATAGAAGACTGTTTTAGTATTTTTTCAAAGGAATATCTTGTTGTCGCGATTTTCTACACATTTATTTATAAATCCTGGAAGCCACGCATTTGCAGGCTATATAGAGTAGCCCTTTTGGGCTACAGACATTTGTTTTTCCCTCTTTTTCATATCTATTTTTTTGGAGCTGATGTGTGCAAATTTCGCTATTTCATTTCAATTCCATCCTTGCCTTTTTTAATTTCTATTTTTTTGGGAGGATAATAATGTTAAAGAACATGAGATCTGACACACGGATGGGTAGCCCGACCTTGTTTTGGGGTCTGATGCTCTCTGTCTCCACTATCTGCATCTGGTCCACACATGGAGAGAGTAAGTATTTCTTCTTGTTATATTGTGTTAAAGTTACAAAGGGGGTTTGCCCTAATAGAGAATGAGCTGTTTGTGCCTCACTGCAACCTCTTGTAAAGCCGCATTTTGCTCATTTGGAGCAATAACGGGTTAAACTGTTTATTAAAAGGAGAATAAGGGGAACACCTTCTCTTCTCTTTTTTCTTACCTACCCAATAGGGCAAACCGATCGGGAGCATTTAGCTTTCCGACCTGCGCCTTTGACTTCGCGTGTGAGCGCAGGACCATGTGGTCCAGCTGCCCGTCACTAGGTCAACACGTTCCGGCAACATCTGCTCCGATGTGCGCCATGTCGCCTCGTTCCATGAAGCCGGGTTAGTTGACTCCGAAACGGGCAGAGATGTAGACACACGTCGCCCTAATGTACACCCGGAGAGCGGAGGATGAATCCGGGGACCAGAGCTGAAGGTTACTACGACCATGTGGCCATTTTGCATTTCGTGGTGTGGCGTCGCTGCGCATGAAAAAGCTCAATCACAACACGCACCGGGGCTCCTTGAACGCCACAGATGAAAACAACAACAACAACAACAACAACAACATGCAAAAACACAACATACAAGGCGGACTTCGGTCGACTGTGTTCTCAAACTCAAACCGCCGCCATGATTAGAATCACTCCGGCTTAACGTCGGAAGTGCTGATGTTGTCTGTGAACTACAGAGGAAACTACTCCGTGTAAAGCTATGCATGTCGCGGTAATTAATGCAAGCCTTCACATGTGCACGCGCGTTTCCGCTCCAGCCCCGACCTCATGTTTTCACGAGATGAATAATGGCTTTTTGTGAAAGGAAGAACTTGACATTTTAGTCTTGAACAATTTATCGTAGGAGGTGAATTAATTCATTTTATTTGTTCGGATTTTAGTTTGAGTGCTTTTTGTGTACTTTGCCAACCAATAACAGAGGGGCACTGATTATTTCTCACGGTCCGGAATACCCTAGTACATTGTATGTGCTTTTCGAAGTACTTTCTGTCTAGTCATGTTAAATGTCCCGAGCTTAAACCCATTGCAGTGGCCTTGCTGTGAATTCAACGTTTTGCTGTATGGTTTAATATTTTAGAACTTGCTCATCAATGCCTCAAAGAGTACATGGCACGTGTATCGTCCATTCTAAAGCAATCTTAAGTAATTATATCTAGCAGCTAGAAGCAGGAGTGCTTTTTTTGGTACCAATGTTATAATAGAATTGAGAATTAACAACGAAGGTAAATGAGAGTTTCTTCTCAATGCATTGCTCAGCATATAACAGCAAGCTGTTTGAAAACTCTACCTGCTGGGGGATGATGTGCACTATTTGGTTTTTCAGTTGAATCTTTCTAAATACCATGTTGGGCAACGCTGATGCCAAACTAATCCGTCTTTAAAAAAATCTTAGTCCAAAACTAACTGTCATTTTATAAATGATTTGGCCAATTTTGGTATACCTTCTTATAATAAAGAACATTTCTAGACAACTCCCACTTTAAAACTTTGTCAACGTCATGTTCTTTTTGAAGTAAGAGAGGTTAATAGTGTTTATTTCAATTAAAAGTCATTTGACTGCTGCTCAGTAAACATCAAGACCCCTCCATTTGCACCGTTCAACCTTGAGTACAGAGATTGTGTGTCTGCGTAACCTGGGTGGCATGGCTGATTTGTGTTTGTGTGTGTTTTTTAAGGGGGTAGTGCGTCACTCCTTTACTAATTTACCTGTTTCCTGAGAGGACCTGTATCCCACATGTCCTCTCAGGAAACATGCAAATTAGTAGGTGGAGACAACTTGACATGGGAAGGAGACATGCAGGCTAACCTCTATTTGCATCACAATAGAAGAGAAAGCATTTCTGGTCCTATTGACCAGTGGTCCCACCACAGCCATGTGGGGGTGCATTTCTGTGCAGCCTCCTGAGTTAGCGAGACACCCAAAAACGCAGCAGGGGGCTGGGAGACGAGTGGTTGCTCTCAGATCTTGACGCTCTGCGGTGTATAATGCATCACGCTTTTCAGAACAAAGCATCCAGAGACAAAGACGGTGGTGAATATCAAGACGGGGATGGCTCTCACCAGTGTATTGATGTTTATTTCCCTGGGTTGCAGAGTCAGAATGTATATCAACACTGAGTGGAAAATTACAGATATTCAAGAGCTACATTAGGGGTTTTATTCATTCTGATAATCTGTCCACACCAATATTCTGTAATTAAGATCCCTTTTAACTATCACCACGCTAAACTTTCCATGCTGTGGCTTCCAAGTGTATGCAGCAAACAAGTCTCTCAGAGGGAGGGAGAGGGAGCGCGAGGTAGATAGAGACTCGATGTTTGGAAATGTGCAAAAATACACTTGCAAGAGAAACAGACTTGGTTTTGTTGATTGGAAGAGTGGAGAGTTTGTGAACTGCTTTATTGGCTTTTGCTGTTCATACGCAGCGGTCTCCCGTCCAGACCGATGCGCTTAACTTCATCACTTGGCCCCACTACTATTAGGGGTATAAATAGATATGTCACCAACAACATTGGCACAGGGGTTGTGGGAGTACAGGCACCCTCTGTCCCGTTCAATGAGGGCACACCAGTGTTCTTGTTTAGTTATTTATGAAGGGACATGTTGCTCCGGAAAACTTGAATGGCGGCATAAATAATCAAACGTCAGCGAGCATTGTGCTTGACAGGCGGCGCTCCCATCGTTCCATTTGGGGAATGACTCTGTCGTGATGCGGCTCAAATAAATAAATATATATATATATATATATATATATATATATATATATATATATATATATATATATATATATATATATATATAAACACATTGCACATGTAAAATGTCCCAAACTGACAATTAGAAACAGTGCAACATAGATAGGGATTCACACTAATGTGGCAGAGTCAGATATGACTGCCGTAACTCGACTCCAAGGTGCCCCACTCCATCTTGTGACCGGGGCTACGCGGTTACATGACCACCCCCCACCCCTCCAACCCTCCACCCCTCCACCCACCATGCGTTCCCTTCCCCTATTCTTGGCTTAGCTGGATGCAGAAATGCCTTGTAACACCTCCTGCCAAGTGTAGTGAGTGTCCATAGCATTAGTGTGTGTGTGAGCGTGTTTGTGTGCATGCATGTGTGTTTATTGTGTAGCTCTGTGTGTGTGCACTGCAGCAGGACGTGCTCCTGTGTGAGGATGTGAAAGTGTGTCACTAGGCTAGTTTGCGAGAGTGCAGTCAGACGCTGTTCTGCAAGTCCTCCAGGCGAAAAGCTGAGGTTCACAATGCTTAATCAAACACTTTATTTCAAGTGGCCTGCTTTTGGATTTGCACAAACACAGTCTCTGGCCAACATCATCACAGGCTGCCGATTTATTAGCCTGTGGAGTATAGTACCATTTATGAGATGATTGCACATGTTAGCTCTCCCGTTGGATGGCATTTGGTGACTCAAGAACTGAATGTGGATCCGTCCCGAGTGGAGAATTCATCAGCCAGAGATTAATCTCCGAGGTGTCCTTAGATTATCAGCGAGAAACATCTTCATTGTTTGATGTTATTGTTGTTTTAATCGTTAGGTCATGACTTGGTAACTCGTGTTTAATGAAGATTAAAGTAAGGCTGTATAAAGAAGGGAAGCAGGGTTCTTACACATTTTAACCGATGGATTTCCATGACTTTTCCATGACTTTTCTATGACTTTAAACCAAAATTCCATGACCAAATTTAAATCTCGGTAAAACATGAACAATTTAGAACATTGTGCGTATTAAGAAAGTACGCCGGCTTATATTTTGAGCGTTTTTCTTTAAAAAAACTATTAATTATTTCAAACTCGGCGTGAATGAACACGTGATTTTAACACATTTCCATGACCTTTCCAAAACTTTTATGATCATTTTTTTTCCATGACTTTTCCAGGCCTGGAAATGACCATTTTAAAATTCCATGACTTTTCCAGGTTTTCCATGACCGTACGAACCCTGGGGAAGTTGTATTTGTATATGCATGAGATGTTAGAGCACATGTGCATACAGTATAGCAGTAAACTGTCATAAAGGATTATAGTTTCAGATTAATGTCTGAAATCATATTTGATTATTCCCTTTGTTTTCTTTCATGGATTTCATTCATATACCCCAGAGAGGCCTGCAGTGAACCTGACAGAAACGTGTGTTTCTGTTCACAAACAGCTGCATCCTAAGAAGGGGTGGGAACAAAATATTTTGGGGTGACTCCAAGAAAAGATTTTTTGCTACAACTTTCCGAGAAAGTACTACATTTATCACCACTTAACTTTAAATACTATTAAAGTTCTTCAATTTCCCTTCTCTTATTTTGTAAGTTTCCTGCAGACTTCCTTATATCCTCGCAGACATTAATATAAAATCCTTGCAAACCGTATTTCACTGCAATTGAGGAGTTAATAAAAAGTGGTTGTTGACTGATCACAGTTGACTGTTTATGAAAACACAAGAGTCCGTTACCTCCTCCCCTCTTCTTATTTGGGGAAGGGGGCGTCTTCGCGTGAGCTTTGTTGTGATGGGCAGTGTAGTGTTACTGTTTGGGGTTTTGGTGAAATGTGAGCCGCAGTGTTTGAAGTAAGGTCCACTGAGGGGAAGTGGCCCACCAGACCAGACCGCTGGTCAGATGATTTCCAGTGTGCCGGGGATTAGAGCCAGTTGATGTGGCAGGTGTGAAGGGATATGACCGCACAGTGACCGGCTCGCTCCCTGCATCCGCTAGAACGGGATTTTAGTGGGAATTCTTAATTCTAATTTAAATATAGCACATTAGAAATAGGTGGAGCTCCTTTTTAAAGCTACAGAATATGAATAGAATAGAAATATACTTTATTAATCCCCAAGGGGAAATTAGTTGACAACAGAAGCAGCACCGATAAAACTAAACACAATAAAATATAAGTATATAAGAAAGAGAGAAAGTGACTGTGTGCAAAGTGAAATATAAAATACAAAATAACATCAAATAAAATATATATGTATATATACACAACATATTTGTAAATGTAAATAAAGCACTGTAAAATAAAATATATATCTAGACAGTGTGTGTATGTGTGTAGTGTAGATGAAATGTGTGCAGTGCAGATCAACACAGTGTAAGTATGAATATGAACAGTGAGGTGTGTGTGTGTGTGTGTGTGTGTGTGTGTGTGTGTGTGTGTGTGTTCCCTGGAGGGCCAGGACAAGGTTTATCAATCATAAACATGAGCCAATGGATCGCGTTACGCTGTGCAGATATGTGTGTTTACTCAGCAGTGTGAAGAGCAAAAAGAGAGAGGGTGGAGAGACACTCGCATGTATGCAGGCATATCCCTCTTTCTGGACTCAAATGTTCACATCACTTCTTGGTCATTATTATATGTCAGCGCTTTTATTTTTTCCCCACCACTATTTCCTGTTTATGTGACGATAAATAAAGGGTTTGGGCTCTAATTTGATTAAAGCATTGTGGTCTTCACAACAAATGGAATGATTGGAAAGAATCAAAGAAACCTGGAGGTTTCGGAGACGTCCAAACTAATAAGCTTCGGTTAGTTTGAGGCAACATCCCATTCAATCCTTTCCCAAGGAAATGATTGGAATTCCTGGTGCTTAACATGTCCGATGAGTAGAACAGGGACATCACAAAGAGGAGGAGTTCCTTTTTGTTCTGCATTTCTTTGCTCTATTGTTCTCTCTTTCTTTTCAGCATATTTAAGTATACATGAATTGGAGGTAGTGGTAAAAGACACAGGAATATTTGACACTCATTTAATACATTTAGCAGTTTCTGTTGTTTTTTACACCAGTAGGACAGCTACACATGGCAGAGCCCGTATTTCTCTTTCATCGCTGTCTTTTCGCTCCCCCTCCTCCTCCTATTCTCTGGCCAGACGCCTCCTGATTTTATTAATGCCCTCGTCAGGAAGTGGGGCCGGGAGTCTCTCTTTACTAACAAACAAATTAGTCTTTGTATTTGAATGGCTCCACCCATCCTCCCTCTCTCGCCGGCTTCTTCAGCAGCCGGGAGAAAATTGTCAATGAAACAAAGAAGACATGCAGTTCGATGGCTCACAAGTGGAGCCCAGGGGCATTGGTGTTGATGGGAGAAAGCAAATACTATTTTCTTGTGGAGTAATTGTTTCCGTTCTAAATTTGGAGAAGTGAAAGACCCTGACAGGACCAAATATAGCCCACTCACCCATATAAACAATGCAGATTATTTATATTATAAATAAATATATTATTATTATTATTATATATATTAAATATTATTAAATGTATTATTATTTATTTTATATTTAGATTTTATTTATTTATTTTTGGCAGAATAGTTTGACAAAGAACCTCAAACATGGCCTTTTTTTTTGTTAAGTTCATTTACTCAAAGGGACTTTTTGAGAGCACTTACACGTCATACGGTTAAATGTATGCCAAAGAGAGGTCACTTATATCATAAAAAAAAATCTCGTCAACCATTTTAGAAAGACATCTTCTGGCACAGTATTTATTTTAGCACCAGAAACAGTTCAGGTCTTTGCGTTATCCCTGGTGGTGATGAGGACCGAAGACTCTTATTGAAAACATGTCTGTTTGTGTCGCCCTAAGCCTCTGTAAGAACATAACAGGTTTAACCAAGGAGCTCATATTGTCGAGCTACTTCCTGTTCTGACTGTTGAACCTTCTTTTAGACCGTTAACAATATTATGCAACCCGTTAGCGTCGGTACGTGCCAATTTTGGAATTGTATAAATCATTTATTCTTCACAGGGTTCTTACGGTCATGGAAAACCTGGAAAGGTCATGGAATTTTAAAATGGTCATCTCCAGTCCTGGAAAAGTCGTGGAAAAACCTCAAATCATAAAAGTTTTGGAAAAGTCATGGAAATCTGTTATATTCACATGTTCATTTACGCAGAATTTGAAATAATTAATGTTTTTTAAAGAAAGACGCTCAAAATGTAAGCCGGCGTACGATTTCAATACGCAACATTTCCCATTTCCCATTTGGTCATGGGAATTTGGTTTAAAGTCATGGAAAAGTCCTGGAAATCGATTGGTCAAAAAGTGTAAGAACCCTGCTTCAGGAATGTTTAATGCAATGTATGTATATAAGTTAGTTTAGAGATTTGAGACCGTCAGTGGCCTTTGAGCAGTGATTCCCAAACAGGAAGGCAGTTGCTTGGAGGTACGTGGACAGATTGCACAGTGGCTCAACCAAAAACTAGAAAGAAATTACTAGAAATTACCAACTGAAAATATATCTGCACAGTTCAGTCGGCTGTGACACCTGAACACTATGTTGCAATTGAGAATGCAAAACTAGTTAACAAGCAACCAGAGAAGTCCAAACAGTGGGCCAAAAGGAAAATGAATGGTAGAAAAGGTTAATGAATAGTTAAAGGCTGGAAAGAGACGGCTACAAGTGTTGTATACATGTTTTAAATAGCAAAAGGTAGTGGATAAATACTTCAAAGACTTAATAGATACCAAAAATGTATGCAACGGTTAACATGTTAATGGTTAAATTGTTAGCTATCAGGGTTCTTACGGTCATGGAAAACCTGGAAAAGTCATGGAATTTAAAAAAGGTAATTTCCAGGCCTGGAAAAGTCATGGAAAAAAACTTGAATCATAAAAGTTTTGGAAAAGTCATGGAAATGTGTTATAATCACACCGAGTTTGAAATAATTCATATGTTTTTTTAAAGAAAGATGCTCAAAATATAAGCCGGCGTACGCTCTCAATACACAAAATGTTCTAAATTGTTCATGTTTTTACCGAGATTTCAGTTTGGTCATGGAAATTTGGTTTAAAGTCATGAAAAAGTCATGGAAAAGTCCTGGAAATCCATTGGTCAAAATGTGTAAAAACCCTGCACTATGTAAGGGTTAAATGAAATATTTAGTTGAAAGTTATAGACACATGGTTAAAATAGTTAGTCTGATGACTGCTTCCATAAAGTGTAGCCAACACTTCCTGATCGTTTCCTGTTGCTGGCTACGCTGTAGTTCATGAATCTGTAACAGAACATACGTCAAGTTGATCTTATATCCAGTTAGTTGAAGAGATATTATGGTTCGGATCAAAACGGCTACTGCGATGCTACGAGTAGCAGCGAGTGAGGTGAGGCTGCTCGTGATTGGCTCGGGCAGCTGTGTGGGCGGGAACTCGATATCGCGATACGTCAAATTCTAAATGGTGGAGGCTCGTCGTCCATTTCAGTCAACTACGGGTTAAACGGGCAGCTGCATAATCTGGATTATATGTTAGCTCAAAGTAAAGGTGGGTGATTGAAACTTAAAACTTCAAATTTCCACTTCCAAAAGGTAGGAATGCAAACGTCGCCACGTCGACCAAAACATTTCAATTGCATGAATAAAATGTTACGATACCTGTGTAAAATATGATATGGCGTGACAGTTTAAAAAGGTATTTATTTGCAACATGACACAGGGTTCGTACGGTCGTGGAAAACCTGGAAAAGTCATGGAATTTAAAATGGTAATTTCCAGGCCTGGAAAAGTCATGGAAAAAACTTAAATCATATAAGTTTTGGAAAAGTCTTGGAAATGTGTTATAATCACTTGTTCATTTATGCAGAGTTTGAAATAATTAATATTTTTTTTCTAAAGAAAGATGCTCAAAATATAAGCCGGCGTACGCTCTCAATACGCAAAATGTTCTAAATTGTTCATGTTTATACCGAGATTTCAGTTTGGTCATGGAAATTTGGTTGAAAGTCATGGAAAAGTCCTGGAAATCCATCGGTCAAAATGTGTAAGAACCCTGATGACGGTGGTGCCGATGGAGCGGCTCTAGATCTCACTTCATTAGACGAGAGTGAAGACGTATCGGACAGAACAAGGTAATGGAGCCACTGCATTGGAGCACAATTACATTACGAGAATATCATCTACCATTAATCCCCAGGTGTAGTAATTGATATGCACGATTAGCGGGAGTTGATTGTCATCAATAATAAATGGTGTGTTTGTGGTTGGTATGTGTGTGTGTGTTGGAGAGCGCTCCAGACACTGGTTTCAAGTGCTGTTTTCCGAGGACGGAGGAATAGTTTATTGAAGCGCTGGGGTTCATCTGAGGTGACAGACACATTTTACATGGAGCGGTTTGCATTTGATACGATGGATACGAGTACAGAGGGTTAACCTGTGAGACTAAGTCACCTCAATCTTCCGAATGTCTTCACCCTGATGATAACACGTATGCCGTGATGCGATAAACATGCCTGAGAGAATGCAAACCCGTGTTATACGCTGTAGCCTGACATGTGGTTTCCTAGGTCTGTGTTATTTGTATGTGTGACGTGTTGCCAGCAGAGTACCAGCCTCACCATCTGGACCAACAGGATTGTATGTCTCAAGAAGATTATTCTAATTAAAATATCTTTGGCGAATGTAATCTGCATGAAGTGTCGCTGTATTTCCTACCCAACATTTCTGTTGCATTCATTTCTGATCCGAAAGAAAATATAGTATATGCTCTTTTGATGACGTGTTTTCTTGGTTAAGACGACGAGGATGCGCCTTAAAGCGACATTATGTAACTTTTCGTACCTTAAAATAACAGCTTGAAAAAAATTGTGCCGCTACAATGACTTTTAATAAGGAGATATGCCATCGGGGGTCTGTGGCCAGAAAACTGCTGAACGTAAGATTTTTTTAGCCGCCCGCTCTCAGGCTGTAGTACAGAGTTCGTACGCTCATGGAAAACCTGGAAAAGTCATGGAATTTTAAAATGGTCATTTCCAGGCCTGGAAAAGTCATGGAAAAAACTAAAATCACAAAAGTTTTGGGAAAGACATGGAAATTTGTTATATTCACTTGTTTATTTACGGCAAGTTTGACATAATTAATATGTTTTAAAAAGAAAGACTCAAAATATAAGCCGGCGTACGCTCTCATACTGGCGCCGCAATTTTCTTTTTTTTCCGCGTTGCAAGTGAACGCACCGTAACTGGAAAGTTCGATGGCCATAGCTCGGGAAGCAAATGTTTATTCTTTAAATAAAATATTCTAAGTCTGTTATTCATTTGTTTCATTAAATGTATACTGTATGCTTTGGAATTCACATTGTTTAAATACTAAATATTCCCACTTTTTCATGTATAAACCGAGATTTCAGTTTGGTCATGGAAATTTGGTTTAAAGTCATGGAAAAGTCCTGGAAATCCACTGGTCAACAAACTCAACATGTGTAAGAACCCTGTTCATTGCATGTTTATCGTCCCTCTCCTTTCTGTTCTGCAGGCCTCGGAGCGAGAGCTGCAGATCGTGATCCGTATCAAATTTTCTCATTTTTTATGTATAAACCGAGATTTCAGTTTGGTCATGGACATTTGGTTTGAAGTCATGGAAAAATCATGGAAAAGTCATGGAAATCCATCGGTTAACAGGTGTAAGAACCCTGGTAGTACCCGTATGTACGGGGAAACTATCACTAGCCCCCCCCCTCACGTTAAATACCTGAAGGGGGCGCTACAAGGGAACAACTACATAGCGGGGCTTTAATGTGCCGTCTTTCTCCGTCTGTTCCAGTCTGTGGTCCGAGTATCGACATCCGGAATGACATCGGCGAGTTCAAGCGGCTGGAGAACTGCACGGTGGTGGAGGGCTACCTGCGGATCCTCCTCATCAGCGACAAGAACAACAACGTCCAGCCGGACGCCTTTCGCTCCCTGAGTTTCCCCATGCTGACCGTCATCACCGACTACCTGCTGCTGTTTCGCATCTCGGGCCTGGACAGCCTCAGCACGCTCTTCCCCAACCTGAGTGTCATACGCGGGCGCAATCTCTTCTACAACTACGCCCTGGTGATCTACGAGATGACCAGCCTGAAGGACATCGGCCTGTACAACCTGAGGAACATCACCCGGGGGGCGTTGCGGATTGAGAAGAACCCCGAGCTCTGCTACCTGGATTCGGTGGACTGGTCTCTTATCATGAATGCCGAGTTCAACAACGTTATCAATGGGAATAAGAAGGTGAAGGAGTGCGACAATGTCTGCCCCGGCATCATGGAGGATAACCCTCTTTGTCAGAGGACGTCGTTCAATGACAACTACGACTACCGCTGCTGGACCTCCAGCCAGTGCCAGAAAGGTAAGCACACTTACGTTCTGTTTAAAAAAAACGACTTTATCCCAGCACATCGTGTTGGGAAAGAATGAAGCGGCTTCAAATGGTGTGTTTGCGATACACGCATTTTGACTTTGCACGGCAGTGTGCACATTCTGTGATACGAGTGGCGTGGCTTTGATCAGTGTAGGTGGTTTTCCAGTCTTGTAAACATTCTGAAATTGTGCATTTTTCTTTCACTGGTGAACAAATCCCATGAATCTAGGCAGTGTTTTTCCTTCATTTCCGTCAGGCTGCAGGATTGTCCACGGGCCAGTGCAAACATTTCCTCTCCGTTCATTATGGAGACCTTGTCTTTAGATCAGGCTATTTGTGGAGTGAAGGATGGCTTGCAATATAGAGCACCAGGTATTAGAAAGGCATACTCAGTTGAGGTTAATTCTGCTCTGCCAAGAAATGCGCTAGTCTACCTGTCTGGACCATGTCAGTTAAATATTTGCCTTAGGTACTTTTTTAAATTCATGAAAAGGGGTGTATTGAAGAATTCTGGGGAGGGTCATCCTTGTATAACTTCTGCCCCGTGGTAGGGTCATGCATTTTAAAAAACGGTTCAGCGGAGGGTCATACCATCTATTTACGTACAGAGGCTTGTAGCAACATCACATATCTTCACCACTTTTACTCCATCAGCGTGTACATTTTGATTAGACATTGGGACAACCGGATCAGTCGTCTCATGCCTCTCCAAAACTACTGGAGCCGGCAGTTCAAGCCTTTTTAAATGGACTCCTGCAGCCTGTTTGACACAGACTGACTAAGCTGAGCTGCTGAGGACATTTTTCATTCTGCCTAACAACCAACAGTTTAAAAAAATAAATAATGTTTCTTGCCTGTATCGCCTTTCATGCAGCTTTTTTTTTTTTAAAGATATCAAGCTGCTGGTTATTTTGTTTTTCGAAGAAGTAGTTTTTGTCCCCCTCAAAAATATTTCACGAAGAAATACAGAAGTATTCTGGAGGTTGTGTAGAAATGATTAATGAAAGGCCTTTTAGACATTGATAACTAGATTTGGCCTTCTATCTTTCTGCTGCTTTGTTTCAATGGATGTTTCTGTTAAATGTATAAGCTACTGGATGACCTGAATTTCCCTCGGGATTAATAAAGTATCCATCTATCCATCTTCTTATCTGAGGTTTGGAAGCTGATGGATCAATGCTCTAAACGCAATGCACATTTCCCCTTTCATTTCTTCATTTTTCAGACACAGGTGTTTTTGGTGAAAAGGAATTATGTCAACCTAGACTTTAGTTCTGGCCTCAGAGAGTTTCAGCCTCCTGCTGCGTGCCCTTTTCTCTGTCCTCTTACCTGTGTGAAAGAATGCTGGGAACGTGTTCCTCCAGCCCTTTTCAACTAAAGACCCGTGTTTAGCTCCCATGGTCAGTTGGAGTCTTAAACACCACCCTCCTTCACCCTGGGGACCCCCCCAAGGAAGAGTGGAAATCAAGCTTGTTCCCTTTCCCTGGTGGTAACCTCCGAGTCCGTAGAACATCTTTGGTGTTTATTGTTCTGCCTCTGATTATGCACCGACCTGTCTGAGCTCCCTGCATGTTCTTATCGATTCCTTGATGCATATGCAGTCGGCTACGGGAATGTTCGGAATAGCTTTCAGTTTTATATGAATATCTTTGTTCGGAATACAAGTTTCTGACATTTGCTTTGTTTATAAAACGCTACATTGTGAATGACCTTCTAGTCCCGTCTGCTCTTCCCCCCACGGGGCGATGCGATGCGGTGTTCTGCAGCCTGTTGTTCTCACATGCCGGACAGGAGAGGCAGAGCAGGAGGATTGTTTTGAACCGGTTCACATCTCGGCGAGGCCCCGGCCGAGGTCAGGGTGAATGCATTCATCTCGAGGGCCCTGAGGTCTCAAGGCTGCAGATAAAGGCTCCCGGGAGCAACACAGTGGGGAGGGGGGGGGAGAAGGAGGAGTTACTGATGCAATATTCAGGGTTTGTACGGTCATGGAAAACCTGGAAAAGTCATGGAATTTTAAAATAGTCATTTCCAGGCCTGGAAAAGTCATGGAAAAAAACTTAAATCATAAAAGTTTTGGAAAAATCATGGAAATGTGTTATAATCACGATTCATATTATTTTAAAGAAAGATGCTCAAAATATAAGCCTGTGTACGCTCTTAATATGCTACATTTTCTACATTGTTCATGTTTATACCGAGATTTGAGTTTGGTCATGGAAATTTGGTTTAAAGTCATGGAAAAGTCATGGAAAAGTCCTGGAAATCAATCGGTCAAAATGTGTAAGAACCCTGAATATTAGGAGAGAATGAAGCTGGAGCAAGTCTATGAGGTCTGTAAATATTCCTTCATGCACAGATAACATTTCTCATCCTGTCTTTTTTCTGGCTTGATGCGTCTACCTCTCTCCTCCCTCCACCCCTCTGCATAATTGTCTTGTTTTTCTCCAGTACAGATGTTCCTTCAAGGGCATGCAGTGGTTTTATAGTCAATAAGGCCCGGCCTCCTCTTTAATTACACTACATGAGGACTGAGGAGGGAGTGCTGTCTGCTGTGTTAGCCTCTGGGCCTTAAGTGCTTCAAAGAGCAACAACAAAATTCCTCTTTCCACATGTTTGTCCACCTACCAGATACTTCTTTTTTCCACAATAGTTCTGCCTGTTTTAGATGCATCTACAATGCCGGACAGACACAAACAATCAAAGGTTTATTCTGTACATGTGGATGAATGGGAGTGAGTACGAGGGACTTGGCTGCGATGTGCAGATGGGAGCAGAGGTTCTCGGCGATGAGAAGAGAGGCCCTGACTGAGGAGGGGAAACCTAAATTTCCCTCGGGATTAATAAAGTATCCATCTATCTATCTATCTAAATGTCAGACAAATGTCAAGTATACACGCTCACTAGCGAGCAGTGCTGGGCGGGTTGAACATGTGCCCGTCACTCCCCTTTGTTTTGTAACCCCAGCCTCCCTCCCCCACACATGACTCCTCCTAAATCCTCACGCTATTCCCCCACCTCGTACTCTATCCATCTGTTTCTTCCTCACTAACAATCTCTACTCTGCTCAGCCTCGGTTTATACTTCTACTCTAGTTTATTCCTCTAGTTCCACCTCTCTCTCTTCTGCAGGGCTTATCGGGGGCTGTTAACAAGTTAACAACCGATATCTCTGCTCTGTTTACTCGTCAAGAGACACTCTCTCATCGCTGCAGTGGTTACAGCCAACTGGCTTGTTTGGCCAAGCCGGGGATCCTTTGACATCGCACACTGTTTGCTTTGCGTTTTTTGGGGGGGATCCCGTGACTGAAAACTGGCCTGCTTCAAATAGCCCTCTCAGGTCTCTGTCGGTGCTTTCTGCCCCTGAAGCCGAGCCAACGCCAGACAGACAAGAGGCTTTAGAACCAGGCAGGCGATCAGGACGCCATGCCGCGGCCTCCATGCCCGGTCTCGGGGCGGGCTCGGCTTCACGGCTCCACGGGGAGGCGCAGGCTTTCACACGCGGTCGTCCTCACACAATCAGACTACACTAGTTTGTCTGATTGTAAGAAACATCACATGCCGAATGGGGTATTTTGATATCAATAGTCAGAAGATGAGTCCGACTTAGCCTGGATACCAGACCGAACTTAGCCCCGCCCTCAGCATTTTTGGTCGTGAAGTTGGGTCTGGCATCGCTCCTTTGGGGAGAAATTATCTACTACCAGATATTGGTCGGACCAATCAAATTGTCAGGGCGGGCTTCATACGATGACGGACAGATGATCAACAGTAACGTAACCAACACGTCCATAAAAAGGCGCTTGGGTTGAATTTGTTTACAACAAACGTGGCTGCGGCTGGAGAGCTAAGATGTGTAGATTCTGCCATCGAGTCTGTTTTAGAAGACCTCGACAGAGCATTCATTTTGAAAGAGAAATGCCATCAAGGCGTTTGTAGATCGAAAATATGCGTCGCTTAAAACACGTCACATACTCCGGTGATCTGATTGGTTGTAGCTCTATCCAATTGAGAAGAGGCATTTTCTTTCCTGGTTCGGTTGAAACACGCCCCATAATCACAGTCCAACGGAGCGGATCAGACTCACATTCTGACTAGAACTATGAGGATGACATCATCAGGCTAAGTCTGAATCTTAGTATCTGAGCTTTAGTGATGGAAGGCGACATTTGTTATGCTACAGACGGTCAGTGCTATGTGTGTCCTTGAAGAAACCAAGGCAGCCATGGCGTTTGAGAGCTCTCCTCTGGCCTGGGATTGATAATATGTTGACTTCATGCTTGCCAGAGATCCACTTCATATCTTTGGTCTGAGTGCTCTGACCTCAGGCCACTTCACAGTCAGATGCATTTTTATACTCTTTCTGCTTTTAGACTCTTTCTGCTTATCTTTCTGCTTTTATACTCTTCTGCTTATCTTTTGATAGAGTGGATAAGGCTGTCAATATTCAATTATGTTCTGACTGTCAACACATCCACTAAAATAACCTAAACAACTGTCTTATTTTTATTTTTATTTATAATGCTGTCTGATTTCCATCCGTCTGTGGCCCTTCCCCCAACCCCATTGGTGCCTACAAGAGATGTGAATCTTAATAACGATTCACAAATGCATGCATAATTTCATACATAATTCAAGCAGTGAGTGTCTAGAAAAGCGCTAGAATAGGTATTATACGGTCATTTACATAAATAATGCTCTGTTATTTTTTTTAGCCCCCATGAGGAAATGGTGAATTTAAGCACTATTTTCAGCCGGGGATTTGGTGCGCTAACAAGTGTGTGTGTGTGTGTGTGTGTATATATATATATATATATATATATATATATATATAATATTTTATTTTGTATTTTATATTTCACTTTGTGTACTTTATCCACAGTCACTTTCTTTCTTTCTTATATTTATATTTTTATTGTGTTTAGTTTATTGGTGCTACTGTGTCAACAAATTTCCCCTTGGGGATTAATAAAGTGTATTTCTATTCTATTCTATTCTTCTCAATTGTTGGTTTTAGTCTTTACTTGAGATGTATTGATAATTAAAAAAAAACATACAATTTCACAAGGCTTATCTTTTTTAAATGCCGTGCAACAGAGTTAAATCCAACTCATTTTTTTCCACCCTGATGGCGTTCACCCAAATGGCTTAGGGTCACGCACTCTATCGGACAATATTTGTTACTCCATCCTGACTTCACCATCGCATTGACTACCTCACCCTGCATTTCCCAACCTTGTAGTCTGCCAACACAAGCACTCCCCTCCTCCCCCCAGTATAGTCAACACTAGCTCCACCTGGTGGTCTGGCGAGTCTCCTACTATTCCCCCGCTCGTCTCCACCTTAACTTCTGCTCCCTGCCTATGAACGTTCCGGTCAGAATCACTAACCCAGCTCGCCAACGCTTGGTCAGGTTCCCGTGTTCCACGAGTGTTGCGATCAATCCCACATACCCTAAAGCTTTTTCTTTACCTTCTTTTATTCCCACCATCATTTCCAGCCGCAGATCTACTGCAGCACGCTCGTAGCACACCCCACTAATGCTAATTTTAACAATTTGATTAGAGTTCCTTTGCAACATCCCGCACTATCTGCAAAAAATAGCTATTTGGCAAATGTTGGTCTTTTAAATATCAGATCCCTCAATAATAAGTCTTTTTATGCCATGATTTTATTACATGTAACAAACTGGACTTTTTTATTATCACAGAGACATGGTTATCTGAGGGAGACTATAGTCCTCTTATAGAAGCAACCCCCCCTGATTTTACACACCTTCATCAACCCCGGCTGTCAGGCAGGGGAGGGGGGGTTGCTGTTATTCACAGAAAAGATTTTAAATGCACTCCCATCTCACATAGTAATTTTACATCTTTTGAACATCTTGGTTTTATGGTAAACTCAAAAGCTCCTGTCATCATATTAATAATCTACAGGCCGCCAAAGCCAAAAAGTATCTTTATCCACGAGTTTGCCGAACTTTTAACTTATTTTATGTCACAGTATGACAAAATCCTTATTTTAGGTGATTTTAACATACATGTGTGCTGCCCGTCTCAGACTCTTGTTAAAGATTTTATGGATACTCTGGAATCTTTTAACCTCACTCAAGCAGTACAACAACCTACTCATTCAAAGGGTCACATCCTTGACCTCGTCCTGTATAATGGTCTCAGCCCTGAAAACTTTGAAATTAAGGATATCTGTGTGTCTGATCACAAAGCAGTTTTATTTAATGTAGTTTTATCCCAACCTCCCACAAATCTCAGTTCACCTGCTCGAAGCCGCGTTTTTAACTCCAGGTCTGCTGATACATTTTCAGAGCTTTTTATTGCTGCTTCTTTAACTGCTTTTAATTCACATTCTGATACAGAGGAGCTGGTCTCCCTTTTTAATAACACCTGTCAAACTGTCCTGGACTCTGTTGCTCCTTATAAGATAAAAAAATCAAAAAGAACCCCACAGCCCTGGCTAAATGAATCTACGGAACAACTCAAGAGAGACTGTAGGAAAAATGAAAGAAAATGGAAAAAAACTGAACTACATGTATTTTATGAGATTTGGAAAGATGCAATGAAAAATTATCAAAAGGCAGTCAAAGAAGCAAGAGCCTCATTCTTCTCTAAGTTAATTTTAGATAATCATTCGAACCCAAGAGTTTTATTCAAGGTCATAGACTCAGTTATAAACCCCTCCCTCTGTCAACCTACTGAGGCCTCACAAGAGATGTGTGAGAGGTTCTTAAATTATTTTATTGATAAAGTAAAGGAAATAAGAGAAGAAATTATCCCCCCAACTCACATTTTACATACCAGTAGGGACATACAAACCTATTTTAGTAATTTTGAACCTGTATCACTATCCTTTTTATCTGATATCATCGCTCACATGAAATCAACTACGTGCAGCCTTGATTTTATTCCCACAACATTTTTAAAAGAGGTTATCAGCACTGTAGGGCCTAGTATTTTACTGATTATTAATAGCTCCCTTTTAAATGGCACTTACCCATCTATTTTTAAACACGCTATGGTCCAACCTCTTTTAAAGAAGCCGAAGCTCGATCCTTCCGTTTTATCAAATTTTAGGCCAATTTCTAAACTTTTACAACTCAATAACTCAAAATCGGAAGTCATATTATTCAATTCCCCAAACAATAACACTAGCCTCATTCAGAGTGAACTTGGTCCCCTGTCCGCCTACATAAAACCTGTTGCAAGAAACCTGGGCGTAATGTTCGACACCAATTTAAATTTTGAAACACAAATTAAAAAAACCGTCCAGTGCTGCTTCTTCCAATTACGCACCATTTCCAAAATCAAACCCATATTGTCACACCCCGATCTGGAAAAAGTCATACACGCACTCATATTCTCAAGACTCGACTACTGTAATTCACTCCTCTCAGGCATTACCCATAAATCTATCTCCCGCCTCCAGCTAGTCCAAAATGCAGCAGCTAGGCTTCTTACTGGTTTTAACAGACGACTACATATTACTCCAGTTCTGGCCTCACTCCACTGGCTCCCAGTTAGTTTTAGAATTGATTTTAAGATTTTATTGATCACTTTTAAGGCCCGTCTGGGTCTTGCCCCGGATTACGTTATCGAAATGTTAACGCCATATAAGCCACCTCGCAGCCTTAGCTCCTCCGGTGGGGGGGGGGCCCTCCTGGCCGTTCCAAAGTCGAGGCTTAAATCAAAGGGTGATCGTGCTTTTTCCACCAGGGCCCCTCGACTTTGGAACAACCTACCGGAGGAAATAAGGCTGGCAGAATCAATAACTTCTTTTAAATCACTTCTTAAAACCCACTTTTTATAGAACTGCTTTTAAGTGATGTCGTCTTCTGTATTTTAATTGCCTATTTGTTTGGTTTTACTTGTATTCAATGCTTTTATGGTACGGTCTTTTTTGTTTGCCACCATTTAAGTTGTGTTTATGCTTTGTTTATCTGTAGAGCACTTTGTAAACTTTGTTTTTAAAAGTGCTATATAAATAAAGTTATTATTATTATTATTATTATTGTTAAGATAATTTGTATTTTATTCTATTTCCCCTGTTGGTTGGTTTACTGGCTCTCCGCGGTAATTAATGTATTCAAAATGTTATTGACAGGAACATGATTTAATCAGAAATCAGAATGCAAATCCTCCTTTACCCTAAGAGGCTTTGGTTAATTGATTTCTGGAGCTAGCACATAGCTCCTGCTTCTTGTTGTCGAGATTAGTAGAAATGAAGTGATGCGGCTAAGAGTTCGATGTATTGATACTTTAGGAATAAGGCATGCATGTTGAGTTTGGTGGAATGAGTCTGCCCCTTTAAGTATATAAGGTAGAAATTCCTGATAGCTTACTTATTGCAGTTGTGAGGGGAATATGAGAGGGGGAAACACAGCACAGGCTGTATGTGCAGCCTGCATGAGGCCGTACAGAGACTACGTGTTGCAATGAGTCTCTACAGCTTCCCCCGGAAACTGAAAACGCACCTTTTTACATTACATTACATCACATGTCATTTAGCAGACGCTTTTATCCAAAGAGACTTACAATAAGTGCATTTCAACCTAGAGTACAAACTAAGAACAACAAGAATACAGAAAGTAACATTTACTCAACATAGTCAAACTACAAAAGTACCACAATAAGATATTCAAGAGCCACTGAAGTGATAATCTGTGTTTTAATCCATGCAGATATAGTCAGAAAAGGTGCGTTTTCAGTTTCCGGCTATATCTAGATTAAAACACATATTTTCACTTCTACACAGGGTTCTTACACACGTTGACCAATGGATTTCCATGACTTTTCCATGACTTTTCCATGACTTTTAACCAAATTTCCATGACCAAACTGAAATCTCGGTATAAACATGAACATTTTAGAAAATTTGGCGTATCGAGAGTGTACGCCGGCTTATATTTTGAGCGTCTTTCTTTAAAAAACATAATAATTATTTCAAACTCGGCGTAAATGAACATGTGATTATAACAAATTTCCATGACTTTTCCAAAACTTTTATGATTTAATTTTTTTCCATGACTTTTCCAGGCCTGGAAATGACCATTTTAAAATTCCATGACTTTTCCAGGTTTTCCATGACCGTACGAACCCTGTCTACAGCTTCCGCCGGAAACTGAAAACGCACCTTTTCCGACTATATCTGGATTAAAACACAGATTATCACTTCAGTGTCTCTTAAATATCTTATTGTGGTACTTCTGTAGTTTGACTATGTTGAGGAAATGTTACTTTCTGTATTCTTGTTGTTCTTAGTTTGTACTCTAGGTTGAAATGCACTTATTGTGAGTCTCTTTGGATAAAAGTGTCTGCTAAATGACATGTCATGTAATAAGTCTCAGCGTTACTGATGCTGGGGCTGATTCTGATGTCTCTGTTGTGTTGGATTGAGGTGGCGGACCGAGTTCCTATGTCAGTCGTTTTTTGTTTAACCAACATCCAACAGACACGGGGAAGCTCTTAAATATTTAACGGCTTTTCTGAAGCTCATCAACGTTCTTGTGGTCCTGGGGACGGGATGTGAGAACGGGCTCACATTCCCGTCCTGCCGGTCCTTTCCTGGGGGCACATTCTGCACCATGACTCAGTCCTCGCACATCTGATGTTTCCACCCGGCATGCGCCCCCTCGCCCGCGCTCCGCTCCATTTTGTACCGAGCTGAGGCGGCGTGCCAGAGTTGGTGCCAGAGAGATGCCACTCGTGTCGATCGGACTCGTTCCTTCCTGACGAAAGATGGAATAATCCGATCCATCATGTTCTTGTGAGGTATTCTGAAACGGGGCACTTCGCAGATGGTGGAAAACAGGCTTCCGGACGAGCGTGAATTAAGTTATCAACATTTAATGGCAGGAAGTGTAGAACAAACAATCAAAGCTCACGATCGTGGTCTTCATCGGCCTTTCGGCCTCGGGCGATACCGGTACAAGAAGAGGGCGATTCGTCTTTTTCCGGAAGTTTTGTCAAAACGTCATTTCCGGTCAAGTATTTTCACAATAAAATTCCTGTCTATTATTTCCGGTATTAAAGTCACCTTCACAATAAAAGTCCCTTGTTACTGTAAGTCACGTCACGGATTTCAACCGGCTCCGTCGATCTATAATCGGGGTTCTTACGGTCATGGAAAACCTGGAAAAGTCATGGGATTTTAAAATGGTCATTTCCAGGCCTGGAAAAGTCATGGAAAAAAATTAAATCATAAAAGTTTTGGAAAAGTCATGGAAATTTGTTATAATCACATGTTCATTTACGCCGAGTTTAAAATAATTATTATGTTTTTTTAAAGAAAGACGCTCAAAATATAAGCCGGCGTACACTCTCGATACGCCAAATTTTCTAAAATGTTCATGTTTATACCGAGATTTCAGTTTGGTCATGGAAATTTGGTTAAAAGTCATGGAAAAGTCATGGAAAAGTCATGGAAATCCATTGGTCAACATGTGTAAGAACCCTGTGTAGAAGTGAAAATATGTGTTTTAATCTAGATATAGCCGGAAACTGAAAACGCACCTTTTCTGACTATATCTGCATGGATTAAAACACAGATTATCAATTCAGTGTCTCTTAAATATCTTATTGTGGTACTTTTGTAGTTTGACTATGTTGAGTAAATGTTACTTTCTGTATTCTTGTTGTTCTTAGTTTGTACTCTAGGTTGAAATGCACTTATTGTAAGTCTCTTTGGATAAAAGCGTCTGCTAAATGACACGTAATGTAATGTAATGTAAAAAGGTGCGTTTTCAGTTTCCGGGGGAAGCTGTAGAGACTCATTGCAACACGTAGTCTCTGTACGGCCTCATGCAGGCTGCACATACAGCCTGTGCTGTGTTTCCCCCTCTCATATTCCCCTCACAACTGCAATAAGTAAGCTATCAGGAATTTCTACCTTATATACTTAAAAGGGGCAGACTCATTCCACCAAACTCAACATGCATGCCTTATTCCTAAAGTATCAATACATCGAACTCTTAGCCGCATCACTTCATTTCTACTAATCTCGACAACAAGAAGCAGGAGCTATGTGCTAGCTCCAGAAATCAATTTTGGAAAAAGTCATGGAAATTTGTTATGATCACATGTTCATTTACACCGAGTTTGAAATAATTAATATATTTTTTAAAGAAAGACGCTCAAAATATAAGCCGGCGTACGCTAACAATAAGCTAATTTTTTTAAATTGTTCATGTTTATACCGAGATTTCAGTTTGGTCATGGACATTTGGTTTAAAGTCGTGGAAAAGTCCTGGAAAAGTCCTGGAAATCCACTGGTCAACATGTGTAAGAACCCTGTATAATACTAACATACAGTCACTCTCATGAACATACATTAATTCTTGCCATTTACATTTGCATAGAGTAAACATTACCCCTATGCTTATAACACATTAATAACAACATCAACATCTCCCTAATATTTTCTATTATAATATCTTTCTATATGTATTAACTTAAAACATAAGACCTCTGCAGGTTATCAAAATAAACTATGACCACCTGACATTCTCCACGAGCACCAACATATTTACTTCCTGAGTCGGTGCTTTTTAACCGGCGTCACATTTCAACCTTCAGGTAACTTCAGGAGAGGAACTCGACACGCGAGAGCCAGTCATCCTGTTCAGGTTGTTCAGTTTGTTTGCGTGCACGCCCTTGTCTCTTGATATTTCCCCTGAGGACGGGGAACTATTGATTTAGTGTTACAACTCCACGGTGTCATTGGAATAAATACATCAGAGGAAGCTCTCTCACGGTAGCCTTTTGTTCCCTTTGTGCTCCGAGACGCTCTCATGTCTTTATAAACCGCGGTCCGAGGGCCGGAAGAGCAACGAGCGGCTGTAAATGGGGTTCTGTGTGTTTGTGTGTTGGAGAACAATGGTTTCTCTTGTTGTTCCTCACTGCTGCTCCTTCAGTCTCTCAATGGGGAACTCTCTGACTTGAAACATCATCTTATCTATTCATTAATTATTGACTGCCACAATGTTAGAAACACATGTTCTTAGTGAAGTGGAAACTAACAATGTGGCTTGTAAAACTAAAATTAGAAAATTCTATTTATACTAACAATTTGTTTATAATAGCAAACAGGCAGTAATGCTAATGTCAAAGATATATATTTATATATATTTTTTAAAATTATTTTTCTTTAAATTATTTTTTATTTTGTTTGTTTTGTGTTTTTATTTTATATTTTATTATTTTTAAGGCTCCAATGTACATTCACTGCTGTGATCATGAAATTTCCCCACTGTGGGACTAATAAATGAATATCTTATCTTATATCGTATACAAATTATATTCGCATTTTCTTAAAGGAATAGATATTTTTATATATTTATCTCAACATTTATATTAAAGATTTTGCATGCATTCCTCAGTACCTCATGTCTGTCCACTATATATGAAGCCATATATAACACCGCAATACAATGTTTGCTTGAATTAAACAATTGGTTTGTTCTTGAACTACTACTGTGCTGGTTGTTACGTTTGACCAGCTGTTTCCCTCTGGTACCAGTCTGTAATGCTAAGCTAAGCTAACTGCCATTACCTTCATCGTAGATAGTTATACATTTTGATATTAATCACAACTTCAAGGGGTGTTTCATAGTTGATAGCCATGTCAGCAGATATGAGTTTTTAGGAAAACCGGCTAACGATAGGCAACAGACTCCTTTACCATTGATAGTAGACGAGTACGCCTTTGTTTATTATTCTCAACCCTTTTTTATTCATCTATGCTTTTAATTTGTTATATCCGCTACCGATTTATTCTCTCATTAAACTTGTTGCAGACACATTCGTAACCACGTTCGGCCAAAGCTTGGATGGAATTTGTGGCCGAGATGACAAAGAATGGGTTGGAAATGAGCGTGTCCGCCCGAGTGTCAAGTTTCTATCACTGCTGAGCGGAACTGGAGCCGATAAATACCCATGACTACTGCAGGGTTACTCGTCCCAGGAATGAACGCTGATTGTAACCTTTCCCACAAAAAGAAAAGCCAGATGTTCGTTGGTGTCCGTGGGCATTTTGTCCATCGGGAAAAGGACTTGATTCAGTGTTTTTTTCATCTATATATCGAAGATCTGATAGCATATTGATTACATGACATTACATGTCATTTAGCAGACGCTTTTATCCAAAGCGACTTACAATAAGTGCATTTCAACCTAGAGTACAAACTAAGAACAACAAGAATACAGAAAGTAACATTTCCTCAACATAGTCAAACTACAAAAGTACCACAATAAGAGATATTTAAGTGCTACTAAAGTGAAAATCTGTGTTTTAATCCAGATATAGTCGGAAAATTGACTATACTATAAAATTGATTGCAACCATTAGCTGCTAATTCTACCGTGAACATAACATACTGTGTGTGTGTGGGTGTGTGTGTGTGTGTGTGTGTGTGTACATTCCATCTACATCTCTGCAACCTCCCTCCTCCGTCTCTATTCCTGGCCTTTGCCACATTTTCTCCCATCTAGGTCACATTCGTAAATGTAATTCCTGGGAAGTGTTGCCGGCCGATGTTATTACATTCGCCCAAAACAGAGACCTTCTTCACTGCGTCGCTAGAACCCGAAGCCCTCGTAAAAGCGAGGGGGGAAAACTCTGTTTGGTTACAAATAGTTTTTCTGCTCGATTAGTTTTATTGGTTGCCTTTGGACTTTTGAGAGGCCTGGAGCACGAGTGGCAAGTGTGATTGGTCAGCATGGAATTATTTTGCCTCTCGCTTGAATTTGTTTTGACTTCGTCCCAAAATGCGAATTTGGAACGTATTATATTTGCCTCGCTGCTTGAGTAGAGTGTGGCGAAGTTCAGGAAAAGCCACAGACACGTGTCGACGTGCTATTGCTAACGTTGAACGTCAACAGCGGGGTCTTTCTCTGCGTAGTTTCAATTTGATTATTTCAAGTTGGCAAAGTTCATTCACGATGACACGGCAATACAGAGTGTTATTGTCCACGTGTGAACAGCAGGGCTTATTGTCCATTGATGGCCGGCGCCGTGAGTTTATCCGAGTCCTGTCCACTGCGGCCTACAAAGGGTTCCTCTCAACGCTCTGACGGATTGGCCTCTTTTCCTAGGTTTCCTTTAATAGACTCGATTGACTAAAATAAGACTGGTGTGTCACGCTGCGAGCCTCCGATGACACGGACTGATACGCACACACACACGCATACACTCCATCTCCTCACGTGACATCACCCTCTTTACGCATTTCCCCCAACTTGCGTGTGCCCGCTGTGACCGTGCCTGCTGTGTGTGTGTGTGTTTGTGTGTGTGTGTGTGTGTGTGTTTCTATCAGGGTTCGCACGGTCATGGAAAACCTGGAAAAGTCATGGCATTTTAAAATGGTCATTTCCAAGCCTGGAAAAGTCATGGAAAAAAACTTAAATCATAAAAGTTTGGGAAAAGTCAAGGAAATTTGTTATGATCACTTCTTCATTTACACCGAGTTTGAAATAATTAATAGTTTTTTTAAAGAAAGACGCTCAAAATATAAGCCGGCGTACGCTCTCAGTACACAAAATGTTAGATAAGATAAGATAAGATAAGATAGTCCTTTATTAGTCCCTCAGTGGGGAAATTACAGGATTACAGTGGCATTGCTCAGAGAATACAAAAAGAATACTAATAGAAACAAGTAATAGAAGTAATATAAATAAGCATTAAAAAACAGTAGAATATTAATGTACAGGATAGAAAGGTGTATATATAAACAAAAAGTACTTAAACGTATTGCACATGATATTGCACCAGGTATTTGTGATAAAGTGTGAAGTGACCAATTTCAAATCAGTTGTCAAGTCAAATTCTAAATTTCTAAAGTTCTGAATTGTTGTTTTTACCGAGATTTCTGTTTGGTCATGGACATTTGGTTTAAAGTCATGGAAATCCACTGGTCAACATGTGTAAGAACCCCGTTCCATGTGTGTGTGTGCGTGTGTGTTTCTGTATGTGCCAGCCCTGTGTGTGTGTGTGTGTGTGTGTGTGTGTGTGTAGTGCATCTCCAGCCTGCGTGATGCCTATTCGAGCCACCCAGTACCTCTGGCGATAGGCCGCCTTCTGGCTGCACGGCTCGGGAGCTGTGACTCATCCTTTTGCTCTCGCCACTCATTCATAAATCCGCGTGAATAGTATAACTTCCTCTCAAAGAGCCGCGGGGCCCCCGGCTCTGGGGTAAGCTCCCTTCACTCGTGCTCCAAATGGCAGGAAGGACGAGGTCCATCTCCGCCTCTTAGTGACGCCTCTCGGGGGAGGTGAGAGAGACGAGTGTCCACTCCTACTGTCTGTGTCCGTCTGCCCCGGCTGTATCCCTTACAGGGTTCTTACGGTCATGGAAAACCTGGAAAAGTCATGGAATTTCAAAATGGTCATTTCCAGGCCTGGAAAAGTCATGGGAAAAACTTAAATCACAAAAGTTTTGGAAAAGTCATGGAAATGTTGTTATATTCACATGTTCATTTACGCCGAGTTTGAAATAATTAATGTTTTAGAAAGAAAGACTCAAAATATAAGCCGGCGTACGTTCTCATACTGGCACCGCAATTTTCTTTTTTTCCCGCGTTGCAAGTGAACGCACCGTAACTGGAAAGTTGGATGGCCATAGCTCGGGAAGCAAATGTTTATTCTTTAAATAAAATGTTGTCTCTAATTCATTTGTTTCATTAAATGTATACTGTATGCTTTGGAATTCACATTGTTTAAATACTAAATGTTCTCACTTTTCATGTATAAACCGAGATTTCAGTTTGGTCATGGAATTTTGGTTTAAAGTCATGGAAAAGTCCTGGAAAAGTCCTGGAAATCCACTGGTCAAAATGTGTAAGAACCCTGCCTTCATATAGCGCAGGCCAAACCCGCCATTTATTCACTACTACGCTGGCTTGGCATTGCATCCTGGGAGATAATGTGCCGTTCTTGCAGGTATCTCCTGCTGACAAACCTCTCCTGCAGAGGTGAGGATGTATGCTGGCATTCTGCAGAGAGAGAGAGGGGAGAGTATCGTGCTCTGCCAGAATAGTTAGTCCGGTTCACCGAGGTCATAGAAACACTGCTCCTCTATTTTCTTCCCCTGTTGTGAGTGTGTGTGTGTGTGTGTGTGTGTGCATGTGTGTGCACTCTATCTATAAAAGAGATATCATACAGGCCCCAGCGTGCCAGCAGTGTTTTGCCATCTGTTTTTTTTGTGCACAATGAGGAGCTACAAGAACATCATAACATTACCAAGGTAATCTCATGAATTACACAGCTAAATTAAACGCCTGGCACAACAGCAAACTCTCCCTCCAACCCTTTTATTTCAGTTTCCTCTCCGACAGCCTGCAGATTGACGTTATGTTAGCCTATCAGCGTTTTACAAATCCTCCCCCTGTATATCTTTCAGTGTCAACAATCCATAAAGCAGCCTGGCTTGTCTCTTGTCATTAGTCTACTTTCTGTCAATGACCTTGACCATGTCTGGTCCATCCCCCCCCCCCCCTCTCTCTCCTCGGCTTGTTTGGGTGGGATCCCCAGGGCCCAGTGCAGTTGTCAGCGCGCAGTCTAATGGGCACAGGTGGTCGGGGCTCCTCGGCCGTCTCCGGCCCTCTTGGCAGAGCGGCGGCGTCTTGGCCGTCCGCCTCGATGGGCCACTCAAACACAGAAATCACCAGTTGGTGTTTTGTCAGCATTGGGGTGGCCCAGAATGAAATATGGCTCTCAACTTTTGAAATATGGCTCCTCCTCTAGAGAAATCCAGCAGCGTGTGAAGCAAAGGGGATGAGCGATGTAGTGCCAGAATTCAGTGAATTTCTTCTTCTTCCCGTAGACGTGGATGCAAACGCAATTATCAGGGTTCTTACGGTCATGGAAAACCTGGAAAAGTCATGGAATTTTAAAAAGGTCATTTCCAGGCCTGGAAAAGTCATAGAAAAAAACTTATATCATAAAAGTTTGGGAAAAGTCATGGAAATTTGTCATGATCACACCGAGTTTGAAATAATTAATATGTTTTTTAAAGAAAGATGCTCATAATATAAGCCGGTGTACGCTCTCAATACACAAAATGTTCTAAATTGTTCATGTTTTTACCGAGATTTCAGTTTAGTCATTGACATTTGGTGAAAAGTCATGGAAAAGTCATGGAAATCCACTGGTCAAAATGTGTAAGAACCGTGATTATACTCATGTCGACTCTCAAAGTGATGACATGCTGCTGGGTCATCCCCGATTCCCTCCTCACTGGCCATAGTCTGAGAGGGGATGGGGATGGGGATGGGGGGGGGGGGGGTCCGGTTGAGGAGACACTGTACAGCTGTACTGCAGTCAGACCGCAGCTTGTTACTGTGTCAGATAAATATAGAGGTCTCTGGAGCCCCACTGCTGCTCCATCTCTGCCGGCTGCTCGGGGGGGAAGGAAAGGCCGCGTCACCTGGGAGACGCCGCTATCCTCGTTCATCATCTCTACATTGGCTGTAGACTCGCAGGACTTTAAAGATGATTGTGACTCTATTGTTGCAGATAGGTACGAGAAGGTGACGGTACAATGTTGTAACCCAACAGGAAACATGCGTGACAACACGGTGCTTGTATATAATCCATGATTAGATCATCAGAGCCGTATGTCATGTAGGCTAGGGCTGGGGATGTAGCCTGAATAAATAACATGACAATGATGCTTAGGTATGCAAAATACCATTTCAAATAATGTCTATTAGTTAGAATAAGCCAAGTGGATTTGCATAACTGGTTTGGGACTTGTTATTTGGTTCAACATACCCTTTAACTACAATTTTCTGAAAAAACAATAACATAATCCGATAAGAAAAGATCAGATTACAACACACACAGAGGAAAAGTGACTTCACATTCGGCTCAGGTGGACATTACTATATCTTTACATTGCAAATAGCGGTTTTCTGCTACTAATTCAAGTCTGCTGGGTGTATGCATGAGGATCTTCCGTTCTGTGATGAACTTGCGTACCGATTAACCAAACTCACTGACCCCCTGTGTGTGTGTGTGTGTGTGTGTGTGGATACGATGCCTCCTCCGATGGCAGCCGGGCTCCTCGGGGCGGCTGCTGGTGGAGCAGAGTGGTGCTCGATGGAGGTGGAGGTGCATTAGCGCTCCTTTCATGTGCTCCGTCTTCTTGTGCCTGATGAGAACGCATTTGTTGATAAGCGTCCAGCAGTCCCTTTGAAGTCCCAGTCTGGACTCGTCCCACTTTAGTTCCAACTCCACTCCCACCACCAACTCCCATTAGTGCATCAATTACAGAGACAAGGCTTGCAGGGCTTGTTTGTACTCGAGTGTGTCAGGAATCGTCTCCGTCTGTCTCTCTGGCTGCCGGATAAACATGACAGACTCTAGCCCACAGCTTGCATGTACCACCCAACACCACCCATTCTCATTAATACTGTATTACTCAAACTCATTTCAGGGTTCGTACGGTCATGGAAAACCTGGAAAAGTCATGGAATTTTAAAATGGTCATTTCCAGGCCTGGAGAAGTCATGGAAAAAAACTTAAATCACAAAAGTTTTGGAAAAGTCATGGAAATTTGTTCTATTCACATGTTCATTTACGTCGAGTTTGAAATAATATATTTTTTTTAAAGAAAGACGCTCAAAATATAAGGTGGCCTACGCTAACAATACGCAACATTTTCTAAATTGTTCATGTTTATACCGAGATTTCAGTTTGGTCGTGGAAATTTGGTTTAAAGTCCTGGAAAAGTCATGGAAATCCATCGGTCAACATGTGTAACAACCCTGCTATAACAAGTTTTGGAAAAGTCATGGAAATGTGTTATCACATGTTCATTTACGTCGAGTTTTAAATAACTCATATGTTTTTGAAAGGAAGACTCAAATTATAAGCCGGCATACGCCAAGTCCAAACAGATTTGCACATAAAGGATAATAGTTTGATTAAAAGAATAAACATTTAGAAGAATAGAGAATAGAAATATACTTTATTGATCCCCAAGGGGAAATTTGTGGACACAGTATAGCACCAATAAACTAAACACACAAGAATAAAATATACATATAAGAAAGAAAGAAAAAGTGACTGTGCATAAACTATACAAGTGACATATAAAATATATATATACAACATATATGCAAATATGTATATATACACACAACATATGTGCAAATAATAATTTATATAAGAGTTTCTAAGAATAGATGTGCATAGTAATGTTTATTCTTTTAATCAAACTATCGTCTCTCATCCATTTCTTTCATCTAAGGTATATTGTATGCTTTGTAATTCTCATTGTTTGAATACTACTTTTTCAAAAAGTTTTCATGTACACACCGAGATTTCAGTTTGGTCATGGACATTTGGTTTAAAGTCATGGAAAAGTTATGGAAAAGTTATGGAAAAGTCATGGAAAAGTCATGGAAATCCATTGGTCAAAATGTGTAAGAACCCTGTGTACTCTTTCACCTCTCTGTTTAACTGATGTGTTTTCAGTCAATTCGACCATCCCACCAAGATCCGGTAAAACATCGATTGTGTATTTTGTGTGTTGTGGTCCTCGTCTTGGCCCTTCCCAGCAGTGAGACACTGTTCCGTCCCATTTGGGATGTTGTGAGCACTTTTCCAGACCAGACATGTACTTGCTTGTAAAAAGCTTGTTTTTGCATTCCACCTACCTCCCTGCATAATATATGGTATTATCTTCCAACCCTTTTCTTTTCTTCTCCCTTCCTCCGCCCGTGTGTGGGGTAATGACACAGATGCTCCTACTTAGGAAAAATCCCCCAAACTTCATCCTGCTTTGACTTTCTCTCTCGTTTTCCGAGCCGGTAATGGAGGGACCACAGCATTTTTTGTTTATCTGCTTTTTAAGCTCAAAGCTACGCTATGGACATACGTAAAAAAAACCCATCAGATCTCAATGAAAAGGAATGATTCAATAGTGTTGGTAGAGGGGTAGAAACAGAGATTCTTGGTTCAATTTAAGAAAATGAGTGTCTTGTTATTCCTGGACATGTAAGTAGCCGTAAGTAGAGAGGAGAAGAGATCAATTATTTTTCATATATACAAATGTTACATTAGTTTAAGCCTGTCTCAGTTCTCTTACATTACAGTGAAGCAAACTAACAGGACTTTTGTAACTTGTTTTTATTGCCTCACTCCCACTGCATGGTTTGGCTTGACTGGACCCGACTCACTTTTGGTACCAGGTACCTCTTTCTCTCTTTAGTTTCTCACTGCAGATACAACCTCAGGTACCTCTTTCTCTCTTTAGTTTCTCACTGCAGATGCAACCTCAGGTACCTCTTTCTCTCTTTAGTTTCTCACTGCAGATACAACCTCAGGTACCTCTTTCTCTCTTTAGTTTCTCACTGCAGATACAACCTCAGGTACCTCTTTCTCTCTTTAGTTTCTCACTGCAGATACAACCTCAGGTACCTCTTTCTCTCTTTAGTTTCTCACTGCAGATACAACCTCAGGTACCTCTTTCTCTCTTTAGTTTCTCACTGCAGATACAACCTCAGGTACCTCTTTCTCTCTTTAGTTTCTCACTGCAGATACAACCTCAGGTACCTCTTTCTCTCTTTAGTTTCTCACTGCAGATAAAACCTCCGTGTCCTGAGATCTTCAGTTGAGCAAAACTGCATGAAAGTACCCTGACATCTTAGATGCAACACTCCAACTAAACAACAAATATGAAGTACAGTTGAGTAGAGAGCTGCCGTACCATGCAGTGGAAATGCAACACTTTGTATTTTTGTATGTTTTATTAACTAAATAGTGTGTAGTGCTATTTCTTTCTCATTTTCAATGCAGCAATGTACCTATGTTTCCTTTTTAGAAATAAATCGGAATGGTTGTTGTAAAACATCGACATTCCAGACATGCTTTTGACATTCCTTTGTTTAAAAGGCTTTATCCAAATCGGATTGGAGGTCATAACTCGGTTTGAGAGCTGGAAACACGTCGTCAACTTGATGAACTTTTCTAAGATTGCATTTATTTACATTTAAAACCCAACTGCAGATGTGTGAGAGGGGATGTGTGCTACTGCCCTCCAGTATATGTACAGCATGTGCTGTACGGCTCGTATGCATGCGTCTGCATGACTACTATGGCACAAAGTCGCTTTGTTCAAGGACCTGGAGCATTGTTTTTGCTCTGCGTATGCAAGTCATTCATCTGCACTGCAGAGTAAACAAGTCGAGACTTCCCCCCCATTTTCATGTTCCATGCCATTTTACAAATGAGTGGCTCATTTTGTTTACATCATTAGCGAGCGCCATCAGCTTTCCAGCATCCAGTGGTCCAAGCCCAAAGAGCACTGTGCCACACAAATGGACACATGGTTATCATAAGATGAAACGTATAACAAACCTTTCATTTTCACCCATTTCATTATTTATTTTAAGTGTGTATTTTTACGCTAATTATGTGCTACTCTCTATAATTAGTGTCTCTGCAGAAACCAGGGTTTTCTCTGAGACATATGTGATCAATTTTAGCTTTAGCAACCACGCACAATTGAACATGTGTACTTACTTGTATTGAAAGATAGATACACACAATTGAGCTGTCTACACCAACATGTTAAAGAGTTCTGAATCTGAGTTACATACGATGTTACTATGGTTCATGCTGATGGAGACGGAGCCAAAGGTAGACGGAGGGTTTAGATTCAGGCTAAACAAAGACATCCAAAACCCTGATATTTCCTCTCGGTGGTTTTCTGGCCTGCCAAAATGTAAAGATTGCATATAGCACATTGTGCTAATGTAATATCATGTATAGTCCTTGACCTAATTTTATCTCCTTTCTTCAGTAGATTTGGTTACTAATTGATTTTACAGAGTCGTACATGGTCTATATATATATATATATATATATATATATATATATATATATATATATATATATATATATATATATATATTTTTTTTTTTTTTTTTATTTTGCATTTTATATTTTACTTTGTATACTTTATGCACAGTCACTTTCTTTCTTTCTTATATTTATATTTTATTGTGTTTTGTTTATTGGTGCTACTGTGTCAACAAATTTCCCCTTGGGATTAATAAAGTATATTTCTATTCTATTCTATTCTTCTATCATGTAACTGGATATTACAGTATGTACTTTCTACTACTTTTTAATAACTCATTCAGTTATGTTCATTTAGTAACATCCTGAGAGCAGGTGCAAGTACACATCAGAATATCAGAATGCACCTCCATAAGCCACTTGCTTGACACTGTTGATAAGTGTCAGATTACACAATGGCTGTGCAGACATTTCCAAATATTTGTACAGGTCTGACATCCTGTATAAACAATGTATAGTGAATGAAACCAAATGTCAGTTCCTGGTCCTCAATTCTGCCATTTCGTCCGTGACAATTATGCCAAATTAGCTCATTTGGAGCCCATTGCCAGGTTTACTTTACCAATTGAACCTCTACTGGCCTTAGCCGGCTTCTCTGGCAAGCCATGACTCTGTTTGTTCACAAGAGCAATAGAAAGAGTGCGGGTAGTGAAAAGAGCATGAGACGGAATCTGAATCTATAACGCGTCTTCAAGTACAGCGATGAGATCGGTGGGCTCAATGGGGGGACTTATTTAGATCATTATGGGTTATGGCCATACATGTGCACTGGAGCTGGCAGATTCATGTGATATCAGGAGGCCGGACTTCCTTAATGCTCGGAACAGTTCCAGCTGCATGGAAGACTAGAACAGGGTTCGTACAGTCATGGAAAACGTGGAAAAGTCATGGAATTTTAAAATGGTCATTTCCAGGCCTGGAAAAGTCATGGAAAAGTCATGAAAAAACTTAAATCATCAAAGTTTTGGAAAAGTCATGGAAATGTGTTATAATCACGTGTTCATTTATGCCAAGTTTGAAATAATTAATATATTTTTTTAAAGAAAGACGCTCAAAATATAAGCCGGCGTACTCTCTCGATACGCAACATTTTCTAAATTGTTTATGTTTTTACCGAGATTTCAGTTTGGTCGTGGAAATTTGGTTTAAAGTCATGGGAAAGTCATGGGAAAGTCCTGGAAATCCATTGGTCAACATGTGTAGCAGGGTTCTTACGGTCATGGAAAACCTGAAAAATTCATGGAATTTTAATAAGGTAATTTCCAGGCCTGGAAAAGTCATGGAAAAAAACTTAAATCATAAAAGTTTTGGAAAAGTCATGGAAATTTGTCATGATCACACCGAGTTTGAAATAATTAATATGTTTTTTAAAGAAAGATGCTCAAAATATAAGCCGGCGTACGCTCTCAATACACAACATGTTCTAAATTGCTCATGTTTATACCGAGATTTCAGTTTGGTCATTGACAAAGTCATGGAAAAGTCATGGAAAAGTCCTGGAAATCCACTGGTCAACATGTGTAAGAACCCTGCTATAAATATGTGTCCGTTACACGAAGCTTCACACCCCAGCTCGGTTATTGACTGTGAGCGTTACCGCTAATAAACTCAAATTCCTCTCCCCGCTACAAGAACAGTCGTGGGTCGAGTGTGTACGAGTCTGATTGTGAGCTACTGGGATGGCACCAGTGGCAGGAATGGCTCATAGAGGAACTTTAGACGTGCTGGTCGTTCAGCGGTGGTATCAGCGTTGTGTGTGTCTGGTTACTTTCTGCTTCTAAAACAACCCAGCTGCTCCTTGGGCTGAGACACCGTTTAGAATCACAAACCTTTTAGTGTACTGGCCAATATTTGAATACATATGAAAGCCTAAAGTGGCTGGTGTAATTACACAACTATGATGGCCTAAGTGAAGGAAAAGCTTCAGACCACCAGGGATGCCTTCGAGACCACAGTATTTATTTCCGTTCAATAGACGTAGCGGCGCACACTAGCCGTTTGTGATTTTTCATCCGAGTAGTAGATGTAAATTGTTACCTTCTAGTATGTAAATACGTGCTCTGCCCTACTCGCTCCTTCGAGACAGACACATATTTGACGCTTTATGCCTGCGGGTGTCAGAAATTGCTGCACACAAGCATGTGTTTACACTCTTGGCTCTTGTACGGTGGGCGGAAGCGGCCTCTTAGGGAACGGCAAAGTAAAGCGGCGTGGCTGCCTTTCTTTTTTTAAGTGCAGTGATGAAGACGCAGCAACTGATTTATGGAGTGAGTATGAGCTGGGCAGGTCACGTCCTGCTCGAGAGGCCGGCTACCGAAATTGAGAAAGGATTGAGACGAAAGGAGACAAGTGGTGGTTCTCATATCCGTACCCAGCAGTGAGGTCACATCCACATCGCTATCTATATTAGACAAAGTCAAGATCAAACAAGTCTGTCAACCCCATGGCCCTGGAAATACCCTCAGAGCTCTGGTCTAAACGCTCAGTGACGAAGCTTTCCTTCACCTAATCAACACCAGCCAAGGCCACTGAAACGTTGAGCGGAGACGGAACGTAGATTTAAAGAAATCAAAATACCGGCTGGAAGATAATATTTACACATTTTATGTATAGAGGGCCGGAAACCGGTGGAGTGCTCCCTCCAGGTGGGGACAGAGTGTCTACTCCGAGCGAAGGAGTTCAAGTATCTCAGGGTCTTGTTCACGAGTGAGGGTCAGATGGAGCGGTCTACGCTCCAACCCTCAAGTATGGTCACGCACTTTGGGTCCTGGCCGAAAGAACAAGAACGCGGATACAAGCGGCAGGATTGAGTTTCCTCCGTGGGGTGGCCGGGCTCAGCCTTAGAGATAGGGTAAAGAGATGAGTTTCCTCCGTAGGGTGGCCGGACTCAGCCTTAGAGATAGGGTAAAGAGATGAGTTTCCTCCGTGGGGTGGCCGGGCTCAGCCTTAGAGATAGGGTAAAGAGATGAGTTTCCTCCGTAGGGTGGCCGGGCTCAGCCTTAGAGATAGGGTGAGGAGATGAGTTTCCTCCGTAGGGTGGCCGGGCTCAGCCTTAGAGATAGGGTAAGATGAGTTTCCTCCGTAGGGTGGCCGGGCTCAGCCTTAGAGATAGGGTAAGATGAGTTTCCTCCGTAGGGTGGCCGGACTCAGCCTTAGAGATAGGGTAAAGAGATGAGTTTCCTCCGTAGGGTGGCCGGGCTCAGCCTTAGAGATAGGGTGAGGAGATGAGTTTCCTCCGTAGGGTGGCCGGGCTCAGCCTTAGAGATAGGGTAAGATGAGTTTCCTCCGTAGGGTGGCCGGGCTCAGCCTTAGAGATAGGGTAAGATGAGTTTCCTCCGTAGGGTGGCCGGACTCAGCCTTAGAGATAGGGTAAAGAGATGAGTTTCCTCCGTAGGGTGGCCGGGCTCAGCCTTAGAGATAGGGTAAAGAGATGAGTTTCCTCCGTAGGGTGGCCGGGCTCAGCCCTAGAGATAGGGTAAAGAGATGAGTTTCCTCCATAGGGTGGCCGGGCTCAGCCCTAGAGATAGGGTAAAGAGATGAGTTTCCTCCGTTGGGTGGCCGGGCTCAGCCTTAGAGATAGGGTAAGATGAGTTTCCTCCGTAGGGTGGCCGGACTCAGCCTTAGAGATAGGGTAAAGAGATGAGTTTCCTCCGTAGGGTGGCCGGGCTCAGCCTTAGAGATAGGGTAAAGAGATGAGTTTCCTCCGTAGGGTGGCCGGGCTCAGCCCTAGAGATAGGGTAAGGAGATGAGTTTCCTCCGTAGGGTGGCCGGGCTCAGCCTTAGAGATAGGGTAAAGAGATGAGTTTCCTCCGTAGGGTGGCCGGGCTCAGCCCTAGAGATAGGGTGAGATGAGTTTCCTCCGTAGGGTGGCCGGGCTCAGCCTTAGAGATAGGGTGAGATGAGTTTCACTTTACTGAAGTTAAAAGATCATAGCAATAACACACACACATATATATAACACACAACAATAATGAAACATAAGAAGTAGTTCTACAAAAGTGAGTTTTTATCCGTGAAAACAGAGAAATCCGTCCATCTTCTGGCATTATCTGTTTCTTTTGGTGTATATTCTTGTTTGACTGACTGAACTGTGGAATGAGGCTTTTGTGTGAAGGGTAGAGACACCAATAAAAAGTATCTCGGTCTCTGATGTGCGTCTGTAATTGCAACAGAGGCATTGTGCCGGGAAGTGAGTTTGTCTGTGACATTATTTCTTTTATTTTCCTTTCATTTCTTCTGCCAACTGAGTGACACACCCATTCCAGGAATCTCTGGGGGTTTTACTGCCTTCAATTTTCTCATGTAAATACTTAACCTCTGCATGGCCCACATTAGGGTTATCGTACTGCAGATTGGTTCAGGATATTGGCGACAGGCCACCGTGGGGATGGTCTGCAGCGTGGCATTTCTCTGACATGGAGGAGGTCTCGCATGTTGTGGTGGAGAAGTGTGTGTGTGTGTGTGTGTGTGTGTGTGTGTGTGTGTGTGTGTGGGGAGGAGGGGCCTAAAGAAACAACGGCGACTGCCACTGGGTCTGTCGCCGGCTCCATGCCTCTTGGCAGTAAACTTGATCAGCGAAGAAAAAATACACACTCTGCCTTTACAATGCAGGCCTTTGTCTCTGGTCGGCATCGGAACCATCAACCATTTTGGGAATAGTTTCCAGCTTATTAAAACGCTTCCAGACCGTGACTGTTGAACCGTTGCGTTTCCTAAGTTAATTGCTTGGTATCCTTCCCCCATCTTAGGTCTGTCCTGGGCATCCTCAGAGCGTGTAGGCTTTCTGATTGGAATTACAATGCGGAGGCTGATGTTGTCATCCTTTAAATGGAGCAGGGCATCGCTGGTCTCAGACAACAGCATTCAGGGTTCGTACGCTCATGGAAAACCTGGAAAAGTCATGGAATTTCAAAATGGTTATTTCCAGGCCTGGAAAAGTCCTGGAAAAAAATTAAATCACAAAAGTTTTGGAAAAGTCATGGAAATGTGTTATAATCACATGTTCATTTACGCCGAGTTTGAAATAATGAATATGTTTTAGAAAGAAAGACTCAAAATATAAGCCGGCGTACGCTCTCATACTGGAGGCGCAATTTTCTTTTTTTTCCGCGTTGCAAGTGAACGCACCTTCACTGGAAAGTTCGTCGCCCATAGCGCTCGGGAAGCAAATGTTTATTCTTTAAATAAAATATTGTCTTTGTTTCATTAAATGTATACTGTATGCTTTGGTATTCATATTGTTTGAATACTAAATATTCTCACTTTTCATGTATAAACCGAGATTTTAGTTTGGTCATGGAAATTTGGTTTAAAGTTAGGAAAAGTCCTGGAAATCCATCAGTCAACATGTGTAAGAACCCTGAGCATTACATGTGCTTTATTGTTTAAAGCTGCTCTACCGATCTGAACCCCACCACCTCCAAGTCATGGCGGAAGGAGGATAGAGAAAGGAGCAGATCATGTGAGGTCAAGTGGCCTCATCCCCTCATCAGTGCCCGGTGCCATTGTTCTGCCTAACTAAACCGCGCTACTCAGCAGAAATGAATCCGCCTCTTATAAATGTCTGTTTATGGTGTCTTAGTTTAGTTCGGACTCTTTATCTAAGTCTGTTAAATCTAAGACTCTATTAGGCAATGCAGTGATTTTGGAGGCATTGCACTTACAATTAATATAGGACACGGAGCATCGGACACGGGTTACTTGGATTAGCACCTCATTGTTTTCTAAATTGACAGTGGAATTGCGGTTGCATTGAGAACGTAATTTAATTTCAGTGTTGGACATTTGGCACAGTCGTGTTTTATTTAATCTGAGTGTGGGTTATCTTTGCTGCCATCACTTCTGAATAGATCCCTTCAAGCTAATAGGTGCATGGCCCCTGTGTTATTGCATCTATTGCCTTTCATTGCTCTTCTGGGCGGCCTCTACTTGTCGGTAAATGCTCCGCTTGCTTCTGTGTGCTTGTGATCACAGGCAGAAGGACCATCAATCTGTTAATTGAGTTTTTCTAAAACTCATTCAGCTTGCTGCTCCATTAAAGCGATGGAGGAACATGCCTGGACCAGGAATAAACAAGAGCACATGGATATTATTGAAAAGAAATGCCTCTCCTCTGATGTCATTGTCTTTATAGTCTTAAGTCCAGAGACTCATTCAGTCTTTCCTGGTCACTAGAACAACTGATGCCCAACAATCTATGATCTTAGCATCTTATTTCTGATAGACCTCACTGCAAAATTTCAGCCTCAAAAAACAAGGAACAAAAGTAATAAAATGAGGGAATATTACTTGAAATAAGCCAAATGATCTGCCAACAGAACAGGAAAATTTGACTTGCCAAGATTTCTTAAAACAAGTGAAATGCTCCAACGTTAAAACTGCCTTGTAAGAAGAAATCAGTGAAAAAACAAGCATAGATTGCCTTAATTTGAGATATTTCATTTTACGTAGATTTACATTTTTGCAGTGCTCATATTATTTTACAGAATTACAAACGAAGATAAATGTACGTATTGTTTATGAAACAACATATATATATTTTTTATATATATTTTTATTTTAAGGCAAGTAAATAAAGAAACATTTAGCATTGTCCTTTCCCCCCCCCTCAAGCATTTAAGTCAACAGTATCGTTCTTATGGAGAAACTTCCTCCCCGACCAACAACCTCTTAATTGAGGATACACAAAACTAAACTAAATCTAATGAAAAAAAAAGAGAATGAATTAAGAATTAGTAAATTAACAGTTATCAGGGTTCGTACGGTCATGGAAAACCTGGAAAAGTCATGTCATTTTAAAATGGTCATTTCCAGGCCTGGAAAAGTCATGGAAAAAACTTAAATCGTTAAAGTTTTGGAAAAGTCATAGAAATGTTATATCCACCTGTTCATTTACGCCGAGTTTAAAATAATTAATGTTTTTTAAAGAAAAATATAAGCCGGCATACGCTCTCGATGTGCCAAATTTTCTAAAATGTTCATGTTTAGACCGAGATTTCAGTTTGGTCATGGAAATTCGGTTAAAAGGCATGGAAAAGTCATGGAAAAGTCATGGAAATCCACTGGTCAACATGTGTAAGAACCCCGAGTTATATAAAATCAACGATACACGATAGCTGAAACAACATTTTGACTAGAGGCTTCTTCATCCATGTTTGTGTCTGCCCGGTAACGTTTACCCCTCGGCCGGGGTCACTTGAGTTGTGTTGTGTCTCCTTGCTGGCATTCTTGTTACATACCGAAGATTCCTCTGTCTATGGGAGAGATAAGCAGAGGAGAAACAGTAATGAGGAACGGGGGGACGCCAAAGAGAACATACACAGTGCAGATTGTGTTATATCATCTAATTGTTATATACTTAGGCTTACGGCGTCTCGCATATTGTCACAGGGCCGGTGATGTAATGTGTGCCTCATGGAATAGTCTGTTGTTCTTAAAGCTCGTGTAACACACAGACTCTGCTTTGAATGCTTTTGTAGGCACAAAATGTCAGGGTGTGGGGGGGGGGGGGGGTTGTCTGACCCTCTTGGGGAGAACTGAAAGAATGCCTATTGTTTCCTTGTTTTGTCTGAAAGACTTTCGACACACTATATGTAAGCTGTCGACTCGCCGCTCCCCGTTCTCACCCGACTCCCATCCCGTACACTTTCTTCCTCATTCGTACCCCCCCCCCCCCCCCCCCCCTTCCTCGTCTCTTCCTCCTCCTCATCCTGTTGCTCTGGGAGAGCTCCTCTCAGCCTGTGGGCACTGTTTGCCTGCTCATTCAGGATTAAACAAAACAGCCCCGCTCTGCACAGGGAATACATAAAAGACAAAAGTATCTGCTGTCAGTACAGTTAATTTCCTCAGTTACAAAACACTGGGGCCTTTTATGTAATGGATTGAGACATGAGGGACGGGGGTAGTCCTCTTCCCGCCTGTACCACCACCTCTCGGCTTGTTCGGGCCTGTGGCAGCTCAGCAGCCTAGCGTTCCCCCATGTAACCCCCCTTCACTGGATCAGGATAGTTATACAACGTAAGCCAGCGTGCCACCTTGGTGACTCATTTATTTTTTCTTTGAGTCACTTTTCCTATGAAATGAAAAGCATGGATGAGTTCCCAAAGGTTATCACGTTGGGTTTTCACTATAGACGTTGGAGCTTTGTGAGGCTTTGTAACAGCCGATGGACCCGACTGGTGAGAATGTAAGGATGCAGCTTTTGTTCAGGTGTTGCACAACCTCAAGCCCATATTTGCCTTCGCCTTGAAAATGCAGAAGGTTATGTTTTGATCGCCGTGTATTTGTATGCGTGCGTGTGCGTGTTATTCGCATAAGTCAAAAAGTATTAAACCGAATCGCATGAAATTTGGTGGGATGATTGGTTATTATCCGGGAACCATTTGATTAGATTTTGGGATTGATCGGGTCAAAGGTCAAAGGTCAAAATCTTCTTTTTACTATAGCGCTAATGCCAAAATGTTCTTAATTCAATGCCCAATCTTGTGATATGCGATGGTATGCGCTCTACCGAGTGCCCGTTCTAGTCTCAGAGTGGGTTTGTGAGGTTACCTGGGGCAATAAAGTGTCACACGGCTCAAATAAAGAATGCATGACGATAACTGAGCTGCTGAGACGTCACTTGCACTCAGATCATCTTCTCCAGAATGCAGAGTTTAGCCTCTAAGACCCCAACAAATCACGGTATTTTTAGAAAATTCCACTCCTTCTTATTCCCCTTAATAGTGATTAGTCAGTGACGACACGTCTTTATTTTTTTCCCGACTTAAGTAGCAATGCTGAGCTGTATAGTACAAGGCCGTGTTTGGTTGCCACTCAGGTGCTGCACACAGGCATGTTGCTCAGTGGTGTCGCTTTTCCTTTACACAGGGTGCGTACGGTCATGGAAAACCTGAAAAATGGTCATTTCCAGGCCTGGAAAAGTCATGTAAAAAAATTAAATCATAAAAGTTTTGGAAAAGTCATGGAAATTTGTTATATTCACTTGTTCATTTACGCCTAGTTGGAAATGATAAATATGTTTTAGAAAGAAAGACTCAAAATATAAGCTGACATACTCTCTCATATAGGCGGCGCGATTTTTTTTTTTCCGCGTTGCAAGTGAACGCACCGTAACTGGAAAGTTCGATGGCCATAGCTCGGGAAGCAAATGTTTATTCTTTAAATCACATACTGTCTCTTATTCATTTGTTTCATTAAATGTATACTGTATGCTTTGGAATTCACATTGTTTAAATACTAAATGTTCTCACTATTTCATTTATAAACCGAGATTTCAGTTTGGTCATGGAAATTTGGTTTAAAGTCATGGAAAAGTCCTGGAAATCCACTGTTTACATTAAATATATATATTTTTCATATGCACTGCTGATGTCGCATTGACCCATATTTGGACTGGGTCCAATTCAGCTCGTAATGCTTGTGTGTGGGCTCGGCTTGGAGCTGTATGGGCTGCTGGTGATTCCTATACGGCGTTGTGCAGTGGGAATGGTCCAGCCGTAATGCCATTGTTGCTCTTGGCATGGCCCCCGACATTCTTCCCCAACCCCAGAGATATATGATCATGTTCTCTGGATGTCATGCCACCACGGGATCTTCTTCTGGGCCACTTAGTGCCTCTCCGAGTCCGTGCCAGCTTCCCTTCCTTTCTGCTCTTTCCTCCCATGTAAATATGCATTAATAGATATGGATTTCTCCATCTCTCGCATGTCTCACACTCCAGGTTTAGTTGTTGTGTCTATTTCACAGGTGTCAAACACAAGGCCCGCGGGCCAAATCCGGCCCGCCGCATCATTTTATGTGGCCCCTGACGGCTTGAAAGACACGTGATCACCTTTTCTTAAAGAAATTGAAGAAAACTTTCCCGTGCTTTTATTTTGAAGGTTTCAAATTAAATGGATTTATGTTGTAATATAAGATACATTTTCTTATGTGCAATATTTCTACACTCAAATAAACAATAATCAAATGCAAAGAGAGTTATTTGTTAATATGTTTATAAAGAGTTTCCGGCCCTTTTAAGAGGGCAGCCATGATGCTGATGTGGCCCACGGTGGAAATGTGTTTGACACCCCTGGTCTATTTCATTACAGGATATGAGCAATGGGCTGGAATTCAAATCCACTTGTGGGTCAGGCGCAATTAATTATCCCACAAACTTTGGCCGGTTGAACCCTTTGAAGTCTCTGCTGGGTTGACGAGAAGCTTCTCTAGTCTCCGTGGGATCCGAGGATAAGTGGCATGGATGACGTGGAGCCTTTTCCCTTGTTTAAATCTGTAACTGGATTAGAGGTGCCCTCTGGAGAAATGTGCCATCATGACACAGCCCTGCTGCACAGCTCTCCCACGCCGCCTGCACGCTGATGCTTTTGGACAACGGTGACTCTCCCAGATGTGTGGGTGAGTCCATCCAGATGTGTGGGTGAGTCCATGTGTCACGGCCGGGACACCTGTGGCTGCTTTGATACAGGTGTTCATTGCAATGCACCTGCTGTGTGTTTTTAACACCCCCCACAGAGAGATGACGACTGATAGATAGGTGCAGGGTTCGTACGGTCATGGAAAACCTGGAAAAGTCATGGCATTTTTAAATGGTCATTTCCAGGCCTGGAAAAGTCATGGAAAAAACTAAAATCATAAAAGTTTGGGAAAAGTCATGGAAATTTGTTATAATCACATGTTCACTGACGCAGAGTTTGAAATAATTCATGTTTTTTTTAAAGAAAGACGCTCAAAATATAAGCCGGCGTACGTTCTCGATACGCAACATTTTCTACATTTTTCATGCTTGTACAGAGATTTCAGTTTGGTCATGGAAACTTGGGTTAAAGTCATGGAAAAGTCCTGGAAATCCATTGATCAACATGTGTAAGAACCCTCTAGATAGATACTTTATTAATCCCGAGGAAAATTTAGGTCATCCAGTAGCTTATACATTTAACATTTAACTTAACTCACAAACAACAATACACATAGGGGGAACATGTACACAGGGAGTAGGGAGAATACAGAATTTACAGATAAAGTGTGCATTGATTAAGAATACAGAATTTACAGATAAAGTGTGCATTGATTAAGTGTTTATATCCACGAGGATAGTGCAAAAAGCTATAAATAAACGCTATAAGTACACCAGTATGTGCGATGCTGAAGTACAGGCTGGCCCGCAGGCTGCTCTTTAGTAATTGTAGCCAAAAAGAGTCAAAACAAACAAAAAAACATTAAATGAGTAAACAAGAGTAAAAAATATGGACAGTGGGATGGAAAAATTGAAGTAAAAATGAAATGACAATAGCTGAGAAGCGGAGAGGAGACGGAGGTAGACTCAGGGGTGAGTGAGGGGTAGATGTGTGAGGAAGACGGAGAGGTGTGTGTTTCTTCACCGAGTTGTGGTTGACTGACATGGGGGGCTCACCTCTGAGGAGAGGGGAGAGCACGAGGCCAGACGCTGCCATGTGTCCATCTCACAAAGTGGGGTTAAGAGCCCACTGCCATGTTCCATTAGGGGCTTAATCTAGAGCAGGAGACAGTGGGGGCACCGGCACCAAGCGTCCATCGAGCGTGGTCCAAACGGTGATGCTGTTTCTGTAACCGCACATGCATGCACATCGACACGGTTGTACAAAACGACCCGGCCGAGCACACATTGTTATCTTTTGCGCACGGGGAAATCCCTCAGCTATCGAAGACAATACAAGTAGTCATTCATCTCACAGAACTATACGGTTAACGCCAGAGAAAATGTAGGCTGGGGAAGGAGGGATGGGGGGGGGGGGGGGGGTCGTAAACTGATGAGGGAGGTCTAACAGACTCTATCCCACTGAGTAAATTGTTTCTTTGACAACCTCAAATGAAAAGGATGTGGAGGAAAAGGAAGTACTGACACACACACACACACACACACACACACACACACACACACACACACACACACACACACACACACACATACACACACACACCTCTGCAGGAAGTTTACTGATGGCTCTGGTTTGTCACACCTCAGTGCTGCATTGTAGGAACATACTCTATATAATACTGGGAACAAGGGTTAGTATTTAGTATTTAGTATTGTTTTTATTTGTATTAATGTTTGAATTGAATTTCCCCACTGTGGGACTAAAAAATGAATATTTTATCTTATCTTATCTTAAAGTTTAGCAAGTGTTTTTTTCAGGTACAGCATGTTAACATTCTGGCACTTATTTCTTCACAAAAGCACATAACGTCAAATATATATCAAGAATATCCATATCAAAATACGACAATAACAAACTCATTAATGACCCAGGAACCTTTTAAGCTCGGGGAAACCTGCAGCAGAGATGCCTGATGAGGATGGATGTGTGTGTTCTGATCCCCGGGGGTTCTAATGGAGGAAGCCGAGCGCAGGTTCTTTGCTGTTGTCGTGATTTAATTTTGGCGGTTGGTGCAACAGATGGGAGGGGTGAGTGGAGGTGGGAGTGCATTCACTGCTCCCTCCCTCCTTAAGTGGGCGAGTGTGTGCGCAAGGTGCTCTCTAGTCCGTCTTTAGGCAGACAGACAGCTGGTCAAACAGGCTTAGGAGAGGAGTGGGCAGTCTGGGCTCCGACTTAAGCCCATTAGGCCCTCTTTACTCCTCATTGGTCATCAGCCCAAGTTCAAAACTATTTTGATATTATTGTGGCGGGGGCGCCAGGTTGCACGCTCATTTGTCCAAACGGTGGACCGAAATCCTTCTGGGATGCGTGAAGGAAACCGATAGATCCGAAGGACTGGAGACGTTCCCGTTTTTGTGTGTGTTGGTGGCAGGGTTCGTACGGTCATGGAAAACCTGGAAAAGTCATGGAATTTTAAAATGGTCATTTCCAGGCCTGGAAAAGTCATGGAAAAAAACTTAAATCATAAACATTTTGGAAAAGTCATGGAGATTTGTTATATTCACTTGTTCATTTACGCAGAGTTTGAAATAATGAATATGTTTTACAAAGAAAGACTCAAAATATAAGCCGGCGTACGCTCTCATACTGGAGGCGCAATTTTCTTTTTTTTCCGCGTTGCAAGTGAACGCACCGTAACTGGAAAGTTCGTCGCCCATAGCTCGGGAATCAAATGTTTATTATTTAAATAAAATATTGTCTCTTAGTCATTTGTGTCATTAAATGTATACTGTATGCTTTGGAATTCACATTGTTTAAATACTAAATGTTCTCACTTTTTTAATGTATACACCGAGATTTCAGTTTGGTCATGGAAAATTGCTTTAAAGTCATGGAAAAGTCCTGGAAATCCACTGGTCAACATGTGTAAGAACCCTGTGGGGGGATTGAGTGTGATGGTGTGTGTGGTGAGGGCAGCGGCCCCCTCGACCTGACCCCGTGTAGTTGTGTCGTGTAGCACGTACGCTTGTGGAATGCCGGACCGATCTCCTGCCTCCCTGGCAGGACGGGTACCAGGAGGCTGCAGGGGCGACACGGGCATCAATGGAATGTGCTCTGGAGTATCTGTGTCTGTGTTTGTGAGATCAAAAGAGAAAGATTACATTTAATAGGCAAATTAACTTTGAAAAAAGAAGCTTTTGAGACATTCCTCAAAGCCCTTTTTGTTATTCCAAACTGTCGACTTGACTCAGGATCTCATCCAGTGGCCAACGAAGTGCTGGGCAACAATTCAACAAGATATTTCACGTCTTTCAATGGAATCATATTGTCGTGAAATCATATATATCAAGATATTATGAAAGACAATTACATCGTCTCAATTGAATTGATAAAAGTTCTGCTGATAGGAACATTAGGTAGGTAAGTTAAACTATTGATTATCCTTGAAACTATAATGTTCATTTTGCCTATTCTTAATTAAATGAATTACCTTTTATTTTGTCAACTATTTAACTCACACAGGAGTTGTATTATTATCTTTATTTAAAAGGGACCATTTACAGGGAAAATTTGTGGACACAGTATCACCAATAAACTAAACACACAAGAATAAAAATATAAATATAAGAAAGAAAGAAAAAGTGACATAAACTATACAAGTGAAATATAAAATACAAAATAAAATATATATGTATATATACACACAACATATATGCAAATATGTTTATATATACACACAACATATATGCAAATATGTTTATATATACACACAACATATATGCAAATATTCAGCAGTGTAAACAGTGTAAAACAATAACAAACAGTACGGGATAAGACACTATAACAGTATACGTGGTAAGAAGAACACGCAATACACACAATGCCAAGCTACGGTACAGAACATTGAAAGTACAAGTAATACAAAACATTAAAAGTAACAAGCCATAATAATTTTGCACAGCGCCGACCAGCTGTTTACAAAAAGGAGGTTGTTTCATATATTTATTCAATTACCAGTCAGCACGCTATATCAATATATTCATATCCGTATTGAGTGATGACATTACAGCACCAACCATGGCTGGCTGTGTTACTCTGCTCATAACATTGTATTACAGGAGGAACAGAGGAGAATATTGACTTAGCCAAAGGTCTGATTTTATTCCAAGAAGCCCGTTTATTCATTCTGAGATGACACTGATGTACCCCTCCTCGGTGAAATGATTTACTCCTTTTGCTTCCTCCTGTATCCATTCTCTTTAAATACGAGCCCGCCGCCATCGGTCAGCCAGATAGCTGTTTTATTTGAACACTGGCCCGACTGTGGGCACCAGTTATTTGAGTAGAAGGCACATCATTATACCAAAACACTGAGAGTGAGGTTTGTTGTGCAACACTGGCGTTTCATTCTGCTTGCTTTAATCAAGGCTAATCTCAGTTTGTGTTCCTGGGGTCTGGATCGGGTCCTCTCCTCCCTCATGCCGCATATCGCATCAGTTTGTCATTACATCATACGTCATTTAGCAGACGCCTTTATCCAAAGCGACTTACAATAAGTGCATTTCAACCTAGAGTACAAACTAAGAACAACAAGAATACAGAAAGTAACATTTCCTCAACATAGTCAAACTGCAAAAGTACCACAATAAGATATTTAAGAGCCACTGAAGTGATAATCTGTGTTTTAATCCAGATATAGTCGGAAAAGGTGTGTTTTCAGTTTCCGGCGGAAGCTGTAGACAGGGTTCTTACGGTCATGGAAAACCTGGAAAAGTCATGGAATTTCAAAATGGTTATTTCCAGGCCTGGAAAAGTCATGGAAAAAACTTAAATCATAAAAGTTTTGGAAAAGTCATGGAAATTTGTTATAATCACATGTTCATTTACGCCGAGTTTAAAATAATTAATATGTTTCTTAAAGAAAGACGATCAAAATATAAGCCGGCGTACACTCTCGATACGCCAAATTTTCTAAAATGTTCATGTTTATACCCAGATTTCAGTTTGGTCATGGAAATTTGGCTAAAAGTCATGGAAAAGTCTTGGAAAAGTCATAGAAAAGTCATGGAAAAGTCATGGAAATCCATTGGTCAACATGTGTAAGAACCCTGTGTAGAGACTTGACGATGCTCTCCTTTTACTGTGGAAGAGGCTGTCGCATGATGGGGCCTCTCCCGTCATGTCCAGAGGCGGTGAGGGCCTCAGACAGAAGGACAACAAGCAAGACACAGAGAGGTTGTGAAGTAATAAACGGACGTTGAAGATTCTCCGTCATTTGAACTTATTCTACTGGCGAATAACGAGGGCCTCCTCCCCTATCTCCCGTCACCTCACATCTGTGAGAGCTCATTCTGGGGATTGATGATGTGTCGTTGAATCCTCTAGTAGATCAATGGGCCTGTGGCCCACTGGGGGCCTGCCACTGGCAATCCATCATCAGGGGTCACAACACATTTAGCTCGGTCTCACAAGCACTCATTGTCATTCAAGTGCCATGGTCAAGCAGGGGGGGGGGGGAGGGAAGCGGTGTTAAGTTATGTTAGTTGGCCGGCTGAGAGCTGCGTGATTTAATCTGTGAAGCTTCTGATGGGTAGGACCGTAGCCTGTCGGAAGAATCCCGTCTACCTGAACCGCTTCACCCCGTGGATCGCCCACGCAGCTCGGCCCGGGCCAATGAAATACACCCTGTAGTGGCCATTTGTCAGTCCAAAATCAACAAACAATAATCTAAATCAAACTGCCACTTTGATGCACCGTGGGTCTCGGTATTGACGCACGCAAAATAAAATAATGTCCCGAATGTTGGATTGGGTTGTGATAATTTATTCTCCAAAGAAACAAAAAAGAACAAAAAAAATGCAAACATTTCCTTCTGCTATGTGACCGTGTGCGTGAGCGTGGTAAAAAACATTTGCCACCCAGGTGCATGCTGGTCCTGAGCCTATCCACCTCTACATATAGCCCCAGGTGCCCAGTGTTACCCAATTAGTGAACCAACAAAATAAATATATTAAACTAAATTACAACTATCCTAATGAAACAACTAACCTATCAAAACCTAACCTAAATAATTAATAAATAATCAATATTACTTTACAATTAAACTTAAATACAAATATCAAATTAAATAGCTCCAACACACTCAAAGATAGTTCCAGCGACAGATTCAGGAACCACGGCTATTTGATCTGACCTAGATTTGCGTTCCCTTTAGGGTTTTCACGATACCAAAATGATGACTTAGATACTATACCTGTCAAAATATCCCGATACTCGATACTTACGATACAATACCTCAAATACGATACGATACCTCAAATACGATACGATACCTCAAATACGATACAATACCCCAAATATGATACGATACGATACCTCAAATACAATACGATACCTCAAATACGATACAATATCCCAAATACGATACGATATCTCAAATACGATACAACACCTAAAATACGATACGATACCTCAAATACGATACGATACTGGAGTATTTATCTATGATAGTAATAAATAAAACATCTGTATGGTTCCCTTTTTTACCAGCTTGTTCCTGCCCAGCTTTTTGAACACTTAACAAATGGCATTCATATTAATATTAACCTACAGCAAGATATTAATGAAAACTACAACGACATCATAGCATTGATTATACACGGTTATGTAGGTATATTGTTCGTATCTGACTACATGACTATAGTTATTTCCATAAGTATTGCATATATAATTTTACAGATGTGTGTTTGAGGTGGAAAAAAAACTAAACCTATGTGTGTTGGGTACATTAACGATGGACACTTAATTAAAGGGCAATTTCTCCCCTTTATTTAAAAACAACAATGAAAAACATGTTTAATATTCTTTTATTTTATTTTAATTTTATTTCGGTTATATACAAAAAGCAAGATTTTTTTACAACAAAAGAAGAAAGCGAATAACCAAAAGGGTCGAGGCTGAAGCTGTCAAGCTTATAAGAGCCCTAACCTGTGATTTCACGAGAAAACTTAATTCAGAGAATCATATACTGTACATATATATATATATATATATATATATATATATATATATATATATATATATATATACACACATACATATTAACATAAAACAATAATCAAAACAACAAAAAACGTGTCCCCCTTAACCGTTACTTATGGTGCTTCATTAATTGAAGATACGTTTATACTTCTCCAGAGTCTTGTCTTTACATTTTTTCTTAAATATCAACAGAGTTTTACTTTCCTTGATGTCATCAGTTAATATTCACACTATTTCCTCACTTGAATTTGCTCTTCATCACAACAATGCACTCTGTTAAGTCAACTTGCTGTTCTAAAGCAGCGGCCTCCTACACGACGGCGTAGCAGCAGCAGAACCTTCTCTTTCGGTCCGGGCCGCCACCTTTCAGTCGGGCTGCCGTCCGTCCTTCCTCTCACATCTGGATCCAATAGAAGCGGCTTCCTTCTCTGAAGGAGGGACACGTATAAATAGCCAGGCAGCCGTAACCACACTATGCAGCGCAGCCTGGATATCGGTTCAGGCGTTTGCCCGCCGTCCCTCTTTTGCACCGCCGGCTCCGATATGATGTCGCCATTCCCCCGTATCCCACCCCCGTGCCCCTCAACTCCACCTCCGATTCTCCGATTCCTGGGCTGTGGTGCGGCTGACGCACGTCCGCTGGGTGCTCGACGCACGTCCACACAGCTCCGTGTCCATCTGTGGAAAATGTGAGTGGAGTGGGGCCAGGATTGAGACGCATGCAGGCAGAGGGTGGGTGGGTGGTGGGTGGGTGGTGGGTGGGCTGGAGGTGGCCTGCGTGGGCTGGAGCCTGTGGGCCGAGGAGGGGAAATGCAATATCCTGGTTACAGCCGAACAACCAAATGTGCTGCTTTCCTGAAATGTAAACGGCATAGTAACGCTCCCATTACTAGTATAGAGATCATATAACCGGATCATACCTTTTCTTTTAGAAGTGTATATATAGTTAAGTCTGGTGTCCTCATTTAGACGCATGTTGTAGAAACAAGAGACATGTCATTTGAGAGGAGCTGTATGCAGCGGAGAGTAAACTATGTGGTTGACTCTTTCTCTCGTATCCCGAGACTGACCCTTGTCACTATGTCTGCCTATTTGTGCGTGTGTGTGTGTGTGTGTGTGTGCATGCCATTGACTAAACACATGCCCCTTTTGTGTGGCACATGTGTCCTACCACGGAGGCCCAGCCCCACCCTCCCAAATTAAAACTTATTCCAGCAAGAGGTGGGTCTCTTTGACGTCGCTGAGGCCTTTCCTTCCTTTCTTGTCCTCACGTCGAGAGGAGAGGAGAGGAGGTGAGAGGAGAGGAGAGGAGAGGAGAGGAGAGGAGAGGAGGTGAGAGGAGGTGAGGAGAGGAGAGGAGGTGAGAGGAGGTGAGAGGAGAGGAGAGGGGGAGAGGAGAGGAGGTGAAGGGAGGGGAGAGGAGATGAGAGGAGGTGAGAGGAGAGGGGAGAGGAGAGGAGAGAGAGGAGAGGGGGAGAGGAGAGGAGAGGAGAGGAGAGGAGAGGAGAGGAGAGGAGAGGGGGAGAGGAGGTGAGAGGAGGTGAGAGGGAGGGGAGGGGAGAGGAGAGGAGAGGAGAGGCAGCTAAAGCTCTTGCTTGAGTGAGTTTTAATTTGTGTGCTTACAGCAGAAGATGCTGCAAATGGCATAGTGGGGGGGGGGACAGATGCATTAGCACTAATGCACTCATTCACCTCAGACTAGATACACACACACACACACACACACACACACAGTGACACGTCTTATTGGACCCCGTGGTGTTGTCTGAATGGATCTGACACTGAAGTCTTTGTTTTCTCCTTCGACCCAAAGCCCGGTGTGCAGTCTCTCCGTCTGATTGATCCGTTTATGAAACCTGTTTGCTCTCTCCACGTGTTGCTTCTGCACAAATACCACCTTGCAAAATGTTTAGGACAAACCTCCCGTACTTCTGGACTACAGAGAGAAGGCAAGAGGGGGGGGGGGGGGGGGGGGGGAGAGTACACGTTATAGCGATGGGTCTCGTGTTGCTTCCAAAGCCTCGGCAGTCGGCGTGTGATGTGGTGAAGCTGCAGAAACACGGAGGACGTGTTCCAGGGATGGAACTGGAGAATGTCCCCGCTCCCCTCTCGCCGGCCTCTGAGGAGGAGCCACCGGCGCTCGCTGCTTCCCCTGCTCGGCTCGGCTGCTCCCTGCCAGACGCATAGCTTCAGTTTCCCTCACAAGCCAAGAGGGTATCAGGTTTTGTTTTTGGAGGGGGGGGGGGGGCGGGAGGAAGGGGACAGGGATGAGGAAGGCTGGTACACGTGAGGAGGAGAATCGGGTGGACAAAAATGTTGATGTTGGTGCGGGGTGCAAAACGGGTAGCCAGACAGAGGAGGGTGCATGAGGAGATGGGGGGGGGGGGGGGGGGTAGAACAAACAAGTCCCTCCTGGCCCGTTGCTGACCCCTGACCCCTCATCCCCCAAATTCCGTGCCAGCAGCTGGAGTTGTGAAGCGGCCATTTTATGAATGAGGGTGGGAAGGAGGGAGCGAGAGACGGAGAGGAAGAAGGAAGAAGAGAGAGCGAGAGGGGAGGCGGGTCAGGTTGTGTGTTGTGCGTGCGTGTGTGTGTGTGTGTGTGTGTGTGTGTGTGTGTGTGTGAGTGGGTGAGACGCGGCTCAGAGGCGCTTGTGGTGGAGTTGGTTATGTGTGTGTGCGTGTGTGTGTGTGTGTGAGTGTTTAGGCTGAGGAGGAGCCTGGGCCCACACACACACTCTCTTGCCTCCTCACAGGCTTTGTGTTGTTTTGTGCGTGCCTGCTGAGACACTGCGCCCAATTTGGGCTTCACTTCCGCCCGCGGCTGCTCGCTTAGCGGCTGCAGCCGATCAGTCATCACCACCAGGAGAAACAAGCACCTGAACGCTCCATAAAGTTCTCCTGTGCTCGAGTTGCATTTGTTTCTCCGTGGGGTGTGAATTGTCTGCAAACATCCTTTCTGTACGCTCACATAATCACTCACACATAACATGAACCCCTCTGGTGTTCCCCCGGGCTCACAGGGCAAGTGCACACGCGTTTATTCGCTCTATTATTTCACTTAAGTGTGAACCATTTCTATCTTCTAGGTTGTGTCCGTCCCTTTGAAGGTGTTTTGCACATTTATTCATGTTTATTTAAAAAGAGAGATCTTCTTTCACTACTTCTTCACTATCCTCGTGGAGTCCAATATCAATACTAACTCAACCAATGCACACTAATATCTGTAAACTCTGTATACTCCCTACTCCCTGTGTACATGTTCCCCCTATGTGTATTGTTGTTATACTGAGATTCTACTGTAAGTTGTGTATGTATGTTTGTGAGTTAAGTTAAATGTATAAGCTACTGGTTGAACTAAATTTCCCTCGGGATTAATAAAGTATCCATCTATGTATTTATGTATGTATGTATCTATCTATCTATCTATGTATCTATCTATCATCTATCTATCTATCATCTATCTAATATCTATCTATATATCTATCATCTATCTATGTACCTATCTATCATCTATCATCTATCTACTATATCTATCTATCTATCTATCTATCTATGTATCTATCTATGTATCTATCTATCTATCTATCTATCTATCTATCTATCTATCATCTATCATCTATCTACTATATCTATCTATCTATCTATCTATCTATCTATCTATGTATCTATCTATCTATCTATCTATGTATCTATCTATCTATCTATCTATGTATCTATCTATCTATCTATCTATCTATCTATCTATCTATCTATCTATCTATCTATCTATCTATCTATCTATCTATCTATCTATCTATCATCTATCTATCTATCTATCATCTATCTATCTATGTATCTATCATCTATCTACTATATCTATCTATCTATCTAGCTATCATCTATCTACTATATCTATCTATCTATCATCTATCTACTATATCTATCTATCTATCTATCTATCTATGTATCTATCTATGTATCTATCTATCTATCTATCTATCTATCTATCTATCTATCTATGTATCTATCATCTATCTACTATATCTATCTATCTATCATCTATCTACTATATCTATCTATCTATCTATCTATCTATCTATCTATGTATCTATCTATCTATCTATCTATCTATCTATCTATCTATCTATCTATCTATCTATCTATGTATCTATCATCTATCTACTATATCTATCTATCTATCTATCTATCTATCTATCTATCTATCTATCTATCTATCTATCTATCTATCTATCTATCTATCTATCTATCTATCTATCTATCTATCTATCTATCTATCTATCTATCTATCTATCTATCTATCTATCTATCTATCTTAGTGGTAGCAAGAACAATATAATGATGAGTGTTTTCTTCTTCCTTTTGCTCTCATCCTCTGTTTCTGTCTGTTTTTTCAAAACCTCCAAGAAAACTGTATCCAAGCCAGCACAGATCCCTTTCATGATTTTTCTTCTTCATTGTCTTTGAGGTCAAAGAGTGTTTACTCCTTTTTTCCGAGGCACTATATTACACAGACGTTCATGAAACGAGGCGTTGAGCCGCCAACGTCTATCGATCCCTCACTCGCGTTGCTAGCCGACTCGTGTCTCCCCTCAAGCCGCTGACACGACGCTGCAGCCACCGTCCTCGCTCTCTGCAGGGAGTCTGGGGCGTGCGGCTCCGTTTGATGCATGATGGGAGGGGGGGGGGGGGGGGAGGAGGAGGAGGAGGAGGAGAGGGAGAGGGGTTGCGCCACCCTTTCATTCGTATTTCCCTTAGCGCCGCAGTGCTATCCACATAACTTCTGGCCGTTGGTGAATAAACCGACAGGACCTTTGTGAAGAGAGACGGACCGTAATGACCACCGGGAGACGGACTGGGAGACGGACTGGGAGACGGACTGGGAGACGGACGTTCGGTTCAGCTCGTCTCCATAACGGCCGTCATTTAGTTTAGTGTTTTCTTTTGGCTTGGAGGCTTTTATATCCCCTTATTTCTGTAAACTATAACTTCTTTATATGTAACGCATCAAGAACTAGAACGGGCACTCGCTAGAGCGCATACCTTCGCATATCACACGATTGGGCATTAGTTATGAGCATGTTGGCATTAGTTGCATGGAATATGCCTAAATATGAACTATTGATAAACTCCGTCAAATTCATTGAATGTGTTTTAACTCTAAATCTGTCCTTCTGGTCACATGACATCTATTGTTCTGTCCATCCTGGAGAGGATCCTCCTCTGTTCTCTCCTGAAGGGTTCTTCCCTTTTTTCCCCCTGAAGGTTGTTTGGGAGTTTTTCCTGATCTGATGTGAGGTCAAAGGTCAGGGTTGTCTATGTGTACAGATTGTAAAGCACTCCGAGACTAATTTGTAATTTGTGAAACTGGGCTCTACAAATAAACTGACTTGAATTGAATGCCAATCAGATAAAAAAAAAAATGTAAAAATAAGAATTTGACCTTTTCATGACCTTTGACCCGATCGATCCCAAAATCTAATCAATTGGCCCCCGGATAAAAACCAAATCATCCCACCAAATTTCATCCGATTTGCTTTAATACTTTTTGACTTATGCAAATAACAGACACACACACACACACACACACACACACACACACACACACACACACACACACACACATACAAATACACGGCGATCAAAACGTTACCTTCTGCATTTTCAATGCGAAGGTAAAAAGACAGAAATGGGTTACTTATGTATAATCGATGAGTATGCCATTGTCTATCTTCATAAGGCGTGTGGATTATGGGTCATTCGACTTCATCCAGCGGGCAGCGGGCAGCAGGCGGGGCGGTATGGGGCGCTGGAGGTAATGAGAGCTGACACCCGGTGACGCTGCAGACAGCAGGACACGCCGTCACCGCCGCCCAGGGGCACGAGGACGTCCTCTGCTGTTGTTTACTCCTCACCGTGTTTATTCATCCTGCTGATCCCGGCCGGCCTCCAGAGCTGCTTAGAATAGAATAGAATAGAATAGAAATATACTTTATTAATCCCCAAGGGGAAATTAGTTGACAACAGTAGCAGCACCGATAAAACTAAACACAATAAAATATACGTATATAAGAAAGAGAGAAAGTGACTGTGCATAAAGTAAAGTGTGCAAAGTGAAATATAAAATATATATGTGTATATACACAACATATATGTAATACAGCACTGTACAATTAAATAAAAAATATATATCTAGATAGTGTGCAAATAAAAAAATAAATATATATATATATATATATATATATATATATATATATATATATATATATATTATTTGCACACTATGTAGCTATATATATATATATATATATATATATATATATATATATATAGATAGTATATATCTAGATAGTGTATATCTAGATATATATATATATATATATATATCTACATAGTGTGCAAATAATATATATATATATATATATATATATATATATATATATATATATATATATATATATATATATATATATATATATATATATATATATATATATATATATATATATATATAGATATATAGCGTTCCTGTTTCAGACCTCGGTCCTTGTGCCACTATAAGGCTTCAAAGTCCCAGTGCGCTGCGTCCGAGACGGATTGGGAACACAATGTTCACATTTTCTGTCAAGATAACACGGTTAACCTGTGTTGTTGCACCTTGGGGACAGGTGATGCAGTAATAACATGATTCAGGTGTGCCTGTGTTGCCTCCATGCAGCTGGAATGTGCTCCTGCAGGCACAATGGGGCTGGGAACCAATGTTTTAATGCCTCTTTCATCAGGTAGGGTGTGTGTGTGCGCGTGTGTGTGTGTGTGGGGGGGGGGAGAGGGGGGGAGGGGACTGACTGACTATATTATGTAGTTTGGAAACAATTTGGTGTATTTATTTAGATTGAAAGCAAATTTGTCATCAATAATTCTCATGATCAATTAATCATTTCAGTAATTTATGAATAACAAAATAAAACGTGTCATCTCTTAGAACTTGTGATAATTTATCATGTTGTCCTCTAACTCAAACTAAAACACCCTCTTGGTTATATTTTTAATTCATTATATGTTTTATTCATTGGAAGTATACCATTGAACATTGTCTATATTTCCCTGATAATTAGTATCAATTATAGAGTCCTGACCTGAAAACATAAAAAAAATGTTTGCAAGATTATCGTTAAGCGTTAACCCCCCAGAATGAACAGACTACTGGGTAATGATGACACGTGTTGTGTTCACCATCTTTCCTCCTGGTACCAAACAGACAGCAGAGGTTTGCTACCCCATGATGGCTGCTGCCTCCTTTCCTTTGCCAGCCTCTTCACGGTCCCCGGTTGTCTGAGAGTACAGTGAGGCCCTGCAGCACTGGGCTACTCAGGATAACAACAGACTGTATGGGACACACACACACACACACACACACACACACACACACCTCCTTTGAGAGGGGCCAGGGTATAGAGTAATAGTAGCTCTAATCAAACCACAAGACGAAGCGATGCTTGGAAGTTTTGCCTTGGCAAAGACCCTGGAGCCGGAGCCGGAGCCAGCACTTTGATGGCTTTCTCTTGAATGGTAGCTAAAGGATACGGCCTCCTGTTTCCTGTGTTTCCTCCGTATGTGTGTGTGTGTGTGTGTGTGTGTGTGTGTGTGTGTGCGTGTGTGTGTGTGATGGCTCATTGATTGAGCAGCGTGCTCCCATTCCCTCTCAGCCAGCTATCCGTCCCCTTGTTGTCAGAAGCCAGCCGGTCCACCATCGGCTGTTCAGAAGTGTGTGTGGGTGTGTGTGTGTGAGTGTGTGTGTGTGTGTGTGTGTGTGTGTGCACATTCATGTTTGTCAATCTGGAGGGAATCTCTGATCTAGCAGGTGTAGAGCCCGCTCGCCTTCTGGCCGCTTTTCAGGGACTCGATGTTCAAAGGTGAGGACTAGATGATGTGGAACTCGCACCCCCGTCAGCTGCTGGTAATATTTAACAGCAATTCATGTCAAATAAAAATAACAATGTAATGGTCTTCATATCATCATCTTTGGTGCAGTTAAATACTTGAATCGCCGATATCCTCTGCTGCTCAGAGAGCTGCAGCAGAGCCACCGTGGAGCAGTCGATACAACCCGAGGTCTCCCAGTTGTTACAGTTTATGATGTGTAGTTTGTTCTTTCTCAGTGTCCTTTTTTTGCAGATTCTTACATGTATGTCAGAGGAAGAGAGTGATCTCTTCAGCATGGCATGACACAGATGGGAAGTAGTTTATTTGACAACAGGACAGCAGGAAGTCTCTACAGCTTCCGCCGGAAACCGAAAACGCACCTTTTCCGACTATATCTGGATTAAAACACAGATTTGCACTTTAGTGGCTCTTAAATATCTTATTGTGGTACTTTTGTAGTTTGACTATGTTGAGGAAATGTTACTTTCTGTATTCTTGTTGTTCTTAGTTTGTACTCTAGGCTTAAATGCACTTATTGTGAGTCTCTTTGGATAAAAGCGTCTGCTAAATGACATGTGATGTAATGTAATTTGGGAAAACCCTCGGGCTCAATGAAACTGAGCTGGAGGAAGGAGAATAAGTCTGAAATAATTTGACCAGCAAAAGATGAGGCCGTGAGGACAGATGTATCGCTGTGCTCGTCGGTCTCACTCATCAAGCCTGACTTTGCTCACATGGACTAGTCATCAACGGTTAGATGGATCAAACGCTTTGGGTCAACAACAAGGGAAAAGGAAAGGCGGCCAGGACTTGTAGAATGGATGTTTGTCACATGTCTTCCTCATGGCGTCGGCCCCCTGCTGGTGCTCTAATGCTGTTGCAGCCCCGACAGTCGAGCTGTGGGAGGTCTGTAACGACACAAAGACAAAGTTTCCGAGTGGGGGACTCCGAAGTGGGCTGCAGGGCTGCAGGGCCCCGGTCTAAATGTCCCAAGTAAGGCCCATTGTGTTCAAACTGTCTTGATGTCTCCCCTGACCGAGTGTGCCACAGCATTTCACAATGGAGGCCTTTATTTGTTGGGGGGGGGAAAGCGTGGGCATTTTGTTTCAAGCATCTCTTGAAGTCGAATGTTTGACACGGAAGTTCCTGCAGTTGGAGGACGGCTTTTTCTCTTTCATTTTCCCTGCCTCTCTCCTGGCATCCGTCTTCCCTGGGGATGGGTATCGTCTGTTTTATTTATATATATACATATGTAAATATGTACTTATGTATGTGCATATGTATGCATATATAATATATAATGCATATACTTAGATGTGTGTATATATATGTACATATATGTACTTACTACTTATACATATACACACACACATATATATATATATATATATATATATATATGTACTTATGTATGTGCATATATGTATTTATGAATGTATATATATTAATGCATATACTTATATGTGTGTATATATATGTACATATATGTACTTACTACTTATATATATATATATATATATATATATATATATATATATATATATATATATATATATATATATATATATATATATATATATATGTGTTATACATGTTTTATCTTATTTCTACATACATATTTATTATTTCTTGGCCTACTTTTATGAATGCAAGACTTGCTATAAACGTTCCGGTATAATCTCCTCTTAATTAATCTGAGTTCCGGCTGCTCATTGGACCGGTTCCCGGTACCCAACCCTCGTCTTCCCTGCCCTCTGTGCCATCGTTGAAATGCTCTAATCGACTGTGTATTCACACCTGTGGAGTAAAACAACTCACATTGTGGATCCTCTCCATCGTTGGACACGCTAGATGGAAGGGAGATGAACGGCTGCTGGCCTGCTGGGCGACAGGTGGTTTCACGTCTCACCTTCGTAGAGTCGAGGAGATCCTTCTCCCTCCGCTCCGTCCTCCCTCCCCACTGCAGCCCCGTTGATTCTGCCTGCGGTGCTATGATGACATTTGACCTTTTACATGCGCACTATGTGCTCTCCTTAATCCGACTAGAGCTAAACTCTGGTGGAGGGATGTGATCCTGGACTGAACACGGCCTCTGATCGCAGCAGAGAAGAGGAAGGTCAGCTTACTGGCATAGTTACAGACGCCTTCCCCCTCCCTCCATCCTTCACCTCCACCCTAATTAGAGACATCCGACATGGTACACCTGTCTGGCACAGGTATCGATCTCGGTGATTAAGACCTCCCCAAACCGCCACATTCCTTCGCTCCAGGGCTGTTTCAATATACTGGCTAAAGATGTGGGATTTCTGTTTTTCTTTCAGCACATCTTTTATATATTAAGCAATTATTTCTCAATATGCCTCCTCCTAGGGTCTGTTTCTCTCTGTGTATCTCTCCTTCCCCGTGAGCATCTTTTTGTTTCATTACTGGAGACATATCACAGTGCAGCCCAGCTGGTAATTTAGTGAGCTGTCTGTTTGTGAAAATGTCAAAGCTAGACTTTCACAATAATAGCGTGACGTGCCAACGAAAACTCCACATTATGCTTGTGTTAATTAAGAAAGGCCTGCCTGAAAAATATGACTGCGTGTGTGTGCGTGTTATTTTTTTGTTTGTTTGTTTTCTTGCTTTTTCCTTCCCTCTCTCTTCGCTCCCCGGCCAGCTGGGGTCCCTGAAAGGGGAACATGAAGTTATGTGTGTGTGTGTGTGTGTGAGATAGAGAGAGATATACAACCTGGTTATGTGGAGGAGGAGGAGGAGGAGGAGGAGGAGGAGGAGGAGGAGGAGGAGGAGGAGGAGGAGGAGGAGGACATGGGGATGGAATCATGATGTCACAGGCAGCCAATAGGAAGGGTTCTTATGGTCATGGAAAACTTGGAAAAGTCATGGAAAAAACTTAAATCCTAAAAGTTTTGGAAAAGTTATTTATATATATATATATATATATATATATATATATATATATATATATATATATATATAAATAACTTATATATATATATATTTTTTTTTAAATATATTTAATATTTTTTTTATTTAATAAGGGACAGTGCACATTGATAAAAAACATTTCTTTAAATGTGCCAGAGTTAGCCAAGTGGCTATTTTTCATCTGCAGTCCCAGAGTCATGGAAATGTTTTATTCAAATCTTCATTTACGCCGAGTTTGAAATGATTAATATGTTTTTTAAAGAAAGATGCTCAAAAACAAACATTTTCTAAATTGTTTATACCCAGATTTCAGTCAAAGTCATGGAAAAGTGGAGTGAGGGCTTGAGACGTTAAGGCGGTTGTCTGCTGTCCTGCTCCGTCCACATCAGCTGCTCACTCCTGTTGCCGGAACAATACGACCAGGCATCTGTAGTATGCCTTGCAGCCTCTGACCTCTGACCCCCAGGTTGTCCTCGGCCCATACAGCCTAACGTGCTGCTTCCAGTGCCTCGAGTTGTTGAGCCCAGCTCTCTGTAGTTGGTAATGTTTCGGATTTGCCACCAACTCCCTGTTCCTGTCTTGCATGTGTTTAAGATCACAAGGACATGTCAGACTTGTGTCATGACACATGTTTTATTAATGCAGAGACTTAAGTCGAAACTCTGTATTTGTGCTGAGCCTGAGTTAAACTCACTAAAGGTGATTTAACCCCCAATTAGTTCAGAGATGTGTAAACAGTGATGTTTTTAACTGCTTGCGCTTTGTGCAACTGCCATATTCTGTGCTGTTGTTATAGTTTCCTGAACTGTGATGGCTTTTTTGTGTAATTGGTGCCTTTACATGTACATGGTAAGCCACACCAGCTGTTTGATTGTTATCTACATTAACTTGGAATAAAGGAGATGTTTAAGGAAATAAAGCCTTTTGGTAGACAGGTACACTCTTTTATGTAACAGGATCAAGTGAAAACCAGCCCATTGTTAAACACCGCCAAACAGTTCCCATCAATAGCCCTCTGTGGTCTTATCAGTGTGCAAACATGACATAAAGTCGGCAGGAAGTGCCTTTATTCTTTTATGTTGTTTAGCTGTTTATGATGTAGCTGCAAGCTTTTAACTCCCTGCGCAGAAAGCAAATATGCAAAACAAGCATGAGGGTTTTAATGAAAAGGGAACCCCATGAAGGGTCTCTTTCATGTGAAATGAAGCTTTGTGTAGGACAGATACTGGATCAATACAATACCGTTTACTGTGATACCATCTGGGACTGTTGTATCTTATCAGAGCACTTGAAAGGACGAGCCTTAAGTCTCAACACAGGCGATCCAGTTGGAGAGAATAGTCTCAGTTCACAGATGTTAACTCTGGGCACAGCTGTACCCTCAAGAAACCCACTGGGGAAATGAAATGAAGTTGAGGAAAAAGGAAACCCTAAATCACAATGTCCTATTTGAAGTAGCTAATAGGCCTGCACAGCACGTCAGGCTCCACTGAGGTGGCAGACACAGAGGCGTAGAGATCCCAGAGAGAAGAGGGAGATGTGAGCCAACAACCACCCACTGTCATCCGACAGAGACGGCAATGTAAGCTACGCATACATTTTGGTTACATGATCCCACATGTACACACCCACATGCAATCATACACCGATCTTCATGCACTCTCTCTCACACACACACACACACAGAATGTAACCAAACTGAACTGTAATTTTAAGATGTACAGTCCACTGGCTGTCAGCTCAACAATGGACCTTCTCAGTGTTTGCAAAGCGCTCCATGTTAACCTAGTAGGGATGCTCACAATGAACACACACTTTTATACCCATCAGCCCTTTACAGGGTTCTTACGGTCATGGAAAACCTGGAGAAGTCATGGGATTTTAAAAAGGTCATTTCCAGGCCTGGAAATCATAAAAAGTCATGGAAATGTGTCATGATCACACCGAGTTTGAAATAATTTATATATTTTTTAAAGAAAGATGCTAAAAATATAAGCCGGTGTACGCTCTCAATACACACAATGTTCTAAATTGTTCATGTTTTTACCGAGATTTCAGTTTGGTCATTGACATTTGGTTTAAAGTCATGGAAAAGTCATGGAAAAGTCATGGAAATCCATCGGTCAAAATGTGTAAGAACCCTGCCTTTTAGCTTTAGGCAAATGTTGCTATACGCAGTCAGGATTAGAGCCTCCTTGAAGCCGATAGAAAATGTAAGATGTGTCATTTTGAATCCGGACATGGTGCCAGCAGGGAGAATGCACACTGGCCGCCGTGCCAGTGAGTAGTCTGGTCCCCGGGTGCTGCAAAGCTGCAGATGGTAATCTGCAGAAAAAGTCCTTGGCTTCAGCACTGCTGCTATTCTGATGCTCGGATGACGATTGGCTGAACCACGTTTTGGTAGCCAACTATAACGCAAAGCATCTCTGACTGTCTGTCTCGCCGTCTGCATGCGGCCATGTCCTCATATCCCGACAACCCATCCACTTCACACTTGGCAGCTGTATCGTCTGGAACACGCCGTGTCCCAGCTGGTACAATATGGACCAGTGACACGTTCAATATTAATACACTTTGAATAATCAGGAGGGGAGGGGCGGGCGGCAAGGGCAGGAGTCGAGCATGTTGTTAGTAGCTGACGTCTAAAGGCCACAGCTCATTGATTTTGACTCTGACACTGGATATACTAAAGTTACAAGCTGAACCATTTTTATATCCACGGGATCTGCAAGATGCGGGCGAGCAGTTCTTGAGAGTTCTGCAAGCGACGCTTCTGCTATATACCAAATAACACTGCAAGCAGCAATCCCAGAAGCAATGTTTTATTTTTTTAGTTTATGGCAAAGACATCACTTGCCTCTGATTGGCTTACCCACACTCTAACCAATCTCCCCATGCTTAAACCTAACCGGCCCAATACCGTCATAGGAGGGGAACAAAATATGCACAACCAAGAAATTCACCCAATCTGATCCCTGACCGTGGTTACATGCATTCGAATAGCTTGCTTAGTCGGACTGAAATCTAATGATCCGTTTCATGTGAACACCTTTGTTCGACTATGCGGTCCAACTACGATCCGATTGACACCCTGGAGAACTCGATCCGATCCGGTTGATACTCCGACTATCGTGGCATGTAGCGGTGAATTGGATTAGCAACCGAATTTTGCGTTGTATCACACGAGTGTCAGGGCTCTCAAGTGTCACGCATTGAGCGTGAGACTAACGCATTTCGGTCTTAACTCCCGCCACACATTGTATTTCTTCACGCTGAAAACAACTCTCGGCTATTTAATGTTTTAATGTGCCGCACCGCCCTCACCGTGGTGAAAACAAGCGCTCCCTGGAGTTCTGCTGTGAGGAGCCACTTATCAGCCAATCAAAAAAATGAAATGGGCTACACAACAGCCAATCAGCAAAAACAATCTGTTGTATCTGGGTAACATTTAATCCAGCAACCAATGAACCAATGCCTTCAAAACTTGAGCCCTGGAGTTGTAGTGAAAACAGCGCCCCCTGTGGTATCGGAGGTGACATGCTTTCGGCCAATGATTCGAATTACTCACTGCCATGTATCTTGGGATAATAGCAGATCCCCCAAAAGATAGCATAGTCTGACTAAAGCAAGACTCAAATTATACCATCATGTAAACGCACTGAGTGACTGTAGAAGAAGTACAACTGTACAAAGAACTGTGGTTGCTTGCAACACGTCAGAGTCCTATAAAGAAAAGGCGTTTATTGAAGAGCTTTGTTGTTAAATTGTGTTGAGTATCAACATCGGTCCGTCCGTAAGCGTATGTGGGATGAATCCCATGTACAGGTCATACCAGGGATGGGCAACTCTAGGCAATAGTGTCAACATGTCAAAGAGTTTCTTTGACATGTTGACGTATTCTCTCGTCTTCATGCCAAAGTACCTTTCCCACCCATAGTTGCTCAGCCTGTTATTAATGCTAAGTAGATTTTCTTTCCCCCACCGACACACTGAGCAAACCTGCCCTTCTCTGTCTCACGTTGGCTATTACTCATTGCCCTCTTGGCAGTATTTGTTATGTTTATTTATGGTTGGTAGGTTAAGTATTTCAACTCAGATGTGGATATTTTCATCATCATGGCAGCTGGCTTGAATATTCTATTTTATATATTCATATATTCAATGATTATGCGAGTAAACTTTGTTTAAATGTTGCTATGGCTGGGAAAGAAATTACGGATCCGTAAGAGATATACATTTGGATGTGCTGTCATAATAAAACGTGGTTAACCCTGTTAAAATAACATTTCTTAAAGGGCACATCATATCCAAAAGGTCGGTGATCCCTGTTGTATACCGAGCATTAGTCTTCTGTAATTGTCTTCATGGGTGTTTCCACTGCATTCGCACGAGGGATTAGAGCGTGATGTGTAGGAGGCTGAGAGGATGTGATGCCTTGACACGCTCCCACTAACCCCAACCAGTCACCCAGCGGGCAAAACAGCCAGCCAGCGCATCTCGCCAGCCAGGCAGCACAACTGCCAGAAGTCACACTGCATTTAATGAAGCAGATTTGGGAACTCAGGTATTTTTAGAAGCTACTTTTAGTGAGAGGAAACACCTCAGAATCTGTGGAAAAAAAGAGAGAAGCGTTGCCTGAGTTCTCCCCGAAGCTGCCTCTCCCCATACTAATGCCCATCTTACAGGGTTCGTACGGTCATGGAAAACCTGGAAAAGTCATGGGATTTTAAAATGGTCATTTCCAGGCCTGGAAAAGTCATGGGATTTTAAAATGGTCATTTCCAGGCCTGGAAAAGTCATGGAAAAAACTAAAATCATAAAAGTTTTGGAAAAGTCATGGAAATGTGTTATAATCACGTGTTCATTTACGCCAAGTTTGAAATAATTAATAAGTTTTTTAAAGAAAAAGCTCAAAATATAAGCCGGCGTACGCAATCAATACATAAAATGTTCTACATTTTTCATGTTTTTACCGAGATTTCAATTTGGTCATGGAAATTTGGTTAAAGTCCTGGAAATCCATCGGTCAAAATGTGTAAGAACCCTGACCTTAGCATCTGCACTCGAAAACAACACAAACATTACACTTGCAGATTGTTTGTTCTTCAATTGACCAAATCGGCATGCTGCATCTATTTGCCATTTATTATGTAGTAAGAGTCCCAGAGGAGATATCTCTGTGATGATATTTGATTTAGACTTCTGTAATGACGGTGGGCTGTACATGTGTACGATGACGGGACACGTTGGAGAGTCGTCTATTTTAAGGAGCAAGATTGCCGCAGAGGCTATTCTTTATGCTACGAATATAAATCTGTGGGAGTTTCTGTAGTGGGAGGAACTTTATTCTGTGACTTTGGGATATAGAAAAGTTTTTAAAGGTTCACAAATGGGTTCATTTGCACTTTGTTCTGCATCTTCATGCCACATTTATTTCCATGCGTTTCTATAGATTAATTTAAAGTGTTTTGTCGGCACAATTTCAGAAAATAGTAAACATTGCTGATTGCAATTTCTTGTTTGTTTTATTCAACAAGATATGTACATCACTAAGATGTATGTCAAGGATAAGCATTACATCTGAGAGGTGCAATTAGTTTACTTTTTTTTTTTATCCAGAAACATCACATAGTATATTTAAATAGTATTTCATTTGTTTTCTGTCAATCATTTATCAAAAAATCAGCCAAT
>CM070108.1:1845000-2012500 GCA_036178185.1 Liparis tanakae
GTGAAACCGGGTTGACTTATATGGATTTAAGGCAGCAGCTCCCCCTCCCTCCGTTTTCTTCTGGCGGAAGGTATGCATGTTTGGAATTTCTCCTCATTGAGGAATGTGTTAAAAGGATGCAGAGCGTAAGGGGACCTCCTCCAACGAGGCTCATTAGAGTTTGCCTGGGCTGCCCCCTTTTGGTCGGATTCCAAGAGAATAAACCCTGGGTGATGTTTCTCGTGCAGCACTGATGTCAGCATCACATTCCCACTCGTATCACTGCTGTCATGTACAACCCTGATGCGCTCGTTTTAAAGAAGCTCTCTGCCGTTTGTCTTGGACCAGAGCCAGAGTAGTGAGAGACACTCTTCATGCAGCATCCTCCCGGTGTGACAGGGCATATACATCGTGTGAGTGGGAAGCTATACCAGGGCTCGTACGGTCATGGAAAACCTGGAAAAGTCATGGCATTTAAAAATGGTCATTTCCAGGCCTGGAAAAGTCATGGAAAAAACTTAAATCACAAAAGTTTGGGAAAAGTCATGGAAATGTGTTATGTTCACTTCTTCATTCACGGCAAGTTTGAAATAATGAATGTGTTTTAGAAAGAAAGACTCAAAATATAAGCCGGCGTACGCTCTCATACTGGCGGCGCAATTGTCTTTTTTTTTTCCGCGTTGCAAGTGAACGCACCGTAACTGGAAAGTTCGATGGCCATAGCTCGGGAAGCAAATGTTTATTCTTTAAATAAAATATTGTCTGTTATTCATTTCTTTCATTAAATGTATACTGTATGCTTTGGAATTCACATTTTTTTAAATACTAAATGTGCTCACTTGTTCACGTATAAACAGAGATTTCAGTTTGGTCATGGAAATTTGGTTTAAAGTCATGGAAAAGTCCTGGAAAAGTCCTGGAAATCCACTGGTCAACATGTGTAAGAACCCTGTTTACAGAGCACAGGATAAAACATAGAGGTAAATACTCTGCTCACTCATTTCATCACGACTGTTCACTGGCTGTCTTATCAGGAGATGGTTATTATATACAGGGTTGGTATGTAGTACTGCTGTGTAGAATAATAATAATAAGAGTCCGGAGTAATAAGGATCATTCCTTGGCACTTTGGGAGTGTGTGTTTGCTCTGCGGCGTTACTGTAGTGCATCATCCCATTCTTTATCTACAGATGTTTTTGTCAAGCAGCATGAAATATTCATCAAGAGAGGATCAGCCGCAGCCGACATCAATTTCTCCACTGATTCACAAAGCGAAGCTCTGATGCTCCGACACCAGCGTTCAATTTAAAAGCAAATAAACAAGCGGAGCTGCTTGTCCTCGACACTCACATGCACATTAACATGTGCACGCATGTGTCACACACACATTCCTCATCATGCAGTAAAGTAATATGCGTAGTGTCACATAATAACGCACTTAAATTAGGGGTGAAATGTGTGTTTCAGTGTACTTTTGTCTGAGCGTGTCTGACTGTGTGTGCGCATTTCCTTGCAGCCCTGGCTTTGCACCAGGAGGCGGTTGCTAAGGAACCAGGACTTTGCTGCCTGCACAACTTCTTATATTTATTTTTTTTACAAATTATCATGGATTTCTTATGTGTTACACATTTCCCAAAAGAAACCTGAACCTTTGACTCTCCCAGAGCCGCTCGTTATGCAGAGAAACAATCATTGGTAAAGGAACTGTTGTCAAGGTGCTTTCTGCAATCATTCACATCCAGGTGCTCTGAAATTAGGACACCACTATCTCAAGATGAGTTGGCATCGGCATCCGTCTGATTTCTAACCCTACACCTGCTTTTCCAGAAGCGCTATACTTCATAAATAGGTTACAACATTAATAGTAAACATTCCATTTGCCATTTTCAAGTAATTTATGTGTAAAAGTGATCAGATTATCATGAGTGCTTTGCAAACCGACTAACAAGCACTGGCCTATTATTTTTGCTTTATTACCAGGATGACTTTTCTCCTTTCTGAATCACAGTTCGGATTTTGAAAGACCTATTATCTAGAGAAAAGGTTTCTATATCAATGTTCATTTTGTAAGCTCTGTTCAATAAAGCTGTCAAACTGTAATGATGCACTCCCAAATGTCAAATATGTCTAAAGCAATGGAAACATTTGGCATGTTAACTTATTGTTATGGGTTTTGGTTTCTCAGTCAACAGAAAGGAGCTTTCATCATTCATGTTGCTCAGGTTCATTTTAAAGTCAATTTATTTTGTCATAGCCTGGAAGTAATTCTTTCTTAGAAGTGACAGTGAGAGCTTTATTTAGTTGTGTGTATGTATATGTCTATATACGTGTGTGTGTGTGTGTGTGTGTGTGTGTGTGTGTGTGTGTGTGTGTGTGTGTGTGTGTGTGTGTGTGTGTGTGTATGTATATATATATATATATATATATATATATATATGTGTGTGTGTATATGTATATATATATATATATATATATATGTATATATATATATATATATATATATATATATATATATATATATATATATATATATATATATATATATATATATATATATATATATATATATATATATATATATATAGACTTTCTGGCCTGATATCATGCAGATAATAACAATAACGCATCATCATCATCATCATCATCATCATCATCATCATCAGCTGTTGAGTTATTATACATATTGTACATGAGAGCTTAATTATGTGCTTTAGTTATGTAACAGTGCCTAGCAGTGCAGACTGTTTCCACTCAAAACTGACCTCTTCCTCATCTTCCTCATCTTCCTCCCTCTCCTCCAGTCTGCCCCCAACACTGCGAGTTCTCCTGCACGGAGCAGGCCGAGTGCTGCCACAGCCAGTGCCTGGGCAGCTGTGCCGAGCCCGACAACGACACGGCCTGCGCCGGCTGCCTGCACTACTACCACGAGGGCCACTGTGTGCCGGACTGCCCCCCGGACACCTACAAGTTTGAGGGCTGGCGCTGCATCACCATGGACCTGTGCGCCCAAGTGCACCTGCTGGGCGACACTCACTTCGTCATCCACGGGGGCGAGTGTATGCCCGACTGCCCCTCCGGCTTCACGCGCAACGAGACCAACCGGTAAGCACTTTCATTCTTAGTTTAGTTTAGTTTAGTTTATTTCGGTAATATACAAAAATCAAGATTTTTACAACAAAAGAGAAAAATAAATAATGGCTTACCGAAAGGGTCGAGGCTGAAGCTATCGAGCTTATAAGTGCCCTAACCTGTGATTTCACAAGGAAACTTAATTCAGAGAATCATATACTGTACATATACCCATATAAATATACACACAAACATATATACACATTCACATACACATATATATATATACACAATACACACCAGGGTTCGTACGGTCATGGAAAACCTGGAAAAGTCATGGAATTTTAAAATGGTCTTTTCCAGGCCTTGAAAAGTCATGGAAAAAGATTAAATCATAAAAGTTTTGGAAAAGTCATGGAAATTTGTTATGATCACGTGTTCATTTACGCCGAGTTTGACATAATTAATATGTTTTTTAAAGAAAGACGCTCAAAATTTAAGCCGGCGTACGCTCTCAATACGCAACATTTTCTAAATGTTTCATGTTTGTACCGAGATTTCCAGTTCGGTCATGGAAATGAAAAAGTCATGAAAAAGTCCTGGAAATCCACTGGTCAAAATGTGTAAGAACCCTGTTAATACTTAATCGTCTAAAGGAGAGTCCACTTGAAATATCCACTTGACATTTCCTTTGTTTGACATTCACCTTAAACAAGAACACTTCTTTGTCTGTAACTTTCCTCCCCGTTTCGTCTCATCAATTCCCAAACTTTCCATGCCGACTCTGTTGCTGTGTTATTTGGCCGTACCGCCGCTGTTTTATCTCCGAGGTCAAACAGTGAGTCACTCTCTCACCGAATTCAGACCAGGGCCCATAAAAGATTAAACTCTGCGTGTGAGAGGTGACCTTGTATCACGGAGGGAATGTATTTCCATGAATCCCTTGGAATGCTTGGGAGACGGGGAGTGGACAGATGCTTTCAGGGCGAGGTAGAAAAGTTCACATCAGATTTTCTTCATTACCTTCGCATTGAAAATGCAGAAGGTAATGTTTTGGCCGGCGTGTATTTTTTGTGAATATGTCCGTCCGTCCGTCCGTTATTCGTCTAAGTCAGACAAAACTGAGCCGATTCTTATGAAACTTGGTGGGATGATTGGTCATGACCCAAGGAACAATCGATTAGTTTTTGGGAGTGATTGGGTCAAAGGTCAAGGTCAAGGTCACTAAAAAGTGAAAAACTTGTTATTTGTCTAAGTCAGACAAATCTGAGCCGATTCTTGTGAAACTAGGTGGGATGATTGGTCATGTCCCAAGGAACAATCGATTAGTTTTTGGGCGTGATTGGGTCAAAGGTCAAGGTCAAGGTCACACAAAGGTGAAAAACGTAAATTGCGAAGGTATGCGCTCTACCGAGTGCCCATTCTAGTTTGTGAATATGTCCGTCCGTCCGTCCGTTATTCGTCTAAATCAGACAAAACTGAGCCGATTCTTATGAAACTTGGTGGGATGATTGGTCACGACCCAAGGAACAATCGATTAGTTTTTGGGAGTGATTGGGTCAAAGGTCAAGGTCACAAAAAGGTGAGAAACGTAAATTTGCGATATCTCGGTTAATTGGCATCCGATTTGCGTGAAACTAGTGCCAAATTGTTCATAATTCAATCTTGTGATATGCGAAGGTATGCGCTCTACCGAGTGCCCATTCTAGTTTTTCTCATATTTTTCTTCTCATTCTCCTCTTCCCTCTGCCTCTGATGTCAACAGCATGTTTTGCAACGCCTGCAACGGCCCGTGTGATAAGCTGTGCACGTCGTCCGTCATCGACTCGGTGGACGCGGCTCAGTCCCTGAAGGGCTGCACCGTCATCGAGGGAAACCTGGACATCAACATCCGCCGTGGAAGTGAGTGCAGCCACACAGCAGCGCATATTAACTAGGGGGACCATATTTGAGCTTTCAAAAAAGAGGACACTTCGGCATAACTCCTTCATGATGAGATAGGAAGGGGCTCCCGGGGCTCCCATGGCTCCCATCTCTCTTATTCTGCCTGTTTTGTGATATACATGCCTAAAAGGGGGATAACTTTTGTGTATCTGGCAACACTGAGATCAGTCGACCAATGACAGTTCAGGTGGACCGTAAGGGAGATACCATTTACAAAACTTGTAAGGGGTAAAAACTAGTTTGTGAAAAGCCAGAGAAACACAAATAGAATAGAAATATACTTTATTAATCCCCAAGGGGAAATTAATTGACAACAGTAGCAGCACCGATAAAACTAAACACAATAAAATATAAGTATAAGAAAGAAAGAAAGTGACTGTGCATAAAGTGAAATATAAAAATACCCGACGAAAAATACCCGACGAAGCAAAATCCTGGATGTTTTTGGAAACCCCGCAGGACGCTTTTTATTCGGTCTGAAAAACCGGACATGTCCGGGGAAAACCGGACATCTGGTGACCCTATATTAACCTCATGTCGTGTAATGTGGCAGTGTGACTGAGCTTCGTAGACAATGCTACGCTACATTACCCGACATCACGTTCAATATTTAATTTTCCATACAATAGGCTAGAGCACAGGCGTCAAACACAAGACCCACCGCATCATTTGATGTGGCCCCTGAAGGCTTGAAAGACGTATGATCGCCTTTTCTTAAAGAAATTGAAGACAAATATCCCGCGCTTTTATTTTGAAGGTTTCAAATAAAATGGATTTATCTTGTAATATTAGAGACTTTTTCTCATGTACACTATTTCTACACTCAAATAAACAATAATCAAATGCAAAGAGTTTTTTAACCATATTGTTGACTAGTTTATACAGTTACAACCGTCCCTTTAAGAGGCAGCCGTGATGCTTGATGTGGCCCACGGAGAACACGAGTTTGAATCCTTTCCTGACTGCATTATATTTGCTTTACACTACGTTGCTCTTGACTCATGATTACAGAGACGGATGAAGTTGAAGGGCTGCACTCTAACCTAATTATCCCATTATTATAATTATAATGCTTTGTATTTGCTTAGTTGACAGGGTACCTCATAAACTAATCTCCACATATGATAACACATATACAACTTAAAGTAGTGTTTATTCAGATAATTGCGTCAACACCTAGTATGGGTGGAAAAGCAGCAGCAGCCGATATCCCTGTGGAAGTTTCATACCTGCAAACTTGTCACCTTTCGGTGAAATTCACCGTTTTGAGTTAATTGATTTGTTAATTGATTTGTAAAGTTTAGTTTGCTCCCATTCCCACCTGGGCCCATGCAAAATAAATATTACTGAATATTTCAAGGTGTAGCGGCCATCTTACCTGGTCCACCATCATCTTTCAAGGTGTTGTAACTATTCTATTAATAATATATATATATATATATATATATATATATATATATATATATATATATATATATATATATATATATATATATTATATTCTCATTAAGGTGTTGTAACTATTCTATTAAGGTGTTGTAACTATATATATATATATATATATATATGTATATATATATATATATATATATATATATATATATATATATATATATATATATATATACACACATATATCTATTATATTCTTATTAAAAGGGTTTGTTGGCACTGACTTAGTCACAGAGGAGGACCCCCCCCGCCCCCCCTTTTTTTGTCACCTTTTTCACCCCTCATGAGTTTGCAGGTATGAATTTTAAATGTGCTGTTTTGTATGTGTGTGTGTGTGTGTGTCCTGTCCCCAGATAACATAGCGTCTGAGCTGGAGAGCTTCATGGGATTGATTCAGAAAGTGACGGGCTATGTGAAGATCCGTCACTCCCACGCACTCGGCTCGCTGTCCTTCCTCAAGAGCCTGCGTTACATCAATGGCCAGGAGCTCATTGAGAAGTACGTATGCGCCGTGTGGCGGCTCTATTTCGTCTGTGATTGTATGCGTCTCTCAAGCCCAGCAGGGAGGTTGTCAGCAACATCTCATCAAAGTGACTTCTTGTTGAACGAGTGTTTGCCCTGCAGCTTCCGCCGGAAACTGAAAACGCACCTTTTCCGACTATATCTGGATTAAAACACAGATTAGCACTTCAGTGGCTCTTAAATATCTTATTGTGGTACTTTTGTAGTTTGACTATGTTGAGGAAATGTTACTTTCTGTATTCTTGTTGTTCTTAGTTTGTACTCTAGGTTGAAATGCACTTATTGTGAGTCTCTTTGGATAAAAGTGTCTGCTAGATGACATGTGATGTGATGTAATGTAAGGTGGCTGTACGTTAATGCACAGGGAACCGTGTGTACACTGCAAAGATTAAGCCTCAAAAAACAAGGAAAAAAAGTAATAAAATGAAGGAATATTACTTGAAATAAGCCAAATTATCTGCCAACAGAACAGGAACATTTGACTTGCTAAGATTTCTTAAAACGAGTGAAATGCTCCAACATTAAAACGGCCTTGTAAGAAGAAATATCTTGTCAGTCAAAAAACAAGCATAGATTGCCTTAAATTGAGATATTTCATTTTACGTCGATTTTAATTTTTGCAGTGTAGTGTGATGTAGAATCACTACAGGAATGAGTCGTGCAGACAGCCTGATACTTGCATGTGGCTACAAAGCTAAACACATTGTCTCAGGTCCATGAAACTGTGATATCAGCAGCAATCTGAAATAGGAGGGAAGGCTTTTTTGGTTATGACCAAAGGGGTCATGGGAAATCCTGTCTCCCTCCTTGTTGTCGTTTCTCCCAGGGTGTACAGTTTCACTCACTGGAATGCTATTGAGGGTGGCAGAGATTCCTTCATCTCTGGAGGTGTTCAGCTGTGTTCCTGACTGACTGAGCTCAGTGTTAGCATGATCCTGTTTCTGTCCTCAGTTTGAACCCAGGCTGTCACACACACACACACACACACACACACACACACACACACACACACACACACACACACACACACCTGACACACACACCGACCTGACACCTGTTCCAGTGCGTAACGCTGCCACAAGGTGGCAAAAAAAAAAAGCTAATTTTAAACATTACATTACATGACATGTCATTTAGTACAAACTAAGAACAACAAGAATACAGAAAGTAACATTTCCTCAACATAGTCAAACTACAGGGTTCCCTCGGTCATGGAAAACCTGGAAAAGTCATGGAATTTAAAAATGATAATTTCCAGGCCTGGAAAAGTCCTGGAAAAAAATGTTATTATAAAAGTTTTGGAAAAGTCATGGAAATGTGTTATGATCACATGTTAATTTACGCAGAGTTTAAATTTTTTTTTTAAGAAAAACACGCAAAATATAAGCCGGCGTGCGCTCTCGATACGCAACATGTTCTAAATGTTTCATGTTTTTCATGAGATTTCAATTTGGTCATGGAAATTTGATTTAAAGTCATGGAAAAGTCCTGGAAATCCATCGGTCAAAAAGTGTAAGAACCCTTAAACTACAAAAGTACCACAATAAGAGATATTTAAGAGCTACTGAAGTGCTAATCTGGGTTTTAATCCAGATATAGTCGGTAAAGGTAAACAATTTCTGACAACTTCAGCTTCCATGAAACACATTTACGGACATGCTTTGTTGTTGTTGTTGTTGTTGTTGTTGATCTATGTGGGCGGGCTGTAACCTCCTCGTGGTGTCCTTCTACTATCAGCATGTATTCGTTCTCCGCCATCGACAACCAGCACCTGCAGTACCTGTGGGACTGGAGCCAACACAACCTGACGATTGGGAACGGACGTCTCTTCTTCCGTCTGAACCCCAAACTCTGCATGTCGGAGATTCACACGATGTGGGAGAAGACGGGCATCGCGGTGAAGCCGGAGGAGGGAGACTTCCGGAACAACGGGGAACGAGCCAGCTGTGAGTACATTCACATTTTCACTTATTAATCTAGATGTCTGTTGACGATCTGTGTCATCCTAGATTTTATTTTATTTTATTTAATTTTTATTTAATTTTACACTGCTGTATTTGCACATATATATATATATATATATATATATATATATATATATATATATATATATATATATTGCCCATTTGTTTGGTTTTAGTTGTATTCAATGCTTTTATGGTTTGGTCTTTTTTGTTTGCCGTCATTTAAGTTGTGTTTATGCTTTGCTTATCTTTTTATAATGCTTATTTATATTATTTATATTACTTGTTTCTATTTTATTATTCTTTTTGTATTCACTTGTGAGCAATGCTACTGTGATCCTGTAATTTCCCCACTGAGGGACTAATAAAGGATTATCTTATCTTATCTTATCTGTAGAGCACTTTGTAAACCTTGTTTTTAAAAGTGCTACATAAATAAAGTTATTATTATTATTATTATTATTATATATATATATATATATATATATATATATATATATAAATATATATATACACATATATATATTTTATTTGGTATTTTATATTTCACTTTGTATACTTTATGCACAGTCACTGTTTCTTTCTTTCTTTCTTATATTTATATTTTATTCTGTGTTTAGTTTATTGGTGCTACTGTGTCGAAAAATGTCCCCTTGGGAATAAATATATAATATAAATAAAGTATATTTCTATTCTATTCTATCAGTGTGTCGGGACAATAAGAAAGCGATGTACTGTTGTCTTAATATCGTATGTGTCTCATTGTAGTTCTATTGGGAGACACACAATAAACTGATTGTGTGTCTTGATCTGTTGCAACAGGTGAAAGTCACATCTTGAAGTTCAAGTCCAACGTCACGTCCAGTCATACCATCAGGCTGACATGGGAGCGCTACCGGCCGCCAGACTACAGAGACCTCATCAGCTTCATAGTCTACTACAAGGAGTCGTGAGTACAAACCACCTGTGACCCCTCATAACACATTATCATGTTCAATACACTTTAGAGTTGGGATTCATGAAGCGTGAACATGATCTTTTTTTACCATTCAAGTCCGATTTTTATCTTTCAAACACAAAATCTGAGGTAGTTTATGTGAAATTAAATCTTAAATGATCACATTACTACTAACTTGAAACGAGTGACAACCCTCTTGATAATAGATGAGCAGCAGAATAATTCCTCTATTGCGCTATAAAGAATCACATGTACTTCACCGTATTATAAACAAAGTATATATAAAATAAAATAAAAATAAAAATATATACAACATCCATGTCTACTTGTCGTGTGAGATCTGGGTTTAAATACCTGATTTTCAGTCAGATTTTCTAAATGAACTTTTCCAAAGCAAGATAAGATAAGATAAGATAAGATAAGATGAGATAAGATAATCCTTTATTAGTCCCTCAGTGGGGAAATTACAGGATCACAGTAGCATTGCTCACAAGTGAATAAAAATGAATAATAAAATAGAAACAAGTAATAGAAACAATATAAATAAGCATAAAAAAACAGTAGAATATTAATGTAAATATAATATATAATATATAATATATCATATATATATATATATATATATATATATATATATATAAATATAATGTAAATATGAATTAAAGCAAATCAAGTGGCTGCTTTAAGGTCGGTGAGCAATACATGTACAGTATGCGTTGTACCATTTGCTAGTGAGCTTTTTCTGATTGGCTGTTGTGTAGCCCATTTCTTCTTTTTGATTGGCTGATAAGTGGCACCTCACGGCAGAACTCCAGGGAGCGCTTGATTCCTCCGCAGTGAGAGCGGCTCATGTTGGCGCTGCGGCACATTAAAACAGGAAATAGCCGAGAGTTTTTTTTAAGCGTGAAGAAATACGATGTGTGGCGGGAGTGCGGGAGTTAAGACCGAAATGCGTGAGTCTTGAGAGCCCTGGTAGATGTCTTATTTTGTGTGAACGGTGAACATAGAATTTGTAGGTGAATTCTTCTTTCTCGATGTCCAACTCTGTGTCGTGACCTTGCAGCCCCTTCGAGAACATCACGGAGTTCGACGGGCAGGACGGCTGCGGCTCCAACAGCTGGCACATGGTGGATGTGGATTTCCCTCAGGAGAAGAGCAATGACCCTAAAGTCAGTCTTCAACAACTCAAGCCCTGGACCCAGTACGCCGTGTTTGTGAAGGCCATCACCCTGCAGGTGGAGGACAAGCACATCACCGGAGCCAAGAGCGACATCATCTACATTCGCACACGGCCATCACGTAAGTCTGACCCTCGGCCCGTTCGCACCAACACTGCCTAATAATGCCTCTAATGCCGTTTGTGAGTTATTAGCGATCGGAATGCAAGCTTTTCAGTAAATACTGTACGACATTTTGATGTAGCCGACTGACTTTGGCCCCGTTGCAGTGCCGTCCATGCCCAAAGACGCCCGAGCATACGCCAACTCCTCCACCCGGCTCATGGTGAAATGGTCACCTCCGACCTTTCCCAACGGAAACCTCACGTTCTACCTGGTCCGCTGGCAGCAGCAGGCTGAGGACCGGGAGCTCTACCAACACAACTACTGCTCCAAAGGTGTGCAATACTCATCCTACAAGACAATAACAGGGTTCTTACGGTCATGGAAAACCTGGAAAAGTCATGGAATTTTAATAAGGTCATTTCCAGGCCTGGAAAAGTCATGGAAAAAAACTTAAATCATAAAAGTTTTGGAAAAGTCATGGAAATTTGTCATGATCACACCCAGTTTGAAATAATTAATATGTTTTTTAAAGAAAGACGCTCAAAATATAAGCCGGCGTACGCTCTCAGTACACAACATGTTATAAATTGTTCATGTTTTTACTGAGATTTCAGTTTGGTCATTGACATTTGGTTTAAAGTCATGGAAAAGTCATGGAAAAGTCATGGAAATCCATCAGTCAAAATGTGTAAGAACCCTGCAATAACTATATAACTTATTCTACAAGAAAATAAATATCTGTTCTACTGTCGGAGCATCCTAATGGGACGTTCTTTGTTGTACACAAATCTACAAACATGACCAGACCTTTGGGGAAATAGGTTTCCTTTATTTCTTGCCGACAGTAAATTTAGAGGATTGATACCAATCTAATGTCTGTGAAATATGCAGCTACAGCTAGTTAGCTTAGCTTATCGTAAAGATTGGAAAGGGATGGAAACGTAGTTCCTTTTTACACAAAAACAACGTAGAACGTTAAACCGTGAGCTAACTATCTGCTGGATATAAGATAAGATAAGATAAGATATTCATGTATTAGTCCCACAGTGGGGAAATTCCAGGATCACAGCAGTGAATGTACATTAGAGCATTAATAAGAATAAAATATCAAATTAAAATAAAAACACAAAACACAAAAATAAATACTAAAATACTAAATACTAATACTACAACTAAAATACTAATACTACTACTAACATACTAATACAAAATACTAATACTAAGTTACTAAATACTAAAATACCATACTAAATACTAATACTAAATTACTAAATACTAAAATACAATACTAAATACTGCGAGCAGCTATCGCGAGCAGCTATCGTGTATCGTTGATTTTATATAACTGTTCATTTACTAATTTTTTATTCATTTTTATTATTTTTTTATATATTTTTATTTTTCATTAGATTTAATTTAGTTTTAGTTTTAGTTTAGTTTAGTTTTGTTTTGTGTATCCTCAATTAAGAGGTTGTTGGTTGAAAAAGAAAAAAGCTAAATGTATCACATTTGCTCTATTTCTTTGTTTACTTGCCTAAAGAAATATATATATTTAAAAATATATACATACAATACTAAATACTTGTATTGTAAATTACTAAATACTAAAATACAATACAAAATACTAATACTAAATACTAAATATATAAATATAGCTTCATATTTATGTACGGACAGAGTAATCTAAATGTTGTCATCTTTCAACAAAAAGATAAATGTGTATTGCCTAAAATGTTAAACTATTCCTTTTCTATTAACAAATCTGTGCAAGAAATATATCAAAAGATATTCTCAGCAGCTGCTTTGATGATGCAGAAGGTTTCCCATGGCTAAATGCTCTTGCTTTCTCCTGACACAGAGCTGAAGATCCCGATCCGTATCACAGCCACCGGCTTCACGGACATGGAGGACAACACCAAGCCCACCAAGTCTGACCTGGCGGGCTCGGAGAAGGGTCCATGCTGCGCCTGCCAAAAGACGCCAGAGGAGAAGGACCGGGAGAAGGATGACCGGGTCTTTTTTAAGATATTCGAGAACTTCCTCCACAATGCCATCTTTCTGCCGAGGTAAAGTAGGCCCCAGATAGAGTGGAGATTATAATATCTGTAGCCATACAGTCATCTCCTTGAACTGCTTCCAGCTCCTGCTCCTCCTTTTATTCTGTGGAGGCGGCGATCCAATTGCTGAACTTGTTCGACTTAATTGGTCAAAATGAGGAGTCAGTGCGTTCACATGATGGTATAATTTGAATCTTGCTTTAGTCGGACTATGCTATCTTTTGGGGGATCTGCTATTATCCCAACATACATGGCAGTGAGTAATTCGAATCATTGGCCGAAAGCATGTCACCTCCGATACCACAGGGGGCGCTGTTTTCACTACAACTCCAGGGCTCAAGTTTTGAAGACATTGGTTCATTGGTTGCTGGATTAAATGTTACCCAGATACAACAGATAGTTTTTTTTCTGATTGGCTGTTGTGTAGCCCATTTCTTTTTTTTGATTGGCTGATAAGTGGCTCCTCACAGCAGACCTCTAGGGAGCGCTTGATTCCTCCACGGTGAGGGCAGCGCGGCTCATTTTTTATTTTTTATTTTTTATTTAACCTTTATTTAGCCAGGCGAGACAGATTAAGAACACATTCTTTTTTACAAGTGTGGCCTGACAAGAGGAAAAACCTCTTGAGGGAAAGGAGACATAAATAAATAACGAATAAACACATTCATGTTGGCGCTGCGGCACATTAAAACATAAAATAGTCAAGAGTTCTTTTCAGCGTGACAAATCCGATGTGTGGCGGGAGTGCGGGAGTTAAAACCGAAATGCGTGACACCTGAGAGCCCTGCAACTCGTGTGATACGACGCAAAGTCCGGTTCCTAATCCGATTCACCGCTACATGCCGCGATAGTCGGATTATCAACCGGATCGGATCGAGTTCTCCAGGGTGTCAATCGGATCGTAGTCGGACCGCACGTAGTCGAACAAAGGTGTTCACATGAAACGGATCATTCGATTTCAGTCCGACTAAGACAGTTATTCGAATGCATGTGACCACGGTCAGGGAGGTGGCGGCCTCGGCGTTCCAGCTCCTCAGTGCTATAGCTGCTATAGGATCCGAGCACGGGGGTAGATGGACCTGACGGGGGCTGAGCCGGCCTGCTGGGCTCGGCCTGCTGGGCTCGGCCTGCTGGGCTCGGTCCTTTTGTCAGGCGGTGAAGATGAGGAGTCATGCTGAGTCGGATCCAAAGCCTTCTTATTCTTGTGGCTTTATATTGCCATAGCAACAGTGGCACGGGTGATGTGAGGCCCGAGTCGGCGGCAATTTAGGCAACACAAACAAACCCAGGAGAGAGATGTGATTAAGGAGTCTGAAGGGCCGAGTTTGGCTGCACACCCGTGGCTGCTTATGCTTTTGTTCTTCACAATAGGGACTGACATCTGTGTTGTGTTATCATTTAACTTCGCTCCTGGCTAAGGATGTTTCACTGTTTCAAAGACTCCCTCTTTCCTCCCACACGCCTTTGATCTCGTATAAACAGCCACAAACAATCTGCGCGTTTGTGAATTGGTGCCCTAACTCTGCATCTCCGACATCTATCACGGGACAATATGGAGACCTTTGATAAACTTGTTGCTCCCCACCGACAACACTCGGCGGGTGTCCTGTAAATCCATACGTTAAACGATGCCTCTGAGCCTCCGAAGTTCATCCATTCAGACGGCGTTGCGGTGCCCTTCTCTTTTCCTTTGCGTTGCTCTTGTGGAATTGGATCGATGTCGTTGGAGGAAGAATAGTAAAACAGCTTTATGTTGTAATTTAACTCCTACCGCCCCCCCCTCCCCTCCCTCCTCTCTCTGGCTGCGTTGGTTTGTTCTAGTATAGCTGTGTAAGAAACAAGCGGATGGCAGGTCTCTGTATGCACAGACGCTCCACTGTAACAGAGCCAGCTTTATACCAAACCACTCCAGGGAAAGAGATGTTTTTTTTTCAAAGGTGCAGGGTTTAGACCCAGGGTGAGGAGAAAGAGGGCGGCTGAAAACAGAAACCGAAAGGAGAGGAAATGTTTTCCACTCGGTCCTCTCCCCCCGCCACTCCACTCGCCTCCTCCCCTTTGCACACTCTCTTTGTCAGGGACTTGTTTTTTGTCTCCAGCTCTCTTTTCTCTTTTCTATTCTTTCTGGAGTGAAACAGCTGCCAGGAAATGTACAGTGAATCCACCTGGCTTTGGAATGAATTGGGGACGAGCAGAAAGTAAAGGAAGGCAGACTGAGGAGAGAGAGAGGAGAGAGAGGAGAGAGAGGAGCGCTGCACAAAGAGGAGAGCGGCCAGCGTCTGTTTAGGAGACTTTGTGGTACGATCCAAAACATGACTGCAGTATTTATTTACTGTAATCGCTTCCTGTTGAAAGTAACGATGAAAGTGATCTCTTCCTTTGTCAGATGTTGAGCCTGCAGCTTGTACCTCACTGGCTGCAGGATTGACGTGTCGTGTGAGGTATTCTGGAACTGGGCACTTTGCAGATGGTGGAAAACAGGCTTCCGCACGCGCGTGAATTAAGTTATTAAATGTTAACTTAAGTTATTAAGTTAACATTTAATGGCAGGAAGTGTAGAACAAACAATCAAAGCTCACGATCGTGGTCTTCATCGGTCCCCGGCTCTTCCTCGAGGCGGCTCCATCCGCCCCGACCTTACGGCCTCGGCTCACCTGTACAAAGAGGGCAATCCCTCTTTTTCCGGAAGTTTTATCACTCGGGGTCAAAACGTCATTTCCGGTCAAGTATTTTCACAATAAAAGTCCCGTCTATTATGGTCTGCATTAAAGTCCCCTTCACAATAAAAGTCCCTTGTTATTGTAAGTCACGTCACAGATTTCAACCGGCTCCGTCGATCTATAACACTAACATACAGTCACTCTCATGAACATACATTCATTCTTGCCATTTACATTTGCATAGAGTAAACATTACCCCTATGATTATAATACATTAATAACAATCTCAATATTCTCCCTAATTTTTTCTATTATAATATCTTTCTATATGTATTAATTTCAAACATAAGACCTCTGCAGATGTTATCAAAATAAAGTATTATAACCTAACAAGAGTAGTGATGAAAGCGATCTCTTCCTTTGTCAGATGTTGAGCCTGCAGCTTGTACCTCACTGGCTCATCTTCTTTTTTCCCCCTGAAGGGTTATTTGGGAGTTTTTACTGGTCCGATGTGAGGTCAAAGGTCAGGGATGTCTATGTGTACAGATTGTAAAGCACTCCGAGACAAATTTGTAATTTGTGAAAATGGGCTATACAAATAAACTGAATTGAATTGAATTCAGGAACTGGATCCCATACGTCTTCTTTCCTCTGGCCTCGGTGCGCTCCGACAATCTCTCTGCCTTTTTGTTCGCTTATTTCTGTCACAGTTTAATATTTACTTTTGCAAATCTTCACCTCTCAATCCAGTGGTATACATGCTGGACTTTAGATTGCACCGCACTATATACCGTATGACTGTGGGAGAGGAATGTTGACGTGCCGGTGCGACTGGCCGTTCCCACGGACCCGTCTGTCGGTCCTCTCCTCGTGTCGGTGTACGTCTGCTCAGACAAAAGACGCCTGACTGTTCTCTGCTCCGTTAGGTCTCTGAGTTCCCTCCTCACTTTCCTACTGGTGCTAGAGCTGAAACGATTTGTCAACAGAGGATGATCAGCAGCTGTTTTAACGAGCAAACTGTTACTTTAAGCAAGTTTTAAAGGGACAGTGTCAATATTGTCATCTTAAAGCTTCCTAATTGGGATGCGGTGCAGCTTTTCTTTGTCTGGTTTCGTAGTACTTTGAATATTCTGGGAGTTTTGGAGTGTTGGTTGGCCAATGCAAGCCCCGTTTAGATATCCCCTTGGGCTGAAGGTAAACACGATGGGCATTATTCATATTTAACGGACTAAATAATAAATCTATTCGAAGAAGAAGAATAAACTTTTTATTGTCATATTACATATAGTTTTATACATATATGAAATGTATTCTCTGCATTTAACCCATCCTTAGTTATTAAGGAGCAGTGGGCTACAGTGATGCGCCCGGGAGCAGCTGGAGGGGGGTTCAGTGCCTTGCTCAAGGACACTTTGACTTTCAACTAATGGGGAGAGCGGGGATCGAACCCACGACCTTGGGGTTGCAGGACGACCCCCTGACCCCACTGAGCTACAGCCGCCCCGTGTATTAATTGTGAACAAATCATGAAATTGATGAATTTGTTAAATCATTTCTGGTTGCAGTCCTAATCCCCAGTAGCCTACAGTTTAAATCACGTTTGTAGTTCATCTGCTGAACTACAAAACCCGGCCACCTGTTCATGCTGTCCTCATTACATTTCAGAACAAGCCCTGCTCCTGCATCTAGCTCTGTAAAGGCTCAGTACACCTGTTGTTGTCGCAGCTTTCATCTTCCAACTCACTGCCTTCCTTTGTCCGTCCGTCCCAGCGACCCCCCTGCAGGTTTCATGTGTAACTGCAGTCGGTTAGGATCCCAGAGGCTCTGCTGCTGCGGCAGTCACAGCTGAAAACGGGTCATTACGATTGGTTCACAATGTCACAAAGATAGACGCCATATTTTCATGTCATGTCAGCTTTTTTTTTTACCTTTTTAGATATTTTTTCTGCGTTGACTGGGTTTCATGAGAAAGAGATGAAGAGATTTTTTATTTCTCCCTGTGGAACAATCTCTGTCTTTTTCTCTGTGCGTCCACCTCGCTACGACCTCATCCCTCACACTCTAAACTACATCTTTTTAAAAACAGTGCTCACTATACTTGAAACAACTTTCTTTTTATTATATATTTTTATTTTATTAGTGTTCAAAATCTCACATACACATATTTCAATGTTTTCGATTCTTTGTACAGGACAAAAAAAGAACAAAGAAAACACATGTGCAAATAAAGAAACAAAAACAATACCATAGTAAACAAAACTATGAATAAATAAAGCAGGGAGAAATCATTTTCCATAGAGTAAAGAAACACAGTCAGGCCATTTATCTGTGACATAGTTGCACCCCTTTTGCCAGTGCTTAATAAATGTTTCTGTTCTTTGACCAACGTGAGCTGTGATCTGCTCCATTCTGTAGATATCCGTTACAATGTCTCTCCAAGATGTAATTGTAGGACAGAAACAACTTTTCTAAACGCCGTTTCCTCCTCTGTGTTTCAGACCCCCGGACCGTCGGCGTAGGGATGTTTTTGGCTTGGCTAACGACACGCTGCTCCAAGACGGTGTCGGAAGATGGAACACCACCCTCGATCCCGGGGATAACAGTACAGATGGCATTCCCCCCATCAGGGAGTACCCCTTCTCAGATGACAAGACATCGGCCGAGTATCTCGAGATCCCCACCCTGCGACCTTTCACTGTGTACCGCATCGACATCCACGCATGCAACGAGGAGGTGGGGCGCTGCAGCGCCGGGGCCTTCGTCTTCTCCAGGACCAAACCGGCAGGTAAGAAAGTTACCAGAATATAATCTGTGGTAGAAATGTGGCACAGTGGTGGACACATGCTTGTCGTGCTTGTGTGTTTCCCAGTCAGAGCAGACGACATCCCTGGAAAGGTGATCTATGAGAGGAGTGAGAAAGTGGAAGGTTGTGTGATGCTGCACTGGCCGGAGCCCGTCATGCCCAACGGTCTCATCCTGATGTATGAGGTCAAGTTCCGTCTGGGGACAGAGGTGAGCCGGGCTGGTACACAGCAAGAATTCAGCCTTAAAAAACAAGGAAAAAAAGTAATGAAATGAGGGAATATTACTTTAAATAAGCCAAATTATCTGCCAACAGAACAGGAAAATGTGACTTGCCAAGATTTCTTAAAACAAGTGAAATGCTCCATCATTAAAACTGTCTTGTGAGAAGAAATATCTTCTCAGTCCAAAAAACAAGCATAGATTGCCTTAATGTGAGATATTTCATTTTACTTAGATTTTTATTTTTGCAGTGACAGTCGAACATCCCCTCAGACGTGTTTCAAGACGGTTCAAAATATTAAGATAGTCCAGCAGCAGCAGATTTGAGCGTTAAACTCTGCACACACATGAACAGGGTTCCTACGGTCATGGAAAACCTAGAAAAGTCATGGAATTTTAAAATGGATATTTCCAGGCCTGGAAAAGTCATGGAAAATACTTAGATCATAAAAGTTTGGGAAAAGTCATGGAAATTTGTTATAATCACATGTTCATTCACGCCGAGTTTGAAATAATGAATATGTTTTAGAAAGAAAGACGCTTAAAATATAAGCCGGCGTATGCAATCAACACGCAAAATTCTCAAAATGTTTCATGTTTATACCGAGATTTCAGTTTGGTCATGGAAATTTGGTGAAAAGTCATGGAAAAGTCATGGAAATCCACTGGTCAAAAGCAAGGCACATTATTTTGCAGAGCGAGACTTTTAAACTGATGGATCTGCAGGTCCCCACACTAACTCAATTAAAAAAAAAAACGAATGCACATTGCAAAGTTGTATCCACCGATCGTTCACAGTAACCATCATGTGTGTGTTTGTTCCATTTCAGCCTGAGAAGCACGAGTGTGTGTCGCGGCATCAGTACCGCGAGCACCGCGGAGCGCGGCTCACCAACCTGGGCTCGGGGAACTACTCGGCTCGTGTGCGCGCCACCTCACTGGCAGGGAACGGCTCCTGGACCGACGGCGTGTTCTTCTACGTGCCTCCGCCCAAACGTAATAACACATTTCTCGCACATCTCGTACGGAAGCGCTGAGCTGTCACTGAATTTAAAAATGTAGACCCCGTTTTCTCGTAATTACGAGATCTTTTCTCGTAATTACGAGATCCTGATCTCAGAAATTATCACACGGCATAACGTAACAAAGCCACAGTCGTAAATAATCGTCGTAGATAAAGTTTTTAATACTCATAGGAATATGCACTTACCTGAGAGAGGATTTGCAGACGTTTCCTTTTTATTTATCTGATCTCGTAATTACCAGAAAAGATCTCGTAATTATGAGAAAAGATCTCATAATTACGAGATCAGGATCTCGTAATTACGAGAAAACGGGGTCTACTTTTTTAACTTCAGTGACAGCTCAGCGCTTCCGTACACATTAAATACTGTTTAGTATAAAAACATGTCGACTTAGATAAGAAATTCCACTTTTAGTCGATGCTGATCCCGTTTATTTGTGCGTTCTGTCTGGCAGGAGACGATGGAGTCACGTTCTACTTGGTCATCATAATCCCCATCATCGTGACGCTTTTCATTGCCAGCCTCATCACGATCGTCTACTTAGTGAACAGAAAGAGGTAAAATATCTTCATAATAATAATAATAATATAATCGCTTTCTTATTGTCCCGACACACTGGATAGAATAGAATAGAAATATACTTTATTTATATTATATATTTATTCCCAAGGGGAAATTTTTTGACACAGTAGCACCAATAAACTAAACGCAGAATAAAATATAAATATAAGAAAGAAAGAAAGAAAGAAACAGTGACTGTGCATAAAGTATACAAAGTGAAATATAAAATACAAAAAAGAAAATATATGTGTGTGTATATATATATATATATAATAATAATAATAATAATAATAATAATAATAATAACTTTATTTATGTAGCACTTTTAAAAACAAGGTTTACAAAGTGCTCTACAGATAAACAAAGCATAAACACAACTTAAATGGCGGCAAACAAAAAAGACCGTACCATGAAAGCGTCGAATATAACTAAAACCAAACAAATAGGCAATTAAAATAAAAACATAAAAGGACGACATCACTTAAAAGCAGTTCTATAAAAGTGGGTTTTAAGAATTGTGATTTAAAAGAAGTTATGGATTCATGAACATGCTTTTCCCTTTGCCGGACGACGTCTCCTGATAATGTTACCTCGCTATGCTCATAAAACTTAATGACCGCTGTAATGTCAATTAGAGTTAACAGGTATCGCTTTCATTAACATCCCCCTGAGCTAAAGGGTAGACCCAGGGGCGGCCAGAGCACATTTGGAGCTCTAGGCAAGCTTCACTCGTGCCCCCCCCCCCCCCCCCCCCCAAACCCCCTAAAGATTTTTATTTTTTTAATTCATGTAGACGCTATTGCTTAGTGGGTAGAGGCGCCTGCTTTGTGAACAAAAGGTCCTAGGTTCAAGACCCGGTGTTCTATCATTTCATGCTACTTGTCGAGAACTGCTACCTTGTGGTAGGTGAGTGACATCCTCAAAATCCTGATTATTTCCTTTTGGCCTAGTAAAAGTACATTCAACATGTATATTGTACAGGTAGTAATAATATGTAGTACTGACATGTAGATTAATGAGTGATAAGCAGTTGCTATTTCTTTTGTGTCAACACATTATTGTAAACATGAGTTTGTTCACATTATCATAATAAAGCACTGGGTAAAAGCATGTTTTGATAGTACAATAAAATGCATTCATGTAAGAATGCTAAATTGAATTATATCAGGGGTAGCATATTTTGATAGTACAATAACATCCTATCAGATAGGGTAGCATGAATCGATAGACAAACCTATCGGTTTATGCAGCGGTAGCAAATTCTGACAAGGCAGCAAAAAATGACAGAACACCGGCAGTGACCACAAAAAAAATTGAACAAAAATACTATTATGTTTTTGCTGGGCGCCTATTCCGCCTGTAGGAAAAAACGCCCCTGGGTAGACCTCTTTAAGAGAATGACACGACACATCCACAATCAGAGCTGCAGCTGACTACAGGGTTCTTATGGTCATGGAAAACCTGGAAAAGTCATGGAATTTTAAAATGATAATTTCCAGGCCCGGAAAAGTCATGGAGAAAAAAAGGAAATCATAAAAGTTTGGGAAAAGTCGTGGAAATTTAGGCCGAGTTTGAAATAATGAATATGTTTTTTAAAGAAAGACGCTCAAAATGTAAGCCGACGTACGCTCTCAATACGCAACATTTTCTAAATTGTTCATGTTTTTACCGAGATTTTAATTTGATCATGGAATTTTGGTTTAAAGTGCTGGAAAAGTCCTGGAAAAGTCATGGAAATCCATTAGTCAACATGTGTAAGAACCCTGTGACTAACTAGGCTTTGTGTTCATAGGAACAACGACAGATTGGGGAATGGCGTCCTCTATGCATCGGTCAACCCGGAGTACTTCAGTGCTGCGGACAGTAAGCATGTGCCATATCTTTTTCCTCTACGTTTGGTCCGTGAATGCGTGTTGCTGACCGGTGGTCCGCTGTGTTTGCCAGTGTACGTCCCAGACGAGTGGGAGGTGTCCAGGGAGAAGATCACCATGGCCAAGGAGCTGGGTCAGGGCTCCTTCGGCATGGTGTACGAGGGCCTCGCCAAGGGCGTGATCAAGGACGAGCCGGAGACTCGCGTGGCCATCAAGACGGTCAACGAGACGGCCAGCATGAGGGAGCGCATCGAGTTCCTGAACGAAGCCTCCGTCATGAAGGAGTTCAACTGTCACCACGTGGTAAGAGACATTTTTTTGTGGGAAAAGCATGCTTTGAAAGATGGTTAGCACTAATGGAAAGTAACTGTCCGTGCTTTGTATTAAAGGGGAAGGTGAACATTCTGCACACAGTCGACTTGGCCACTTGGGAGCATAAATCCACAAAATGCTGAGCATGACACGTGCTTTTTATAATCAATTTCATTTTTTTTGTGTTACCGAAGCTTTTTTGTGGGAAATGCCTGCTTTGAAAGATGGTCAATGGTTAAAGTAACTGTCCATGCTTTGTATTAAAAAAGTACAAAAGGACAAATAAAACTAAGAATTGCTGATGATCAAAAACAAGTTAATTGAGGAATTCCTGGAATTCTGAATGGTGAAATACATTTATTGCAAAGATATTTACAATTAAAACTCCGTCGGGTCTATTTAGACCCATGGTGTGTATCAGAGGGTTAAAAGGGAAAGGTGAAAATTCTGCACACAGTCGACTACTTGTAATCACTTAATTGATTATGTTTTAGTTCTCAGACCTTTATCAGGAACAATTCAATTAATTAATCAATCATGTGATAAAGGCCTGATTTGAAACAGCCTGAAACATACATACACAACTTACAGTAGAATCACAGTATAACAGCAATACACATAGGGGGAGCATGTACACAGGGAGTAGGGAGAATACAGAATTTACAGATATTAGTTGATTGAGTGTTGATATCCACAAGGATAGTGCAAAATGCTATAAATAAACCAGTCGGTGCAATGGGCTAGTATAGCCAAAAAGAGTAAAAAAAGAGATTGAATGTGTAGGATGGATTTGAGACTTTTGCATCACCATAGCTCACCTGTGCTGCGCTGTGATTGGTCAAGGTGCGGCTGCTGGGCGTGGTCTCTCAGGGACAACCGACCTTGGTGATCATGGAGCTGATGACCCGTGGAGATCTCAAGAGCCACCTGCGCTCTTTGCGCAAAGAAGTAAGGATCTTCTCCTCACGCATTCACACACACACACACACACACACACACACACACACACACACACACACACACACACACATCCTAACCAGCTGTAACCAGTATCCGCTGTTGTGGTTGACAGTTTTCTCCATCTCGCCTCATCCCCAGAACGCCAGCAGCCAGGTCCTCCCCCCGATCAAGAAGATGATCCAGATGACGGGGGAGATCGCCGACGGAATGTCGTACCTGAACGCCAACAAATTTGTCCACCGAGATCTGGCTGCCAGGAACTGCATGGTAGCTGAGGACTTCACCGTGAAGATCGGAGGTGAGTCGATACTCAATGCCGAACTGGAATAAGTGCTTGGATTTCAGTGCCTGAGGCAGTGAAGTCTTAATGTGGATGGACAGAGGGAGGGAGGAGGAGAGCGAATGGATGAGCTGCCTCTTCCACAGAGAACCAGTGATATTTAGTGTTTTTCTCCAACCTCTGTTTTGGTTCTCTTTCTTCAGATTTTGGCATGACCAGAGACATTTACGAGACAGATTACTACCGAAAAGGAGGGAAGGGCCTGCTGCCTGTCCGCTGGATGTCTCCCGAGTCGCTGAAAGATGGCGTGTTCACTACAATGTCTGATGTTTGGTATGGGAACACATCACTCTTACACACACTCACAGGCCTGCGTATGCACGGTCGAACCTGCCCTGATCCAGATGGCCGGCACAATATTCCAGAAATGTCTCCAAATTATTATGTGCACGCACACATAGAGACACACACACACACACACACACACTTTTGCGTTTTGCATCCTCTCTGTCGATGTTATGACGTCAAAACCTCCAAAAGCATCTCAATGTTTTGGCTCCCAGCTGCTTTCAGAGGATTGGAGAACAATATCTGTGTCACACCTTTATTTATGCCAGCTTGCAGTGAGATCTCAGTTTACAGTCCTGCCACATTTTTTCTATCTGGAGCAATATTGTTGAACAAAAATATGTTTACTAGCTCCCATGCACTTTTTGGTTTCCCAACTCCAAATGTCCCGCGGGTCGGACCTTAACGGTGGGCTTAAACTGCTCCAGATGTTCTCAAATGAGAGGTTGCAGTTCCAGCAGAAACCCACCTCCACGTTTGCGTTCTCTATCTTCTTCTTTGATGTTGTGCAGATGAAGTTTAGCGTAAACCAAACTCATTATGGGCTCCTTAAGAATCCACCAGTAAGTGACTTTTATTTTGTTTAATCGAGGAAATCTGACTGAATGTGGCTCCGTCTGTCAGCACCAGACGGTTTCAGACACTTATATGCAACGTTGGAATAAAAGAATGCACAGGGTTCGTACGGTCATGGAAAACCTGGAAAAGTCATGGAATTTTAAAATGGTCATTTCCAGGCCTGGAAAAGTCGTGGAAAAAACGTAAATCATAAAAGTTTTGGAAAAGTCATGGAAATGTGTTATAATCACATGTTCATTTACGCCGAGTTTGACATAATTAATGTTTTTTTAAAGAAAGACGCTCAAAATATAAGCCGGCGTACGCTCTCAATACGCACAATGTTCTAAATTGTTTATGTTTATACCGAGTTTTAAGTTTGGTCATGGACATTTGGTTTGAAGTCACGAAATAGTCATGAAATAGTCATGAAATAGTCATGAAATAGTCATGAAATAGTCATGAAATAGTCCTGGAAAAGTCATGAAAAAGTCATGGAAATCCATTGGTCAAAATGTGTAAGAACCCTGACTGTTGGATGTAATCTGAACTCATGACAGGACAAATTATAGGAGTGAGCAAATATTGTGCTTTTTGTTAGTAAAGTTAAGAATGTTCTTCATGAATAGTATGATAGTGATGTAATTACAATGTAGCCTGAGGTTAAACTGAGGTGACGTTCTCTGTACTGTAAATACTTCATACAGCATGACATCCTTCTGATTTACTGACTGGAACGCTGACACGCGGCTGTCGGTACTCCCAACACGTCCTGCAGGTTGAAGTTCAACATGACGTAGATGACATACGGGAAGGTTTCTGCAGTGTGCCGCTTCCCTCGTGTTGTTCTCTGCTCAGTAAATGCCTCATCCTGCTCTCACCGTTATATTCCTGTTAACCCTCCTGTTACCTTTGGGGTCAATTTGACCCCATTCAATGTTTAACGTCTCTAAAAAAAATTATTAAAAAAAAATGTCATGACTTTTCCTAATTTATGGGGGACAACTGGAAAAACATAAAATTCACATGATGACATGTTTTCAATGTCCTGTACAATTTGACCCCAGGCTGTTTTTCACTGTAAAACATACAAGAAATATCACCTTTTTTATTTATTTAAAGGGTTATTTAGCTAGTCAACAAACAAACATGAAGTACCTGACACTTAAACTTGGGAAACAATATTAATTCTAATTATTTTCTCTCCGTTTTAATTGCTGGTGTCAAATGGACCCCAGGGGTGAAATATGTTGGTACATTTGAAGGTAATAGGAGGATTAACAGCTTACTTGTACTCCAGATATTGTAGGGATTTAAAGTTGCAGTCTCTAAAGCAGCATTCATCATTTTTCGTGGCCACTTGGGAGCATAAATCCACAAAATGCTGAGCATGACACGTGCTTTTTATAATCAATTTTATTTTTTTTGTGTTACCGAAGCTTTTTTGTGGGAAATGCCTGCTTTGAAAGATGGTCAATGGTTAAAGTAACTGTCCATGCTTTGTATTAAAAAAGTACAAAAGGACAAATAAAACTAAGAATTGCTGATGATCAAAAACAAGTTAATTGAGGAATTCCTGGAATTCTGAATGGTGAAATACATTTATTGCAAAGATATTTACAATTAAAACTCCGTCGGGTCTATTTAGACCCATGGTGTGTATCAGAGGGTTAAAAGGGAAAGGTGAAAATTCTGCACACAGTCGACTACTTGTAATCACTTAATTGATTATGTTTTAGTTCTCAGACCTTTATCAGGAACAATTCAATTAATTAATCAATCATGTGATAAAGGCCTGATTTGCCAAAACATTCATGTGAGTACAGTGTGCATGATCTGTGTCTTTTATAGCACCTGTCACTAAGACTTATTCCTGTGTAATAAATGCATCGTAACACACACATTGTAGAAAAAGGGAACACACCAGTCCGGTCCTTTTATTTTAAATGTAACAAGTAATACAACAAACGACTCTCTGTGCTCGGTGCTGTTCACTTCAACATGTTCTGCTGTTGTATATAACAGGGTTCGTACGGTCATGGAAAACCTGGAAAAGTCATGGAATTTAAAAATGGTCATTTCCAGGCCTGGAAAAGTCATGAAAAAAAACTTAAATCACAAAAGTTTTGGAAAAGTCATGGAAATGTGTTATAATCACGTGTTCATTTACGCCGAGTTTGAAATAATGAATATGTTTTACAAAGAAAGACTCAAAATATAAGCCGGCATACGCTCTCATACTGGAGGCGCAATTTTCTTTTTTTCCCGCGTTGCAAGTGAACGCACCTTAACTGGAAAGTTCGATGGCCATAGCTCGGGAAGCAAATGTTTATTCTTTAAATAAAATATTGTCTCTAATACATTTGTTTCATTTAATGTATACTGTATGCTTTGTTATTCACATTGTTTGAATACTAAATGTTCTCACTTTTTCATGTATAAACCGAGATTTCAGTTTAGTCATGGAAATTTGGTTTAAAGTCCTGGAAAAGTCATGGAAATCCACTGGTCAACATGTGTAAGAACCCTGTATATAATGACTGTTTCATATCTTACCGCAGGTCCTTCGGCGTGGTGCTGTGGGAGATCGCCACCTTAGCGGAGCAGCCGTACCAGGGCATGTCCAACGAACAAGTGCTGCGCTTCGTGATGGAGGGAGGACTCCTGGACAAACCCGACAACTGCCCCGACATGCTGTAAGCCTCCTCGTATCTGTGATCAATAACTGCGTACTCTCTTTGTGTCAACACCCCTCGAAGGGCCTCGCACGGCCCGCCGGTGTTCTATCATTTCATGCTACTTGTCCAGAACTGCTACCTTGTGGTATTGCGCATGCGCCGAGTCGATTTTCCGAGTTTGTTTGACACGCCCATAATGTTTTGCAACCCCGTCGATGCACGTCTGATAACGGGGAGTGACATTGTAAACATAAGTTTGTTCACGTTATCATAATAAAGCACTAGTTTATTATTAAGGTATTTATTGTTGAAGATAAACACTTTAACAGTGAAAAGTGAAACATTGAACTTTGAAAGAAAAGCATATTTTGATAGTACAATAACATGCATTCATGTAAGAATGCTAAATTGAATTATATCAGGGGTAGCATATTGTGATAGTACAATAACATCCTATTATGTTAGGGTAGCATGAATCGATACACACCTATCGGTTTATGGAGCGGTAGCAAATTCTGACAAGGCAGCAAAAAATGACAGAACACCGGCCCATTAGCATTTCGCCCGGCGTCTATTTTAAGTTCTGCTTCAACGTGTGTGAGGTATCATGTGGTGTGTGGATGCTCAGCTGGAGCCAAGACGAGGGCTGACATTAACGTCACGGGTTAAAAGCGGTCTGTTGACAACACGGCACCGGGCGGTCAGCTGGCGGCGAGAAGCCGGCTCGCCCGGCGGCCTCGGCCCGTAGAAGGGCTCCGGCGTCTGGCGGGGGGGGGGCACGAGCGCCGAGGTGACGTCCGTCCGTCTGGCGGCAAACGGAGGGTGAGAGACGGAGGAATTATTCATTAATGAATCATGTCGCCTGTAAGAGGAGATAAATCACGTTTCTCTCCCACTCTGACCTCAATGAGAAGGCATTCTGCATTCCCCCCCTCTCTCTCTCTCTCTCTCTCTCTCTCCACAGCTGACCTCACCTTAGAAAGAGAGTGCGAGTAGAAAAAAAAAGAAAAAAAAGTGGGCCGAATGTTGTGCGGACACAAACCTCTCGTTTCCATGGCAACCTGACTGTTTTGTCCTGATTGCAGGAGTGTGTGGATTGTGTTACAAAGGTGGTGGTGACCGGGCGAGCCTCCAGCACACATAATAATAATAATAATAATAATAATAAGAAGAAGAAGAAGAAGAAGAAGAAGAAGAAGAAGAAGAAGAAGAAGAAGAAGAAGAAGAAGAAGAAGAAGAAGAAGAAAAAAGAAAAATGTATCACATTTGCTCTATCTCTTTGTGTACTTGCCTTAAAATAAAAATATATATTTAAAAATAATAATAATAATAATAATAATAATAATAATAATAATAATAATGATAATAACTTTATTTATATAGCACTTTTAAAAACAAGGTTTACAAAGTGCTCTACAGATAAACAAAGCATAAACACAGCTTAAATGACGGCAAACATGAGCATACCATAAAAGCATTGAATACAACTACAACCAAACAAATAGGCAATTTAAAATAAAAACACATGGTTTTCAGGCCTTTTGTCGCTGGTCACCTTCAATGTAGTGACTTCATGGAGAGTTCCAGAAGACTGCTGAGGTGCGGTGAAGCCAGAAGTCCATACAGAGTGGATATAAAGATACATGAGGGGATGAGAACAAAAGAGATGAGTCATATTAGGAAAGCCGTGCATGTCGCCTCCTCTCCCATCGGCGGGTAGCTGCGGCTCACTGAGAGGATTTCCCAGAAATTCAGACTCTCTTATTATATTAAACACAACTAGGGTTCTTACACATTTTGACCAGTGGATTTCCAGGAATTTTCCAGGACTTTTCCATGACTTTAAACCAAATGTCCATGACCAAACTGAAATCTCGGTATAAACATGAACAATTTAGAAAATTTGGTGTATTGAGAGCGTACGCCGGCTTATATTTTGAGCATCTTTCTTTAAAAAACGTATTAATTATTTCAAACTCGATGTGATCATGACAAATTTCCATGACTTTTCCAAAACTTTTATGATTTAAGTTTTTTTTCCATGACTTTTCCAGGCCTGGAAATGACCTTTTTATATTTCCATGACTTTTCCAGGTTTTCCATGACCGTATATATATATGTGTGTGTGTGTGTGTGTGTGTGTGCAGACATTAACAGGGCGATACAAAGACGGAGGTAAAGCAACAAAGCTGTCAAGCTAAATGGAACAAATACAGAAATACAGTATTACAGAACAAAGAAGAGGCAGTAAACACTTTAATTATACGGCACATTTAGATCCTTAAAATGGAATTACAGTTATCGAATTGAATGAAGAGGTAAACAAACACAAGTGATCAAAAGAGAACTGCTGGCAACACAGAAACAAATAGATATATTTGAATTTGACTAGTTATGTCATAGCACAAGTACATGCACAGCTCATTAGCCTCTGTTGTTAACGTCCCTGTGTGTGCATGTGTATAATAGCGTGTGTGTGCCTGTGTGTGCCTGTGTGTGCCTGTGTGTGCCTGTGTGTGTCTGTGTGTGCCGTGATTGGCAGGATGCTGACGAGAAGTCCAAATTTACTGCAGCGTTTGTTTTCTAAATATGGTGGAGGGAGAGCGCCGGCCCCTCTCCGAGCGTCACACGTCGGAGAGGGGCCGGTCTCCGCTGCCTGGGTTCGGATGCTTAGCAGGGTTCGTACGCTCATGGAAAACCTGGAAAAGTCATGGGATTTTGAAAAGGGTCATTTCCAGGCCTGGAAAAGTCATGGAAAAAAAACTTAAATCATAAAAGTTTTGGAAAAGTCATGGAAATTCTGAAAAAATTGTCTTTCAGAATGTAATTTGGCAGCAGTCTAGACACAGAAGAAATGTCACCAGCCTAAAATAAATTGGACAAAAATAAATCTTGTAACACTCAAATAATGTGAAACAGACACTTTCAGGCCGAGCGGAGTAAAGAACGCTCTCCAAACCGTGATGCATCATAGTACTGTCAGCGATAGTGCACATTCCACAATAAATCATCGGCAGGGTTCGTACGATCATGGAAAACCTGGAAAAGTCATGGAATTTTAAAATGGTCATTTCCAGGCCTGGAAAAGTCATGGAAAAAAACTTAAATCATAAAAGTTTTGGAAAAGTCATGGAAATTTGTCATGATCACACCGAGTTTGAAATAATTAATGTTTTTTAAAGAAATACGCTAAAAATATTAGCCGGCGTACGCTCTCCATACACAAAATGTTCTAAATTGTTCATGTTTTTACCGAGATTTCAGTTTGGTCATGGACATTTGGTTTAAAGTCATGGAAAAGTCATGGAAAAGTCCTGGAAATCCACTGGTCAACATGTGTAAGAACCCTGGCTTAGCCTCAGCTTTAAGACGCTTGCTGCAGTGGCACCCCCTGCTGCTTCAGTGTGAGGGGAGGCGCGTGCTCTGGAAAAGTTCCCCCCCGGTATTCCTCTGAGCGGAGGGGAGCCTGCACCCAGCTGCAGAGAGACGACGGGAAGAGAAGGAAAACCCAGAGAGGGAACAAGTGGAGGAGAGATGGCTGAGGTGTTAGTCAGCCGGCCTTGCAGAGTATTCTTAGCTTGTTTGTGTATAATTGAAGTTGCGGTGTGCGGTGTAGCACCACACAAAACTGTAATAATTCTTTCTTTTATGATGTTGTTTTGACATTCCCAAAGCTGGGCTGCCGGCCTGGCGCAGTAACCCTACGTGTAATTGACTGCGCTGCCGACTACATGCGGCATTACTGATCCTGCTTGTAATGCCCAGTTGTAATGGCAACCACATTTGTAATATCCCATTTGAACTGGCGTGTTTACTGAGAGTACCTTTCCAAAACAAACCTGCGTGAATATCGATCAGCAAGTCCAAGAGAAAGGCAGGTAAAGGTAATTTCACACGTGTGTTTCTTTATGAGCTGTTTCCATCAGGCTAACGGTACAAACAGCATATTCACACACACACACACACACACACACACACACACACACACACACACACACACACACACACACACACACACACACTAATATAGGAATATTATATTCGGGTTTGAATGGCACAGAGAAATTAATCAAAGCTATTGTATCTACCATTTACTGTAGAAGTGGCAGTAACATGTATTCATCCAGTATGAAGTCTTGTGTCTACTAAGTTAGATTTGTAAGCTTAACGTAGTGAATTGAGCTTCAACGTGAGTGTCTCCTGCCACCTGCTGGTGAGAAATGTGAAGTCTTCCTCCCCTCAAGTTGTATACAGGGTTCATTGAATTTTAAAATGGTCATTTCCAGGCCTGCAAAAGTCATGGAAAAAACTTAAATCACAAAAGTTTTGGAAAAGTCAAGAACATGTTGTTCTATTCACATGTTTATTTACGTCGAGTTTAAAATAATTCATATGTTTTTGAAAGGAAGACTCTCAAATTATAAGCCGGCATACGCCAAGTCCAAACAGATTTGCACATAAAGGATAATAGTTTGATTAAAAGAATAAACATGTATAGTAATGTTTATTCTTTTAATCAAACTACCATCTCTCATTATTTTTTTTTCATTTAAGGTATATTGTATGCTTTGTAATTCTTATTGTTTGAATACTAGAGATTTCAGTTTGGTCATGGAAATTTGGTTTAAAGTCCTGGAAAAGTCCTGGAATTCCACCGGTCAACATGTGTAAGAACCCTGTTTAATGAATGCCCACCCTCTGTTTCTGCATCTGCAGGTTTGAGCTGATGAGGATGTGCTGGCAGTACAATCCCAAGATGCGTCCGTCGTTCCTGGAGATCATCAGCAGCATCAACGACGACCTGGATCCTCCCTTCAGGGAAATGAGCTTCTTCTACAGCGACGAGAACAAGCCGCCGGACACCGAGGAGCTGGACATGGAGGTGGAAAACATGGAGAACATTCCACTGGACCCTGCATCCACCAGGCAGCCGGCCGCCGCTTCTGCCGCCGCCGCTTCTGCAGCCGCAGCCGCCTCCGCAGCCGCAGCCGCAGCCGCAGCCGCCGCCGCCGCCAGCGCTCCTTCGTCGGGCTGCGCCGCCGCCGCCGCCGCCGCCGGCACGCCGCCCGCCGCTACCCAGCAGTCGGCCTCCAAGCAAGGCCCGAGTGCGTCGCTATTGGGACCCATGTCTCCCTCCTCCTCCTCCTCCTCCCCCGGCCCGGCGGCCTCGGCCTCGCCGTCTCCGGGACAAGCCGTGGACAAGCGCTCGGGACACGTCTCCGCCAACGGGCCGGTGGTGGTACTGCGGCCCAACTTCGAGGAGCTGCAGCCCTACGCGCACATGAACGGAGGCCGGAAGAACGAGCGGGCGCTGCCACTGCCCCAGTCGTCGGCCTGCTGATGTCAGCCCTCCTCCTCCTCCTCCTCCTCCTCCTCCTCCTCCTACACAGGGTAAAACAAACCTCTCCATTTCTTAAGGAGGGATGGGTAAGGTAAGAAATGACTCGTCTACTGCGTGCCAGTAGATGGTCTCCCCGCTCCTTTAAAGTCAAACAAAAACTCTAAAAAGTGAGAAAAAGTAGAGAAACCTGATGAAGCATTTAGGAGTTTGGTGACACTGGGGAACTCCTTCCTGTGCCTCCTGAGTTTCAGCCGTTGTTCCTAAGTCCTTCGAGAAGGAGAACAACGCGGGCGTGAGTATCCTGGCGTACAGATTGAGACATCAAATTAACGAGAATCTTTTTTAGCATATCTGCCAGCAAATCGAACAGAAGAGCACTTTTTTCCTGATGATTTCACACCGGGTGTTGTGCATATCCGAGTGTGTATTTATACAAAACACGTGATTCTTTCTATATCGTGGCTCCATTTCTAAAAGACTCTCCATCGAAAGGACTTTGTTTGCACGAGCAGGCCGGCTCATGTCGCAGAGGAGGCCTGGATTAGAAAGTTTGGACTAAGATCCTCGTTTCTTTTTCCCGTTGATATTTCTATGATCTCGTCGGGAGCGGGTTAAGAGGAAGAGGAGGGCCTTTTTTTTTTTTTGTATCTGCCAAACTATTGCCAAATCGAGCTTTCTCTCCAGTTTCATACAAGTCTCCCTGGATTCAGGCGGTGATTCAGAGTTTAGCCGGTCTGGTAAACCGTTTGTTGGTTTCCAGACGTCATGCTTATGAGTACGAGCTGATCCTGGACCAGCCGTGCGTGTCGGCTTATCCCAGGACTGGATACAGAGTCGCTGTTGAGAAGCTGCATTCCCTCAAGTCGAGGTGTTCTCAGCATATGCAGCATCTGCATTGGGGGTGGAGTAAATCTAGCAAGCCATGAGATGCTTGGACGACGTTTGTTATCACGTCTCTCCGCGAGGGGAAGTGCATAAAGAGAGGCCAACACAAAAGCAGGGCTGTTTGATTTAGGATTTCAATTTTTTTCAGGCCTCTTTTAATTCAAAATTCTAATTTTTCGAATCGATTGACACAATATTGGTCAAAATGAATCTGACAATTGTTATTTAATCCCAACTTTGAAATGTAATATTTAAACAACATTTTGATTAAGTTGACACATGTTTTGCAGATCATTGTTATAAACAAACATGGCCCGATTTCATTGGTTCTCCAGCTTCTCACGTGCAACGATTTGCTTGCATGACTTGAATCAGCCAACTCTGAATCACAGCCTCAGTCTGTCTTTGTTTTAGCTAAAAAAAGAAGAAAAACTGATCAATCATCAACAAAGCATCAAAAGTCACTGAACTGCATAAGCAAGGAATACGACTCTGCCTCCACTTCATATATTCAGACATCTTTTGAACTGTGCATTTCATGTGGGAGGTGATCATTTTTCTCTGATACTGCTGTTAAAATTAAATGGCACCAAATATTCCACGACAGTCGAAGACCAGAGACGGAAAACGAGACGGCATCGGATCCGATTTTAGTAGCCTAGAGACGACTTTTAAATCTCAGCAGGTCTCTTTTAGAATAGTCATTAGTTTCTCTACGTTTCAAACACATATAAAGGTCTTACAGTTGTATTTTAGACTGCAGGATCATTTTTATACACATCATTGGTTTTATCACTTTTGTAAACCTTTTTACGGTTCAAAATGTTTGCCTCTGTCTGTACAGAACAAAGCTGCTATTTTATTATTTTTCTCTTTTGGATGTGTATATATATCTATATATATATATATATATCTATATATATCTATATATATATAGATATAGATATATAGATATATATATATATATATATATATATATATATCTATCTATATATATATATATATATATATATATATATATATATATATATATATATATATACACATAGATATAGATATAGATAGATATAGATATTTATATATAAAGAAATCTTTCAGGTTTGGTATGTTATGGTCTCCACTACAGTCCATTTATTATATCTTCAAACTGTTTAAAAAAAACAAAATAACAAAAAATAAGATACATTTAGATATAATAGCGTTTTTTTCTGTTACCCCAAAGGTTTTTTTGGAATACTATTTCGTTCATTACCTTTTTATTTTTATGGAATCTTTTCTCCTGTGTTTGTTTCATGGATGTCGATATTATTATTATTATTATTATTATTATTGTTATTATAATTATTTGGATTGGACACCTTAGCTGGATGTGTGAGTGTGTACTTTCCGCACCCTTTTTGTACTTGTTGTCTAGCACTGCGCCTAGCATTGCCCTCTAGGTGCAACTCAATCTCAGGTCAAAGTAAAGGCTTTGCTTTCTCCACACATTCTTATGATTGTCCTATACTTGTTTCAAGTTGCCCCCCCCCCCCCCCCCCCCCCCCATCATGTTTCGTCTCTCCTCGCGGTGCCTCCTTCTGAAGTCTGTGCACAAGATATTTACACCAGATCTGGTATTTTAACCCATCCATTTCTTGCCGCCCTTTGGATCAATAGGGCTAATTGAGATGTCTTATTTGCCTTAATTATGCCAACCATCGCCCCCAAAAATCAGATATGTTTTGTCCCTTTTGAAAATGTTTTTTATTTCAACACTCATAACGCCACTTCTGCTAGTGTTACTTCATCAAAGAGGAAACCGATGTTATTGTTTGTCTTCATGATCACTGCTTCTGAAAACCAAATAAAGGATGGGTTAAAGTCCAGGGAAGGGAACGCATTTCACTGTCATGAATGGAAACGGTTGTTAAACGGAGGCGGACTAGTGAAAGTGTTTTGAAGGATTTCTCCTAGTCTTTTTTTTTTTAATATTGCCTTGTGATTCTTTTTTCTTTTTTCCCCCCCTCTTTAAAGTTTTTTTTTTCTCTGTAGGAGTGTTATTTATTAATTTTGTATTTTCCTTTTTGTGATATCAGTTTAAATCACTGTATAAATGCCCCATGATTCAGTATAAAGTTGGATTTTTTTGTATGTATTTTCTTTGGTGTCATGACTGGGGGACTTTAAAGTTGTTTTTTTTCCTTCAAGTATTTATCTACCTCACTCTTTTCAAATGAACGTGTATGTAAAACAAGTACATCTCACTTTCATCAGTTTGTATAGAAACCTCATCTGGATAAAACCAACGGGGATCTAGATGAATCTCACAAAGCCAACTTGGACATGAGATGAAACATCTGTGTTCCCATTTCAGGCCCAGTGGTTTACAAAAAGTATGTTTATATCTCTGAGAATGCAGAGGAGAGGATTCTGCTTTAGTTCCCCGCAGAATCTGTTTAAATTGGTGTCAGGTATATGACGTAATTAGGTCAACCTACACTTTCATTTGACTGGATACAGTGTAAGAAGCCTGAGCGCAGGGCACAGCATCAGCATCAATAACTCATCTCCACTGCCCACCAACACATCTTCACAACCTTAAACCCTCAGAAAACAGAAACGTTCATGTTGTCATCCAAATGCATTTTATCAGCAGGAATATTTTAAAAGGGAAAATTTATTATTGACCTCTAAGGAATAAATGTGTTGTCTGCAAGGTGACAGCACAACTCAAACATCCAGATGTCATTCTCACACGCGACTATTATCTTCTGTCATGAGTATGGATCGGTGCTGTGAATGTAACGAGGGCCGTAGAGATAGCCGCGACTCCACCTACGTGTTTCTATCTTCAGAGAAAATGGACAATTTTCAATCATTTGTAGGTCAATGTTGGATTACATGATGTCCTTTTTTGCCTTGTTAACTCCTTGTTTTTAAGTGCACATCATCACTTCCCCTGTCCAAGTCTATTTTCTGTGCTGATGCCATGGGAGTAGAGCTCTCGACATTTCCACCAATGCTGCTGGTTAAACCGTCACCTCCGAGGATCTTATACTGTCATCAAACTGTTACGTGTGAAGGTGGCACAGAAGCTTTTACATCTCCCAAAAATGTCTCTTCTACTCACTAAGACAGCTGTCTTGGTGCGAGGGCTTCTGGGCAAGAGGCACGCGGTCATTTAAAAATTCCTGTTGAAATGAATACCCATAAGCAATACAAAAAAATGGGAATATAGATGGCATAATGTGATATCTGCGTCCTGAATTTAGGTTATTCTTACGCATTTTATCTGTGCATGATTTTAAGAGAATCAAAGAGTGAAGTTTTGGTTGAAAAACAGTCTGATTGCTGCTGAATATCACAATAGTACAGAAATCACCACTGACAAGCAAACAGCTTCTGTAGTTACTTTACATATCTGTGCATTTATGTTTTTTTTGGATGTATGTAATGATAAAATACAAAGTTTCAGTTGCGGGAGTAGACATTACATTGATCTGTTGTGAGGTGAATCACTGTGGAATTACTGGTTACCATTAGATCCCAAACCTGTCACAATTACAGCATTTAAATGAACATGTGGACATGTATAGGACAGGGATGTTGCATAGATTACGGGTAGTCATGGTTAAGAGTAAACAACATGATTAGAAAAAGATGATAGTTCTAGGTTTACAGCTTCACACTAGTTGCTTTTTTGCATTACCAGATTTAAGTGGAAACACAGAACATTCAACTTATTCATCTTTATCATTTTTATTCTTCTGAATGCAAACCTCAGGTTTATGGAGGATGCTTCAGTGCATTCAAACTGCAATAATAAGTTTGAGGTTTATCATTATCACGCCTCTGTTTTTATGATTTGCATTCCTATACCTTCTGAGTGGGCCTTGATTTACTGCTATTACTTTATTACATTAGTTTCACAAAATCTGTGTTCATTACCTGCTTGGGGAAGGAAATAATCAAAAAAACCTAACTAGACTGTCTTTTTTCAAGTTCTGTATCTGAGGCCTCAACGGTTTTTTCACATCTATAACTGAGACGGGGTGTTTTTGACATGCCATCTCCAAATGTGTACCTGAGAATTTCTTGTATTTTCTTTTTTTTCTGGAAATTTTGAATAAATAAATGAATGAGAACTTTTACTGGTTGTTCCATTTTAATTCCCTCCGAGACCCCGGCTGCCAATCCACATCATTCATCGGAGAAACGTCGGTGTGGTGTGGAATGTCTTCATCAGGTGATCTTCCTCGCTCTGACCGCCGGCTTGAGGACGTCATCCTCTCTTCATGCCGTTTCTAAAGGCTCCTCCAGCTGGGAAGGCTACGTGTGAACGAGGCTCTGCGGCCTGTCGGCCGAGGTCAGGCTGCCAGACGAGGCCACGTGGTGGAGTGCTGCTCCCCTTTGACCGCCATACAGTGAGCAGTAATAACAGGGTTCGTACAGTCATGGAAAACCTGGAAAAGTCATGGAATTTTAAAATGGTCATTTCCAGGCCTGGAAAAGTGATGGAAAAAACGAAAATCATAAAAGTTTGGGAAAACTCATGGGAATGTGTTAAAATCACATGTTCATTGACGCCGAGTTTGAAATAATTCATATGTTTTTTTAAAGAAAGACACTCAAAATATAAGCCGGCGTACGCTCTCAATAAGCAACATTTTCAAAATTGTTCATGTTTTTACCGAGATTTCAGTTTGGTCATGGACATTTGGTTGAAAGTCATGGAAAAGTCATGAAAAAGTCATGGAAAAGTCATGGAAAAGTCCTGGAAATCCATTGGTCAAAATGTGTAAGAACCCTGTAATAAGCAAAATCACACGGTAGCTGAGAGCAGAGCGGAACACGTTATCTCATATTGCAGAGGGTCTGTCATCCCTGCAGGAGCAGATGCCGACCTGCCGGCATCTCTGGAATAAATGTCATCCTTCCCCGCTTTGTTCACAACTGCACTCGTGTTAACAACCGAGTGCAGTTCCTCTGGTCCTCCGTCCACTCAGCAGTGGCTTTCAGGACAGAAGCCACATATATCTTTCAGGGTTCTTACGGTCATGGAAAACCTGGAAAAGTCATGGAATTTTTAAAAGGTCATTTCCAGGCCTGGAAAAGTCATGGAAAAAACTTAAATCATAAAAGTTTTGGAAAAGTCATGGGAATTTGTCATGATCACACCGAGTTTGAAATAATTAATATGTTTTTTAAAGAAATATGCTCAAAATATAAGCCGGCGTACGCTCTCAATACACAAAATGTTCTAAATTGTTCATGTTTTTTACCGAGATTTGAGTTTGGTCATGGACATTTGGTTTAAAGTCATGGAAAAGTCCTGGAAATCCACTGGTCAAAATGTGTAAGAACCCTGATCTTTAGTCTCTGATACACTCTTCTTCCCCGTTTGCTCCAAAAGGATGACACTGGAACATCTGGCTATGCCCTGATGTTCAGCAACAACTGGGACCATACAAACACAGAGGGTGAAGGGACATACTCAATGAATATACTTTGATTATATTTAACTAAATATAAATAAACCTTTGGAAGAGTTTGCCAAATCTGTCGTTACATAACTCACTGGCCCCTTCCTCCATATCCGACCAACTTCAAGCCCTTAAATAAAACACATTAAACATTAAAGTCTCCCAATCGACATTTAATAACGACCGAGTGGCACTAATATATTTTTTACAAACATTACCTGGGCATCTTTCCAACTGTGGTTCATACGAACTGTCGAAAAGGTCCAAAACCTAAAGGAGGAAATAAACTACAGTTTGTGTATTCATGAACTCTTACTGCTTTACCTGTTAGTTACCACTACTATTCCATTTCTATTCATAACGTAGTTGCTACACTTCATATCAGGAGAAAAACAACCAGGTTAGTGGAGCTGCCGCAGCTCTGTTGGTGTCCGCCGAGAGGAGCTGTTCCCCGGCTAATGGAGGACGAGCAGCCCCCGTGGATGAGATGGTCTCAGGTGAATTCTGACGTTCAAATGAAGGGTCTAAACTCTAAAACAAGTCACACATTTCAGAATCAGAATCAGAAACCGTTTATTGCCAGGAATGTTTACACAAACGAGGAATTTCTTTTGGCGAAAGGTGCAACATTAGACATGACAAACAACAATCAACATCATCTTAAGTATAAGATAATATTTCATTACTTAAAGACTGAACTTACGTTTATTTTTCCCGCCATTAAAAACAAAAAAATATCTCATTTACTTCATACATTTCATGATTAATTATTAGGCTAAAACATCTTTAGTGTGTTCTTTTGTATCCTTTGGTTTTAGCTACAGGAATAAATACAGGAACTCATGTCCTTTTCCGTTTCCTCATCTCTAAATTTAATTTGAATACATGAAATATTTTAGCATCACGTGTTTTTGTTTCAATCGCAAAGTGACTCACCACATCCTTAGCTAGGCTGTTGCTTGGAGATTATAGGGTTAATATTTCAGACAGCCCTTAAACGCAACATCTGCCAGGACGCCGACGCGCTTTGGGCCATCCCGTGAGACTGGACACGCCCTCCTCCTCCTCCTCCTCCTCCTCTTCCTCCTCCTCCTCCTGCACTTGTCAAAGGGCTCTGATCGCAAACTACATCCCAGTCGTACCCACAGACGCCACGCAAATGACACCGGGACAACCTGTCTGCTCCAGATAGGACATTTAAAAAAAAAATCCAATTAGATGCCACAATGTTGCCTTTCAAAAGAACTTTTGAGAGCGAGAAGCAGCATCTGCAGGAGCTCAACGACCGGCTTGGCCAGTATCTTTCCAGAACGAAGCAGCTGGAGCAGGACAATGCGTATCTCATCACTGAAATAAATAAACTCAGGCAAGGGAAGAGGGCGGAATGGGAGCCGAAGTGCATGAGTGAGGTGCGGGATCTGAGGAGAATGGTGGGGCTGCTGTCCTTTGAGAAGTCCCAGGCCGAGATGGAGAGGGAGAAGCTATGGCGGGAGTTGCAGATGGTCCAGTCTCTGTGCAGCGAGCAGACCGGGGTGTGCAAGGACATCAGCGGCGAGCTGAAAGGCTACGAGACGGAGCTTCAGCGCGCCCACAAGACCAACGGGGAACTGCAGAAGCGTTTGTTTCAACTCGAGAACGAGTGTAGAAGCCTGGAGGATGTGCACAGGCAAGAGAAGGAGCATCTGCGGCGTCAGGTGGAGTCTCGGGTGGTACCCATCATTACGCAAAGCTATCGCGGGCCACCGGCGGCCTCCGTGGAAGAGGTGCAGGAGTACGCCCGCGGACTGACCGAAGGGTGGGTCGAGACGGTTGAAATGTACCAGCTGAAGGTGGAAGACATGGAGCAGTCGATTAAAGCCGACCAGGCGAGGCTGAGTGATCTGCAGAGGGAGAAGATGCGGTATGCTACAGAGATGGACAAATTACGCACAGAGGCGGAAAAACAAGGTCAGATTCAATGCTGTCTGGAAGAAGAAGTGATGCACATGCAGGAGAAATTCCGGGTGGACTTCAGTGAATATCAGGTGAGGAACAGTCCGTCACAGGCTAATAAGAGTAGGAAAGCTCATATGTATATATAAGAAGGACTGAAGTGAAGCCAGAGATATTTATTATATTGGGCTACACAAAATAAACTGAATTGAATTTATATTTTAAGAAGTGCCAACATACATAATAAATATGATACAGACATAATAATATACCCGTTATCCCACTGAACCATGCAGGAGGGGGAGGGGGGGGGGGGTACTTCTTCTTGTCCCTGCCACACCCACTTTGCTGAAAGGCACTTATGCAGCTGCAGCTGCCAGAGGCTGATGGTTAAGGATAAACTAGTCATTCACAATCTATGAATCAATGTCATTTCTATCAGGAAATAATATGACTCAGGTTTCCGCTCTTTCTTAAACCATACACACTCAGAAGATGTTGACTCTGAAATGAATGCATTTCTCCCCACCTCAACACACAAAGACAACAACAACATGAAGTGATACCTGAGAAATACACGTGCCACGTTTGACCTCACACCATGCTCTAGCTCCCCAGTAGTGTAGCTGATAGATTACACCGGCCACTTAAACCAATTAGCTGTCAGTCTGACAAATCCTAATTAGCCTCCCCAAGATGCAGCCCTTAGCAGGTCAGCCAATTACAACGTTTACACGGTAGGGATGTCTTTAATATTGCAACAAAAAACACATTTCACACACAGTTACAGTGAATACCATGTGGTAAAATATAAGTGAGCATGTCATCTGTCCAAGAATATGAATGTCACATGTTATTGGAAAAGGCTCATGCACACAGTGCAGGAGTAGTCCCTGGATTAGGTCATTAAGTGCTCCAAATGATAAGTGCAGTCTGTTAGTGGGATCAGACTTGGTTTTGACTAAAAGTGTTCAGCCAGTTCGACACCTTTGTGTATTAGTAAACAAAAATAAGATCCCGGGACTAAAAACCGAAACAACACAAATGTACACAAGTTAACAAAACAGGGGATATATATATCTACATACATACATACATATATTATATATATATATGTATATATATAATATATATTATATATAATATATATACATATATATATATATATATATGTATATATATACAATATATATAAATATATATTATATATATACACATATATATATATATATAATATATATTTATATATATATATATATATGTATATATATATATATATATATATATATATATACATATATATATATATATATATATATATATATACAATATATATAAATATATATTATATATATACATATATATATTATATATATATATATATACATATATTTACATATATATATATATATATTATATATATATATATATATATATATATATATATATATATATATATATATATATATATATATATATATATATATATATATATACCAAATGGACCGACCACCAGCTTGTGTTGTGTCTATGTGAAGCCATCTATGTGCCAACGTGAATACGTATTGTTTTTGTTTTCCATTCTTCCCTCCAGATAATTCTTGAGAAGCTGGAGCATGAGAGGAATATGATGGCTGATGCTATTGCAGAAAAGATGCGAGAACATCAGCACCTTCTCCGCGTTAAGATGGATCTGGGCATGGAGGTGGCTGCCTACAGGTGAACAACTTATTTGTTTTGTCAGTTGTCCAATCAAAATAGATTTTTTTTATGTTGTCACTTTCAATTAAATATACTTACACAATAATCATGTTGACTATTAAGTGTTACTACTAACATTTGCTGCTTTCAATTCCAAGTGTCCCAGTACGACACTTAAAGGAATGCAGCCTCCTTTCATTTTATTATTTACACCTGTTGCTTTTGTGTCCACCATACATTTGCATAATTATTAGACACTCAGAGAAAATGCCACGTGATGACGTAGTAGAAAGACCAACAGGTGGGTGGGTCTGTTTAGAAGTCATTTTTGTGATGATTGATTAAGTTAACGTAGTTATTTTACACACAACCACAACACTTTTTTATGCCCAACATCTGCAGTGTTGTTGCCAAAACCTAAGGAAGTGTTTTTTGTTTGAATTCACAACACAGTAATGCCAGTACACTCTGAAATGTTTCGCTTTTAGTTATAAAAAAAACCCAGAAAGTCGGCTAAAATAATAACATCCTCTCTTTTCAGTGATACCCCCCCCCCCCCCACACACACACACACACACACACACACTGCCTGAAGCTACTCTTTGCTTAATTAGTGATTTAATTAAACACAAGTAATCAGCTGCTTCCTTCCTGTTGACACAAAGTCATCCGAACTTCACTTGGATAAACTCAAAGAATCACCTCACATGTCCCATCTAATGAACAGCACATGTAATACACTTTCATTTTTAACAAAGTTTAAACTTTAGCTGTGGTTTATTTTAAGTGTTTAAAGGGGTTATTAATATCTACCATTTCATATCCTGTAATAACGCGGCTCGTCTTCATGCTCCTTACATAGCCAGATCCCACAAGGTCACATACTAACAGACTATTTTTACTGAAACTATTTTTATGTTTGAAGGTACACTCCAGTGTTTTTCCCCTTGTTACATCCTAACTTCTTAATATTACCTCATATCACAATATGTTCTTTTTGAGGGATACAAACATGTATTAGTAGTATGCCAATTCCCAGGAGGTTCTCGAGAAGACTATTTGCTCCAGACTGTCTCGATATGGACGATTCTCTCCTGGCACTACTGGTGTGTTTTGAATTTTTGGAATAGTCAGAATATTTACGCAGCGAGGCGGCAGCGGCATGTGTTTTTTTGCGTCTCACTAGTCAGCTTTTACTTTGGGATTCGTAGGGAAGTGTGGACACTCCTGCGTTGTAACTGTTATTTTTAGGTCAGTCTTTGGGAAGGCAGTCTCCGGAGAGGTTGTTTCTTTTTGAGGCACGCTGGTTAGCGGTTGTATGTTTGTTGAAGCACTGCCAAGGAAAGGTGAGCTGCTAAAGCTAATTCTTTATGAGCCTACATGAGAGGCTGTTTATGTTGTGTTGTGGATGATTACCAACTCATATGAGGCCAGGTGCTGCATTCATACCGACTTCAAGCCTGTTACGTTTAGTTTGAGGGCGTTGAGATGGCGGAGGTGAATGATGTACATCATCTTGTAAGGTATTTGTCTTTGATCTTTTTGTTTTTGAAATAATCAGTGATTTTATAATAATCTTCAAATATATCTTGTTGTGTCTCTTGTTTGTTCAGGGCTCTCCTGGAAGGGGAGAGAGTGGATTTGCAAGATGCTCATCGGAGGGTGACTCAAAATCAAAGAGAAAGAATAATAGGTACTGTATTTTAAATGACTCACTGTTGCCACATGAAGTGTAAAACAGTTTGATATTTAGGCAAATATGCTAATGTTCCTTCTTGCAGATAGTCAGATGAGAAGATCTAGCCAAATAAGCATATTTCCCAAAATGTCAAACTTTTCCATTAAGTATCTACTTAATTATTAATTATCTGTCTCAGATATAAGGATGCCGGCCAAGCCCTACACTCCAAGAGCTTCCACCTTAACCAACAGACCAGCTATGGATATCAGGTACACGCCGCCGGCTTCACACCTGAGAAGATCCCCCGGGCCTCCCTCTGGGTCCATGAGTCCCTCCAGGATCATTCCTATCTCAGTTGCAGCCAGAGCTCGGAATCAGAGCCCTGCATCCAGGAGGGACATGCTCTCATTCTCCAAAACCCGGGCTGCCACTTCTGCCCCTGCTACCACCACCACAGCGAAAGATCAACAAACAGGCCAGAGTGAAAACCCAACAAGACAACATGTACAGAAAACAGCAGCAGAGGAGAAAACTGTGGAAATAAAACAAGTCTCTCAGGTAGAGAACCAAGTCAGTCCCATCAAGTCATCCGCTACCGAGACCAAATCAGTGGAACTGGTATCACCACCAATGATGAGCCTGAGCAGGGAAACTGAGACAGAGAGCAGAAGGCAAGTGTCAGAAGAACAAGAGAGAGATAATGTCTATGGTCGGGAGTTCAAAGAAGAAGGAAAAATAGAGCCTATGGGTACAAGTGAGAAAAGGATATTAGATCCTGTGTCTGTAGAGGAGATCGTCGAGAGAGCGATGAGACCAGCAGGTTCGGAAGTTATGGTTTGCCCCTCGGGAGAACCAAAGATACGGTATCATGTGGAGAGAACTGAGCAAGAGGATGAAGAACAAGAGAAAGATAATGTTTATGGTCGGGAGTTCAAAGAACAAGGACAAATAGAGCCTAGGATGGGCACAAGTGAGAAAAGGCAAGTGTCAGAAGAACAAGAGAAAGATAATGTCTATGGTCGGGAGTTCAAAGAACAAGGACAAATAGAGCCTAGGATGGGCACAAGTGAGACAAGGATATCAGATCCTGCGTCTGTCGAGGAGATCATCGAGAGAGCGATGAGACCAGCAGGTTCGGAAGTTGTGGTTTGCCCCTCGGGAGAACCAAAGATACGGTATCATGTGGAGAAAACTGAGCAAGAGGATGGAACGACGAAGACGCAGATCGTGTTGGAGTCTAAAATGGAGGAAGAGCTGGATTTTTCGGAGGATTCTGCACTGGAAGAACTACTGAGCCATGGGGTTAAGAAGGTGTCCCTGGACGACATCAAGTACACAGCAACAGGAAGCATGATCAAGAACCTGCTAAGTGGCCTGCATGGAAGCGAGTACTTGGAAAATAAGTCCGTCAATGTGGAAATCATTGAGGAACCCGTGGAGACGTACGGCGAGGAGGTGTTCCAGCATGAGCGGGAACCCAGATCTAGTTTTAATGAGCCCCCCTCAAAATATTTCCAAATCGAGGAGCTTGAAAATGTCCCTCACGATGCTCAAGTTCAGAGGAGTGACGTCGATGCCATGAAAACCTTCACGACGGGTACAGACCATGGCAAGGGCGGCTCTGATCAAGCCCACGAGGTTTCTAGAAAGAGTGAATCTTCATATTTCTCCCAAAACCAAGAGCCTTCCGAGTATTTCGTCTCCACGCCAGATGACAACCTTTCTGAAGCCGAGGTGGGTGGTGGCATTACCTCCTACGGCCACTACGGTATCGTCGATGACCTGTCAGACGAGCGGTATTATCAAGATGAAGGTCTTCTCTCCAAACGGGTGATTGTAGAGGAAAGTGACGAATTCAAGTCAGGTGATCACTCGTTTGTCAAGGAGAGTTACCCAGAGTGCATCATTGAAGAAGAGGTTTGTGTCTCCCCTATAGTGCAGGAGTCGATGCTCGAGTTCCTGAGAGAGGACTCTTTGCAGCCCAAAGAGCAACTCAAGGGAGCTCTAGAGAAGCTACAAAGCTCAGTGTCGGGTCCGCTGAGGGAGGAGTTAGCCTTCCTCACCAAAATGAGTAGTGATGGTTCACAGACTTTGTCCGTTGATGTCAAAAAAGTGCAACAGTCAAGCGACAACGGCACCATGACTATAGTTGCAGAGCTGAATGTCTCTCAGAGTCTGGAAGAATCAGGGCTGCTGGAGTCAGGAGATGATCTATCCGACGAGCAGATCATGGCAGCGCTCAGATCTTCTAACCCAGGGCTTGAGAAAGCCTTCCAGGGAGGAGCAGGAGGAGGATACAGCATCAGAGTATCCAAAGAAGAGGATGGTGTGCACGATGAAGAGTTTGAAGGCTTTACTGAAGAAGAAGGATCTGAAATCACAGAGAGGCACATACAACTGGGCGCGCATGGCAGCCAGGATGAGGCCTCAGAGCAAGAGCTGCAATCTCACTCCTGGGGAACCCCCATTAAGATTGTGCAAGAGAAAAGAGTTGCAACAGTTTACCTTGAAAGTCCAATTGATGACTGAAGGAAGAAATCGGCCTGAAATATTTTCACGGCAGAGTGCTTACCAATGTTACTCGTTAAAGTGCACATTACAGATGTGGTTCAGTCCACACAGCGACATGGCTATGCTCTATAAGCAGTACAACATGACATATCTCATTGAATTTGGTGCCCTCTTTTGCTTAACCTACTTAACTTGTCACCTAAAACTTGGTGTAGCCTACCTAACACGAGGCCAGGTGAATTCAGTTATTCTTTACTCCTTTGTTGTGGTGTTAATTGTGACTGTACTCCTATTACAATACTGAGTATGAACTAAATTGGGCTGATTTAAGTTAGGCTTGTGCTGGAATGTGTATAACCTTTTTACAGCTTGCAGTTTATCTTAAAAGAGGTTTGTTTATTCTACCTAGATTTCTCTATTTTTGTACTAACCTGTGCTGTGCATCTTATCAGCCCATTCTGCATTTTACAACATCCCATCACCTCCCGTGTCTGCTGTGTTGTGGAATCTGTTCCAAACCAACATATGACGGTTGGAGTTACGATGTGCTGTGAACTGTTCCAGATCAGGGCTTTTAATTTTTCTTTTGACTCGGGCACTGCTGCCATTACAAATAGTTTTAGTATTTACTGTATCCTGAAGAAGCGGTTTAATAGAAGCAGTAGGCAGTGAAGTGTACAGAATATAGTGAAGCTTGTAGCCGAGGTCAGTATGGTGGGGGTGGGAACAAAATGTGGTGATCCGTTCAAAGAAACTTTGAGAGTTTTAAATCAAAGCGAAGTGCCACATTAAATGTGCCACTTAAAAGTAGTTATTAAATTCCTGGGTTACGTGATCAATATGAAACATGTGTATCTTTAACCCTCCTGTTACCTTTGGGGTCAATTTGACCTCATTCAATGTTTGACGTCTCTAAAAAAATGATTAACATTATTTCTTTTGCTTCATATTTCATGACCTTCCCTAATGTATTGGGGACAACTGGGAAAACATAAAATTCACATGAAGATATGTTTTCAATGTCCTGAACACAACCTGTACGCATCTGTGTTCTATAGGGTCAATTTGACCCCAGGCTGTTTTTCACAGTGTAAAACATAAGAAATATCAACCTTTTTATATATTTAAAGGGCTATTTAGGTAGTCGACAAACACACAAAAAGTACCTGACACTTAAACTTTGGAAACAATATGAATTCTAATCATTTTCTGGAGGTTTTAATTGCTGTGGTCAAAAAGAGTAAAAGATGTTAGTAAATTTGAAGGTAACAGGAGGGTTAAAAGGGGTCAATACCGTACTAATCAAATGTTACGATGCTAAAATGGTGGTTTTGAACATGAGATAAGGGTGTTTGGGAATTGAACATTGTGAATTTGACCATTTAGAACTCCAAAAAAGGGTTTTCAATTAGAAAAGACAATAGTTAGATGAAGTAGTATAATCTTAAGGAATTGAAAAGGTTCAAAGTCTCATGGATTCCCTTCTGCTTGTCCACATTTGAGGGTTATCCCAGTGTTGGCTGGAAGTATTCACCTTTGCTGGAACAAACAAATGTCCATGCCCGTGACTATTTGTGGATCATCTGCTTGGTGGCATCGACTGTCCATTCGGGTTTGTTGTGTTGTGCACTAGATGCAAAGGCCAACACGGTCCACTAAGATGACAGTGTGGTTGTGGCTGCACATTTAGTCAAAGTGGCATCAGCATGTGCACTGTGTAAGTATTGCGTAATGTATTCACTTGGCACTGTCACATTAAAGAAATGTTTAGCATGCATGCCATGCTTTTAGAAATGTGTTAACGGTTAGAATTCTACAAAATTACATATCAATTAAAAAGACATTTCATTTAAGTGCCCTGATACAGCATATTTCCTTACATTCTCATATGCAAACTGCAGTAATGTAAACTGAAAACAGTGCATCTCAATTGTGGCTTAATAACCAATCTTACTTACTGTAGATTGAGTGTTATCTAGAAATGTGCAATTTTACAGCATACCAATGTGCAGCGTGTAAAGAATGTGTAATGATTCAAAGATTCAATAAATATTGGTCATCATGGATAGTCCAATTTATTGCTTTTATTAACATATTGTTTTCTATTGAACACATGGCATTATTTCTTTGGACATTTCTTAATATCTTAAAACAATTAAAATACATTGTTCGTATTTCTTTTAACCCGACTAATCCTACCTAATGTAGAAAATTACACAAGATCATATAAAATAAGTGCGAATGAAGAAGATTTTCAGCACAGCCTTTTCAAACAGAGCAGGCGGTTACATTAAAACATGAATGCCAGTAACTATTGATCCAAAATTGCAAGATTATTGTAGTGGCAAAATAATAAAAGATCATTTCAAGAGTCAGACATTGAGTTTCCATCATTGCCGCTGCAGGGTTCACCTGTGTGACGTTTAGTTTTCCTTCTGCCTTGCCTGTGTTGTCGCTCAGCCACCTCTGGTGCCCTACAAAACACACATGACACAGTTGCATTACTGAAACATGCACTTTTCTGTTATTTAAATCATTATATTACTGGAAAACACTGTTGATCTGCACTGCACACACTTCATTTACACTACACACATTCACACACTTTGCATTTTGCACACTGTCTATATATATATATATATATATATATATATATATATATATATATATATATATATATATATATATATTATTTTATTTGACAGTGCTGTATTACATATATGTTGTGTATATATACATATATATTTTATTTTATTTTGTATTTTATATTTCACTTTGCTCACTTTACTTTATGCACAGTCACTTTCTTTCTTTCTTATATTTATATTTTATTGTGTTTAGTTGTATCGGTGCTGCTACTGCTACTGGGATTATAATAAAGTATATTTCTATTCTATTCTATTCTAAATACAATCAATTGATTGAGAAGTGTATCACCGGGAGAATCTCATGGATATAATATGAAGTACAGTAGAATTAGTTCAGCAGTTTTACCGCGCCAGCATGTCCACAGCTTTCTGTGTTGTTTTGGTCTTCTTGTGCTGAGGACCGTACAACACAGTCTGGATCTCCAGGCACTAAAACACAAATATTATTATCTTAAAATATATATATATATATATATATATATATATATATATATATATAAAATGACAGCAGAATGAGTGGTCAGTGGAAGATGAGAGGTGTGACTCGTACTCAGAGGGGAATAAACACTTCCTAGCAACATGTGAAGGCACTAAACATCCCAAAATAACCTGTTGCAGACCAAGGTTTAGAAAGCACCTGTGCCGGCCACTCGGGCCTGTCGGGTCAACAAGAAGATCTGCTTGATTTATTACGGGAATCAAAATCAACAACTCAGACATCTGAGGAAATAAATGTAAGATACAGCCTGAGCCATTTTCCACCCTACATTTACAGGGTTCGTACGGTCATGGAAAACCTGGAAAAGTCATGGAATTTTAAAATGGTCATATCCAGGCCTGGAAAAGTCATGGAAAAAACTTAAATCATGAACGTTTTGGAAAAGTCATGGAAATTTGTTATATTCACTTGTTCATTTACGGCGAGTTTGAAATCATGAATATGTTTTAGAAAGAAAGACTCAAAATATAAGCTGGCGTACGCTCTCATACTGGCGCGCACTTTTTTTTCCGCGCCTTAACTGCACCTTAACTGGAAAGTTCGATGGCCATAACTCGGGAAGCAAATGTTTATTCTTTAAATAAAATATTGTCATTTGTTTCATTAAATGTATACTGTATGCTTTGGAATTCACATCGTTTAAATACTAAATGTTCTCACTTTTTCATGTATAAACCGAGATTTCAGTTTGGTCATGGACATTTGGTTTAAAGTCATGGAAAAGTCCTGGAAATCCACTGGTTAACATGTGTAAGAACCCTGATTTAGTTTGGTCCTACTTAATGACTTTGCTCTGTGACACAAGAAAACATTACCCAACTTAACAGAATCCAGATAACTTTCCCCCATAAACACACGTAAATGATATCACTGTGTGCACAGACGTGATAGAAGCCAGTCGTTCCTGCAATCGCCTTAAATAGCAAGATGTGAAGTGAACTTTGTGAAAAGTAGGAAAAGAGAGAGCAAAACGTTTCCCTCCTCGCCAGGGAAAGTAAAACACTCGGTCATCTGGAAATAATCCAATTGGCCTCTTGGATGTTTTCACTGTTGCTGAGAATGATGTAATGGAAGGCCTTTCCCCCCCACTAGCACTACATATGAGGGGTGAACTGTCATGCATATGGCTGCATGTGTGCACCATTGTTCTCTATGTTTTCTTTTCGTACGTCTGAAGTTCTGTATCTCCTGTATGAGCCGGGTTTCCTTTGGAAAAACAAAAGTCATTTTGTTGCAGATGGTGTCATGATGACAGGAAAATAGTGTCCTGACGCGCTCCGTCAGGGCACTTCAGAAAGGTTACTAGTCGGAGGGAGTGAGCCCTCATGTCCTTAAATGTCATAACAAAACAACATAGCAACCAGGCTCCTTTCCTTACAGGCATGCCATTACTTGTGTGAAGAAACCCCATTCACTGGTGTATTTTAATATGTGGGCTGGGCTGCAGAACTGAGCTCATATGGCAAACGTGCAGTTACACTGCATGTGGAAGAACACACATTACATAAGGGATGAAGTAAAACAGTAACAGAAGAGGAACTCAGTCAAATTAACTAAAAAGCTGCTGTTCAATCAATGTACGTGTGCTGAAGAATGTCACTTTTAAGGTTATGTTAAAGGACAGGGTTCTTACACATTTTGACCGATGGATTTCCAGGACTTTTCCAGGACTTTTCCATGACTTTTCCATGACTTTAAACCAAATTTCCATGACCAAACTGAAATCTCGGTAAAAACATGAACAATTTAGAACATTGTGCATACTGAGAGCTACCGGCTTATATTTTGAGCATCTTTCTTTAAAAAAAACATATTTATTATGTCAAACCCGGCGTAAATGAACACGTGATTATAACAAATTTCCATGACTTTTCCAAAACTTTGATGATTTGAATTTTTTCCATGACTTTTCCAGGCCTGGAAATGACCATTTTAAAATTCCATGACTTTTCCAGGTTTTCCATGACCGTACGAACCCTGGTTAAAGGACATAATGCCACGCCTCACTCATTGTAGTCACTGTCCATTAAATTGGCAAACTGCTATTCTGCTTGCACAGTGTTGTTGTCCATCTGTCCGGCTCCATCTACTCCATCCAGGCGGCTCTGCACACTGCACTATTCCAAGATTAGCATGCAACCCTGATAACACTGAACTTTAGGGAGGCTGGTTAAAATAGCTCCCCTCATTCTGATAGGGACTCTTTGTGTGTTTATTTTGAACATGCCTCTCATTGGGGGAGCTGACCTGCTGACTCCTGCCCTTTTATTAACCCCTCCCAAATGCAGCTCTCTGGCAGGGACACACTTATATCCATCACGTCTATCATGCATCTGCAGGTCGCAGCCAAGACAGACACGAGTTGTGCTGTTTGTGTTTCTGTAACTCGGGATACCTTTCTCATGGTCCCGTGGGCCGGCTTCAGTCTGCCCTCACTCATCTCCACACTTCCCAAGAGCTGAAGGGTGTCTGCTACCTCAGCACTCAGGTCACCAAAAGTAGATCTCTTTGTAGCCAGAGAAGCTTTCTGGATCTCCACACATTTCTGAAACGGTACATTGAAAACAGATGAATAGAATAGAATAGAAATATACTTTATTAATCCCCAAGGGGAAATTTGTTGACAACAGTAGCACCGATAAACTAAACACAATAAAATAAAATATAGATATAAGAAAGAAAGTGACTGTGCATAAAGTATAGTATGCAAAGTGAAATATTAAATACAAAATAAAATAAAATATATATGTATATATACAACATATATGTAAATACAGCAATGTAAAATTAAATAAAATATATATGTCTAGACAGTGTGCAAAATGCAAAGTGTGTGTATGTGTGTAGTGTTAATGCACATAAATTAAATGAAATGAGTGCAGTGCAGATCAACAGTGTAAGTATGAATGTGAATATGTACAGTGAGTTATTGCACATTTCTGGCAGGAGGTGCTTTGTTATAAAGCCTCATGGCCGTCGGTAGGAATCATCTCCCTCCATCAGTGGAGCAGGTGAAATAAATCCCCGACAATCACTAACTCTGAGGGCGTTGCCATGACGCAGCTCTCATCAACAAAAGGTCAGTGGAAATCTGCTTTGGGTTTCAGAAAGTGCAAAAATATGCAACTAAGTGCATGTGTTTGTGTAAGTGTAACCTCTTGCTGGCCACTGAGGAGGAGGAAACGACAGAAATCATCCTGGGCTGTGAGAAAGGCCGGATCTTGTGGACCTGCTGAGTTTCTATAAGCACTTAGACTCTCCTCAAAGTAGCAACCTGCAGACTCTACACCAGCATGGGGAGAAACACACAGAGCAGGTTAACTTTCATCAACGATAATAATAAGAATGATGATTAGTATAATATAAATGGCAATGTGATTTGGGGATTTAGTTAGTTTCCAGATGTTTTATAAAGCTACCATGAAACATATTAGCCCACATACAGCCCACCAGTCTATATGTTTACATGTTATTTTACTATGTTGCACTTTATGTTGTCTATTCACTTTATGTTGTCTATTCACTTTATGTTGTCTATTCACTTTATGTTGTCTAATTACTTTATGTTGTCTATATGTTGCACAAATCACTTTATCACTTTATGTTGGACAGAAGAGAAACACAATTTCAATCTTCTGTATGTTTGCACGTAGGAAATTGACAAATAAAACTGACTTTGACTTTGATATTTTCCTTGACACAGTTTAGTGAATCATACTGACACGACCGAGCGTCAACATGTCTTCAATGAGACTATTATAAGTCTGCTTTCCATAACGCCATCTTTTAAAACTTCCCATATAGGAGGACCCATCCCAATGAACCCCTTGATGCATATCCGTGGGGCCTGTTCTGTGTCTGAGAATAAACTCACCATTGTGTTGTGGCTGCGCTGCAGCAGAGAGGATGAGGGCCAGGCTGTGGGAGATCTGAGCCCCCTCCAGCTCCTCTGGGCTGTGAGTCACAGCAATGGCATGGGCCTAGCAGAAAAACACCCACAGGATACAGCGGATCACATATCACCAAATAAGAGGTGTGGGAACATTACCTAATGACAACGCCTGGCACATCGTAAGAAGCCCCTTGTGTGTGTGTTGGATGCAGAACGATGGGCCCCTCACCTTGGTGAGATGCTCGACGGCTCGGTCCACGCGGCCGTTGTCCTGTTCGATGGCCGCCATGTCTCTATAGACCGAACACGTCTTCCCTGGCTGACCACAGTCCTCCAGCCATTGCAGAGACTTCTCACACTGGCGTAAGGCCTCCTCCGGTCTGTTCTGTCTCCTATAGACCCTGTAGAGACACACATGGAGAGACCGTCAGAGATGGAGAGACACCAGTGAAGACGGCAGGTTAACCCACTGTAGGAGGCAGCAGCGTGATGGAATGATGAGAAAGTATCAATTCAAGTTGACAGGGTTCTTACACATGTTGATCAGTGGATTTCCAGGACTTTTTCATGACTTTTCCATGACTTTAAACCACATTTCCATGACCAAACTGAAAATTCGGTTTATACATGAAAAAGTGAGAATATTAAGTATTTAAACAATGTGAATTCCAAAGCATACAGTATACATTTAATGAAACAAATTAATAAGAGACAATATTTTATTTAAAGAATAAACATTTGCTTCCCGAGCTACGGCCATCGAACTTTCCAGTTACGGTGCGTTCACTTGCAACGCGGGAAAAAAAAAAAATTGCGATTTATTTCAAAATCGCCGTAAATTAACAGGTAAATATAACAAATTTCCATGACTTTTCCAAAACTTTTATGATTTAAGTTTTTTCCATGACTTTTCCAAAACTTTCATGATTTAAATTTTTTCCTTGACTTTTCCAGGCCTGGAAATGACATTTTTTAAATTCCATGACTTTTCCAGGTTTTCCATGACCGTACGAACCCTGAGTTGATTGTCTGCATCCGTGTATTCAAAAATATTTGCTCTGCCCATTTGTACTTGATCAATACATTATAACCATTACAAATTGTATAATACAAAAAGTATGTTGAATAACGTTCTTTATTTCTAGAATCAATCGAGTATATAAGGGTAAGCCTGTTACTTCCTTAACATGAGCCTTTGTCACAATACAGAAGTAACCGCTTGGTCTGCAGCCAACCAGCAGAGTGCTGAAGGCTGTTGGCTAATGGCTGTTAGAGGCCTGCTGTTATGCAGACTATATTAGGGGAAGCTTGCACATTGCCCTTTATAAGTGCTTTGGGTGGCATCCTCTCACCAGACTCTACCCGTCTCCTCTGGGACTGAAGGTTATGCTGCACTAGCACCGTTTTAGAAATCACTTTCCATTTAATAATAAAAGGCTGTGCTTGATACTTACGGTCTTCCTCGATATACTCAAACCTATTTCAAACTTAGTTACAAGGCAGCAGGTATTGCTCTATCTATATATATATATATATATATATATATATATATATACACACACACACATATATATATATATATATATATATATATATATATATATATATATCTCCCTCTCAGACACATACACACATATATATATATATATATATATATATACACACACAAACATATATATTTACACACATACATATATATATATATATATATATATATATATATATATATATATATATATATATATATTTCACTTTGAAATTCTCACTTACAAATCAAAGTTTTACAAGAATATGGGACAGAAATGTAATGTAATGTTTATTTTCTTCTGGTGGCGTGACGAATCAGGTAAGGACACGTTGCAACTGTTCGACCCGATCGAGTAGCGAACGCAGGTTTTTACATCATCAGGCATCGGTGTCAACGGCCCCCGTTTCTGCCCGGCAACACTACAAAAACAACCCCAGAGTTTTCAATTAACACAACGTCGGAAGGGATTTTCAAACGCCTTTTTTGGGGGGAGGGGGGGTTAAAACTCTGGATTAGTGTGAACTACTAGATGTAAATGTAGCAACAATGTATTTATCTTTTAAAAGACATTCACTTCCGTTCATACTGTACTATGGGGTTGCTTGGCCCTCTACAGAGCAGCAAGGGGGCGGGGCGATGACTCGATTAGCCACTGCAAAGACTCTGGATCCCATCATCCTCATCTCTACCAACAGAAAACCATCTAATGGACTGAAATGTAATTCAGGGCTCCAGTCAAGGGGGTTCAGAGGACGCAGCACTCCCTGCTGTAGCATCTCGAGCTACATGGTTGTCCCAGATAACACCTTCTCACAGCCTCCCACACTCACACTGAGCAGAGTATGTGTCATCTGCCACACTGAGGTAAAAATGTAACAGCATGGCATTTGATTTAAGGTTTCATCTAACGTGCTTTCCAGTATCATGAGTGTATACAGCATGTGTGGGAACCTAAAGTCTAGGCGTAGCAATATTATGTCATGCTCACATCCCAGGGCCACATGGATGTGGTTGTGGCTTTGTTGATCTGCACATATTTCATTTACACTGCACACATACACACACTTTGCACACTGTCTATATAAATATATATATATATATATATATATAAATATATATAATTTAATTTGACATTGCTGTATTTACATATATGTTGTGTGTATATATATATATATATATATATATATATATATATATATATATTGACATCATGTCGGTCCAAATTCTTGTGAACACGGTATCTCACTAAACAATTTTTTTTGTCACTGATCATCCTAATTTGACACAAATGACGGGTTAAAGTGATAATATATATATTAAATATATATTTTATTTTACATTACTGTATTTACATATATGTTGTATATATATACACATACATACATATATATTTTATTTTATTTTGTATTTTATATTTCACTTAGTATACTTTATGCACAGTCACTTTATATTTGATTGTATTTAGTTTATTGGTGCTACATATTTGTGGCTCCATTGTTGAATGCCAGCAGCACAAAAACACTTTGATTGCTCTGACTTTTCCCATGAATCCAAGTCCACCCTAACCCACTGTGATGGATAGGAGTGCCCCACCCATAGTGTTCATGAGGCAGGCCCTTCAGGTCCTTTTAGGGCAGCGGTGATGGCTGGAGCAGCGCTACATTCCAGCGTAGCTCGAGTCCTGCCATTGTGCCTGCATGGACAAACAGAGACAAAGCCCCTCTATCCTCTCATTCACTCTGCATCTTTACGCACTTCCTGCAGGACGATAATACGCCACAACACGCTGACATATACCAAGAGTCCACAGGGCAGGGAATTAACAGACTTAAGCATTTGTAGACGTGTTGCCAAGCAAGCCACATAGCCCTCTTTTGTAAACTTTTCCAGAACATAGTTGACGTAAGTTTGCTCCGGGCTTTCACTCGGAAAAAGATACAGGAGGCCAAACCAAAGTGAAAACAGAGGAACCGCCTCCGACTGCAAATCTGTGTGGCGCTGTAAGCCGATGGCCTTCTGATTGATGGGCTGGTGTCCCTGCAGGTGGGCGTGGCCAAGAGTAATCACAAGAGTGGAAACACCTGAGGTAATCAGCAGCAAGTGGCAGCACCTGGGCCGTGTGTGCCAGGGCTGCATTTAAAGTCTATGGCCGTTTCTCAATCCAAAGAACACAAATGCAGACGTGTGTTCGTCTGGAGTCTGGTGTTGGGAGTCCAGACTCCGGAGGGCGGGAGGACGGTCTTTCTGCGATTGGAACGGCTGCTTATTTGATGACGTCATCACATCAGCTGTTCTTGCTCCTGAATTCATTCTAATTATTCAGTGTAAATTATTTTTTTACAGTCAAATAAACAAAACATCCTAAAATGACATTCCTGACTCAACAACAACAGTATTTATAAAAAGTCGTCTGTCAGTTGTTTATTTTCTCCTCCGCTTTTGTTTCCGGTTGCTGGTGAAATGCATTCTGGGATATCTGCTGGCCAGAGTACGCACAAGTCTCCTCTGATGCATGCTGGGTAAAGTGGGAGGAGCAAGTCCCATCCGGGTATTTTGACCGTGAAGAGAGAGAAGAGAACTTTGAATGTGAACATGAGACTGATGAGGAGACAGGACACGAGGACACGAGGAGAGGAAAGGACACAAGGAGAGGAAAGGACACAAGTAGAGGAAAGGACGCACAAGTAGAGGAAAGGACGCACAAGTAGGCTGATTGAGAAACAGCCAACATGTCACACACACTTCCCACGCATGCACTCACCTCCACCACTGAAACTATCGACTCCACACGCCACTGTTTATTCCACTTAAGTTATGTTCTGCTACCCAAGTTAAATAAAACCCTTTTTTCTTAACTACTACTTGTGTGTATCCACTTTTGTTAACATGGCCGTGCGGCTTTTGACACGTCCAACTAATCTGAGACAATAGTATACGTAAAATATGAACTAGCTTCTGGTAAAAATACAGGAAGATGCCAAACCATAATAATACCTCTGGAGTCTGGCTGACGGTATCTATGCAGTGTGTTTATACTGTGGATCAAGGACTCACGTACATATCCACAGGGAAAGGGGAACAGAGCATCTGATTACATGTGCGGATTTATGTGTGTGTGTGTGTGTGTAGATGTATATGGGTGTGTGAATGTGTATGTATGTATATGTATATATATATATATATATATATATATATATATATATATATATATATGTGTGTATATATGTTTGTGTGTATATATATATATATATATATATATATATATATATATATATATATATATATATATATATATGTATATGTACAGTATATGATTCTCTGAATGAAGTTACCTTGTGAAATTATAGGTTAGGGCACTTATAAGCTTGATAGCTTCAGCTTTTGTTGTAAAAATCTTGATTTTTGTATATTACCGAAATAAACTAAACTAAACTAAACATGTGAGAGTCTATTTGCACAAAGTTGTTAACGGAGTACAATGCAATGATGATGAATATGGTGATTAAGGGTGGAGATTAAGATTAAAAATGTTGAGTTAAATAAATTCTCTTGACCAAGATGTCGATTTCTGACAGCTGTTATGAAGCGACGGAAATAAATGATCTTAGCAGCAATGACCAATTCTGAGAATATGAGAACAAACATATTTAATCCTAAGAATAAATATCCTATATGGCGGATCGTTAGTGCCCACCTGTGAATCTAGAATGTTTAGACCAGGATCTAACGGAGCTTTATGGGAACATTATCTTCCATCGCAACAGTCTTGATTGACAGAGCTTTAGACGCACGCCAAATTCATAGCCATCAACTCACAAAAGAGATTTAGCAAGCTTACACACCAGCCAGGGTCTGCAAATGTTTTCAATTTCACACGTCAAGTCAACAAACCCCGACTCTCTGAAGCAGACCCAGATTGGCATCACTCACACATTCCTATGAGTGGAGCTAACCTCAGCCACTGATGAGACTCGTTCACTGGAGATTTTACAGGATTATTGCTTCAATTTAGCTCACATAAGGTCGCCTGTAAGATGGGGTCCCCTGTAAATATACTGTCCTACTGTCTTTGATGACATACTCCTTTATACAAGTTTTTCGAACTATTGCTAAGAAGACTATGTAACCCTCCTGTTACCTTCACATTTACTAACATATTTTACCCTCGGGGTCAATTTGACCCCAGCAATTAAAACCTCCAGAAAATGATTAGAATTAAAATTGTTTCCCAAGTTTAAGTGTGAGGTACTTTATGTTTGTTTGTTGATGACCTAAATAGCCCTTTAAATATATAAAAAAGTTGATATTTCTTATATGTTTTACCTAAATAGCCCTTTAAATATATAAAAAAGTTGATATTTCTTATATGTTTTACCTAAATAGATCTTTAAATATATAAAAAAAGTTGATATTTCTTATATGTTTTACCTAAATAGACCTTTAAATATATAAAAAAGTTGATATTTCTTATGTTTTACCTAAATAGACCTTTAAATATATAAAAAAGTTGATATTTCTTATGTTTTACCTAAATAGACCTTTAAATATATAAAAAAAGTTGATATTTCTTATGTTTTACCTAAATAGATCTTTAAATATATAAAAAAAGTTGATATTTCTTATGTTTTACCTAAATAGATCTTTAAATATATAAAAAAAGTTGATATTTCTTATATGTTTTACCTAAATAGACCTTTAAATATATAAAAAAATTGATATTTCTTATATGTTTGACCTAAATAGACCTTTAAATATATAAAAAAGTTGATATTTCTTATATGTTTTACCTAAATAGACCTTTAAATATATAAAAAGTTGATATTTCTTATATGTTTGACACAGTGGAAAACAGCCTGGGGTCAAATTGACCTCAAAGAACATCAACGTTAAACATTGAATGAGGTCAAATTGACCCTAAAGGTAACAGGAGGGTTATGAACCATATTTTGACAGTACCTTTCCGTTTGTTGTCGTTTTTGCTTTGACGGGTTAAACAATGCACTGTGGAAATTATACCTTGAGACATTAGCAGGCTGACCTCTATGGAGGACTCAAAATGACATAAATAAATAAATAAATGAATGAATAAATATAGGAATAAATAAATATATTCTTAAAAATAAATGTATAAATGCTTAAATAAATGTATAAATAAATAAATAAGTAAATAAATAAGTAAATGCTTAAATACATGTATAAATATATACAGGAATGAATGAATATAAGTTATAAACCAACAGGACATCATTAAATAAATATATTTCCACATTTCTGTATTTCTTCATTTATTTATTTCTCTATTTCTGTGTCCACACGTATTTCTTTATTTATCTTTGTGTGACATTTACGTGTCCGTATATTCAAATGAGCTGGGCGGTCCGAACCTCTGTCTAAGCATTTATTTATTTATTCCTAAATGTATTCATGCATTTATTTATTTATTTATTTATTTATACTTAAGTCATTTTGAGTTCTCCATAGACCTCAACCCAGATAAGAGTATACTTTATTTCCTGGTTATGCTGCTAATTTTACCCACAAGTAGCTGCTATTTTCTATTTTTATGTTGCCAGGCCACACAGTTTCCTTAACAGACTATCCGTCTCTCTGAGGTCTAGTGTCTGTGCTTGTTGTCTCCACCATGATCCACTTAGTCTTTAATCTTTTCCTGAGCATGCAATACTGCACTTGGGATCTCGGTCAATAGCGCCACCAGGTTACAAATGTATATTGTAAAACACGAGAGACAAATCAATAATAAGAGGGGAAATACCTCTCTTCCATCTGCAGTGACTGTGGGAGTGCACATGCAGAAACAAATCAAACCCAGCAGGGCTTTAAGCATCATTACAACACACCCACGCTGACTGCTGAGTGGACAGGACAACAACAGGGGGAAATCCTGATGTGTTAAGTTGTTGTTTGTAAGAGAAGAATAAATACTGGTATTTTACTGGCATTACCAAGTTAGCAAAGAAAACATGTGATGTCATGCCAATTTACGTGAATACATCACCATCTTGTGGCCAAACTTAAATGTGAAACACTATTTGAAAGGGAGAGTTTGGGAAAAACAAATCAAACTAATTCCTAGAGATGTATTTTGTCCCCCAACTGAACCTGAATAGACCGCTGGAGATGTCCAGCTCAGTCTTCATCTTTTCTTCCTGGTTGATGCCACTGAGGTGATGAAGCTCCTCAAGAACGTGTTCCGCCTCCAGAAAAGAGGATTCGGCCTCCTCAAGAGTGGAAAAGAGTCAAGGAACGTTTCAGAATGTTTGAGCTAATGCTTCTACAGGGTTCTTACACATGTTGACCAGTGGATTTCCAGGACTTTTCCAGGACTTTAAACCAAATGTCCATGACCAAACTGAAATCTCAGTAAAAACATGAACAATTTAGAACATGTTGTGTATTGAGAGCGTACGCCGACTTATATTTTGAGCGTCTTTCTTTAAAAAACATATTAATTATTTCAAACTCGGTGTCATTATAACACATTTCCATGACTTTTCCAAAACTTTTATGATTTAAGTTTTTTTCCATGACTTTTCCAGGCCTGGAAATGACCTTTTTTAAAATTCCATGACTTTTCCAGGTTTTCCATGACCGTAAGAACCCTGTTCTATCCAATTCACACACGTTATTGTAAACCATAACACGTGAAGGATATTGGGCTGTGAGCAGTGAGGCGCCTCCCTGAGTGAGGTGTACGTTCAGGAGACACAGAAGCACCTCTAGCTTCTCCTCCCTGCAGGAGGAGATGGAGGGGCAGAAAGGCAGCAGCTCTCTGGCCACAGCCGAGTGCTCCCGGGCCTGCAGCCCCCAGCCTCAGGAAACAAAGAAGTGAAGAACCATCATCCAGTGGGCATGAGCCAGCAGCTCAGTATCACCAATCAACAACAAATTCATTAGCTTATTAAAGCAAAGCACAAAGTAAAACCACATGTGAAATTAGAAATGTAGAAGCTTAATCTATATAACACGTACTACATGGGCTCAAACTTTCTTTCTTTTTTTTACACATAGAATAGAATAGAATAGAAATATACTTTATTAATCCCCAAGGGGAAATTTGTGGACACAGTAGCACCAATAAACTAAACACAATAAAATATAAATATAAGAAAGAAAGAAAGTGACTGTGCAGAAGTATACAAAGTGAAATATAAAATACAAAATAAAATTATATATATATATATATATATATATATATATATATATATATATACATACATATTTTTTTATATACAGTAATGTAAAATTAAATAAATAAATAAAAAAAATATATATATATATAGTAATGTAAAATTAAATTAAAAAAAAAAAGATATATATATGCTCACAGTTTAATCTTCTTAACAATACCTTTGAACTGGAAATATGCTCGAGCAAGTCTGACATGGGCCTGGGCCAGTTTCAGATGTCCGTCCCCATAAACCAGCCGACACAGAGCCACACAGCGCACCAGGTCCTGGATGCAGGCTTCAAACTGAGCAGGCAGTAAATAACCGTCAGAATCACTTCTCTGGAAAGCTCACAATGCAGCGGAAACCATATTGATAATTAAATAATTGAACATTTAAATTAGCATTTAGAAACTGATGACAATCCTTCATCTGCCTTGATGAATTAGTTAATTTGCATGCGTGTACAACTGAAATGTCACTTTATTCATTGATTCGTTGACTAAAGGAACATTAACTGCCTGTCGATTTGATTATCACTTGATCTTTAAGTAATTTATAATCTAATTGTAATGTGAATATATTTGGGTTTGGGCATGTTGGTCAGACAATACAAGATACCTGGAAAAATATTGTTTGACTAATGTCACATGTTTCTCATGGAAACATCTCATCCTGTCTGAAGAAACCTGGATACTGCAAGTCATTATCCTTGTTTTGAGAACATGATCATAGAAGGATAGGATAAGCTGCCAGTTGTAGAGGAACCGAGAATACGTGGCATGAGAACACCTTCTCCACCTTTCAGATCATTCTGTGCGGGTAACAAATGTAGTGGTGTGTGTGGGTGTTGATCAATCAAAACACCTCGACACTATGATCATGTAGATGTACTATATGCATAATATGTTTATTGTGTCCATGACCAAAACCAGGATAAGACTCAAACCAGGATGCCCTAATGGACACACCTGGTAAATGATTATAAGTAGTTGCAGCTAAATGCTAAAAAGAGACTTGTTGCTGCTACTTTTATGCCTGTGATTGATTATGGTGATGTCTTATATATGCATGCATCTTCTCAATGCCTTCACTCCTTAGATACCTTTGTCCATCCGTAGAAAAAAAATCATTGGCATGTCCTTATTTATGAGGCTATTCTACACGTACTTCCATTGTATCTTTGTACGCTAATTCACCTGAAAAACCCTGGAAGCTACCATCTTCGCTCTGTGACCTACGCTCAAGGCCTCCTCTCCTCTCCTCTCTCCTCCTCTCTCCTCCTCTCCTCTTGCTCTCCGTCCCTAACGTCCATTTGGAAATGGGAAAAAGAGCTTTTAGGTTTGCTGCTCCTGCAACTTGGAATTTGCTGCAGACTGACCCGGGTCTCCAGAACCGTCTCTTTAGGTGTTTTTAAAAATAGATTAAAAGAATTGGAGGGAAATTCATCTAGTTGTAAATGTTTTCTATGACGGAGGTGTGTGCTCCTGTGTGAGCTGGTCGTGTTGACTTGAGTCTTAGTTTTTGATTTTATTTCATGCTGTGATTTTGTTCTTTGTTTTTTATATTGTCTGTCACTGTTTTGTGTTATCTTGTCAGAAACTTTGTGTGACGTGTTACTGCTCCTGTCTTGGCCAGGACACTTGTAAAGGAGATTTTTAATCTCAATGAGGCATTCCCTGGTTAAATAAATAAAACAATAAAAAGCTACAGTAGTGCATTCAGCTTAACCTCCAAAAATACCAACACAAAATATGATATGAACGTGTCACTGTACCCACCTCTTGGTTGTCCTCGCGTGCCAGAGCTCGGCTATCAAAGTATTTGAGCTTTTCTTCAGGTGCCATCATGATAAACTCCTTGTGAGGATATCCAGTCTGAGGGGAACTCAAGGGAGGGGATGGAGTCAGGCCGCTGTTGCTGCTTTCAGGGGATCTACAGGTGTGGTCACACAAGGTAGGTCAGTGACAAGGCGGACGCACTTGAGGGAAACCCCTTTTTACCTAAGCTAATGTTTTGATCGCCGCGTATTTGTATGTATGCGTGTGTGTGTGTTATTCGCATAAGTAAAAAAGTATTAAACCGAATCGCATGAAATGTGGTGGGATGATTGGTTATTATCCGGGGACCATTTGCTTAGACAGGGTTCTTACACATGTTGACCAATGGATTTCCAGGACTTTTACAGGACTTTTACAGGACTTTAAACCAAATTTCCATGACCAAACTGAAATCTTGGTTTATACATGAAAAAGTGAGAACATTTAGTATTTAAACAATGTGAATTCCAAAGCATACAGTATACATTAAATGAATAAGAGACAATATTTTGTTTAAAAGAATAAACACTTGCTTGGCCAACAAACTTTCCAGTTAAGGTGCGTTCACTTGCAACGTGAAAAAAGAAAAATTGCGGCACCAATATGCCAGCTTATATTTTTAGTCTTTTTTTTTCAAAACGTATTCATTATTTCGAAATCGGCGTAGATGAACATGTGATTATAACATATTTCAATGACTTTTAACAAACTTTTGTGATTCAAGTTTTTTCCATGACTTTTTCAGGCCTGGAAATGACCATTTTAAAATTCCATGACTTTTCCAGGTTTTCCATGACCGTACGAACCCTGCTTAGATTTTGGGATCAATCGGGTCAATGTCATGGAAAGGTGATCTTATTTTTACTATAGCACGGTCAATTTGTATCCAATTGGCAACTAATTGGCCACAAATTCATAATTCAATGCCCAATCTTGTGATATTCGAAGGTATGCGTGTTCTATCATTTCATGCTACTTGTCCAGAACTGCTACCTTGTGGTATTGCGCATGCGCCGAGTCGATTTTCCGAGTTTGTTTGACACGCCCATAATGTTTTGCCACCCTGTCGATGCACGTCTGATAACGGGGAGTGACGTCCTCAAAATCCAGATTATTTCCCTAGTTAAAAGTACATTCAACATGTATACTGTACAGGTAGTAATAATATGTAGTAATGACATGTAGATTAATGAGTGATAAGCAGTTGCTATTTCTTTTGTGTCAACAAATTATTGTAAACATGAGTTTGTTCACATTATCATAATAAAGCACTAGTTTATTATTAGGGTATTTAGTGTTGAAGATAAACACTTTAACAGTGAAAAGTGAAACATTGAACTTTGAAAGAAAAGCATATTGTGATAGTACAATAACATCCTATCAGATAGGGTAGCATGAATCGATACACACCTATCGGTTTATGCAGCGGTAGCAAATTCTGACAAGGCAGCAAAAAATGACAGAACAATGCGCTCTACCGATCCCCTTCTAGTTAGTGTTTGTGAAACTCCTGAAAAACCTACAAAGATACATAGCGTACATATCGCGACCCAGTACCTGCAGTTATTATAATGCTCCGTTGTGTATTTTCATCGTATGCTCTGTGGCTGAGCGCCATCAACAGCTGCCTGCAGTGAGTTTTACAGAACCGTAGAAAGAAGAAATCACTCACTCCGTCCGCTCGGAGAAACCGGGTCTCGTGCTGGTGATCGCGTGGACATCAGCCATTACGCACAGCTAATGACATGTGTGTTCTCTCTGTTGTCGTTTCCGTGGTTACGCGTCGCCTTCTACTCCAGCTGCCGTAAGCCGAGCATAATTCACGTGACCACACACGGACGCTAACCGTAGATACTCTCACCGAAATGACTAGTTACCTGAGCTTAAATGACGGGGCCTAAAACGTGACTCAAAGTATTTCTCGTGCAGGAGCCTCTTGGCTGTGGACTGCGATGTCGGTGCGGAAGCTTTTCCACCAGAAACGCTTTTCCTGAACTTCACTAACATCGGCAGCGTGGAAAACAGAAAGTGGGGTGCATTCAAGAGCCGCGATGTTCTTGAACGCTATTATATTTGGACAGTGTGATCGGTAATACTTCTTTTAAATCACAATTCTTAAAACCCACTTTTATAGAACTGCTTTTAAGTGATGTCGTCCTTTTATGTTTTTATTTTAATTGCCTATTTGTTTGGTTTAGTTGTATTTACACTACACACATACACACACTTTGCATTTTGCACACTGTCTATATATATATTTTTTTATATATATTATTGTATTTTACATTGCTGTATTTACATATATGTTGTATATATACAAATATATTTTATTTTATCTTGTATTTTATATTTCACTTTGCATACTATACTTTATGCACACTCACTTAATTTATTATATCTATATTTTATTGTGTTTAGTTCATCGGTGCTACTATGTCAAAAAATTTCCCCTTGGGGATTAATAAAGTATATTTATATTCTATTCTATTCTATTCAATGCTTTTATGGTATGGTCTTTTTTGTCTGCCGCCATTTAAGTTGTGTTTATGCTTTGTTTATCCGTAGAGCACTTTGTAAACCTTGTTTTTAAAAGTGCTATATAATATATTATTATTATTATTGTTTATTATTATTATTATTATTATTATTATTATTATTATTATTATTATTATCACCACCGATTCCAACTACTCTGTTTTAGGTAGGCAACACGTAAGTGTTTAACATGTAACGTGTGCTACGTTACTTCTTGCTCAAATAAGTTTGATTAACAGCTGTGTCCCTGTTAGCTGGGTAGCACCTTGTTAAGACATTTGACATTTACACCTTTATCAGTTTTCTTTACACCGTCATCTTTTTAATAGTTTATATAGTGACATGGAGTGATTCACAGTGTAACTTTGAGACTAACTAATCTGAGTACTTTTATTTGAATGGTATGATAAGGGCCTCATGACGAGGCATTACTCCCTGATATAGGCCCTGTCCCGAAGAGGGTCCCTGTGACATATTCGAGTTTCAAGAGCTTAATTTTTTTAATTTATTTTCAAGTTTTGTTGACATATTTAGCAAATGAATGTGTATTAATCAAATTACTAGACAGAAAGCCTATACCTGGGTCCAGGTGGTACTCCATCATAGACAAAACGGTTCATAAGGCACAGCATTTGGGGGTTAATGGTGGGACTTAAAAGGGTCTTATAATAATAATATTAATATTAATAATAATAATAATAATAATAATAATACATTTATTTTATCATTATATTATTGCCCCAGGGCCTCCTAGCTGATTGACTTTCGGCTTTACTGAAATACCACGCAATCTAAAGTCTATAAAACAGTAGAATATTTATCAATACAGACTCTTTCCTCGAATTTTTCAAATTCATGCTCTACATATACATTGTAGTATTATAATATGTCCATCAGATGTCACTAGAGTAACACAAGAGACCATGTCATGTAATCTACTGTCGTTTTTAATGGTGTGCTCAAGGGAGTTCATCATTTTGAAGGATTATAATATTGTTTTGCTCTTATTTTAGAAAGGATGGCTGGAATGTTGGCCTCTCCTGAGGGCATGCCCACTTCAAAGTGTTTCACTTGGTAATATGAAAACCCCAGGGCCAATGTTCTCTTTTTTCAGTGTGATCTAAACTGTGTCCTCGGTACTTATCGGAACATTAAGTTTAAGCTTTCTCCGAACTTCCTTTTGTCTCCTACTCATCCCAGGAGTCTACAATATAGTTAGACTTCCATGTAATTTGTCTTGTAAAAATTGTTAGGATATGAATAGAAAAATATGCAATGTGTGAGTCAATCAAAACCATAGATGACTAACAATGACCAATTGTTCAGAGTCGGCTGCTAATAGCACATTATGTCTAATGGGTGGCTGCTAATCGGACCGAAGTCTTGGTCGTGCGCAGGTTTAGAAGTGCCATGCCACTTAGACAAAATGGTAACAATGAACCTGAAATATTCAAGAAGTGGTTTTGAAACCTTTGGTACAAGAGAAATGTTCCTAAAGTACATTCTAATTGTTTGTGGTTTCCTGAAACTACACAAAAATAAATGATTTGCTTTATCCAAATCTGCTCCAAATGGAACAGATTCAATATTCTACATGGCAACATGCTTTCCCCTGACTTTAATTATGTATTATATAACCATTTATTTTAGTGCTTCACAATGTCCATACAATTTAGACATTGAGTATAAATCTAAACTCTATAGATGGAGATGGAGAAATGTAAGTTTTTATTATGATTGAAACAAAATATTGTTAAATAAATATAGGATAAAGGAATACTTGTTCCACATGATTCTGTACTTTCATAGACCTACATGCTATATGCCAATTTAGCAAAAAGAGGAAATGTACATTTCCCTGTGAAAATATCCTTTCTTACATCAGCGCCCAAAATCCATGCCAAGTAAACAAGCAGTAACGTCTCTGTGGCCGCTTTGAGAAATTGGTCTCCGGAGAGAGTTTTCTAGGTTAATTTATTCTGTATTGGGCCGGCAGTATGTTTACTGTCACCACTTTTAAACTCGGGGCAGGGCACATTCTGTGTGCAAGACTGCCTAAGATAACTTCTTATGGCTCCTTAGGATGTCTGTTGCCGGTTGATTCTGGCAGGCCATGAGACGACCCGTCTACTTGTTTGTTTGCCCCGTGAGTTTCTGGCTGGCCGTGCAGGGCTCTGTTTGGCCCCGGTCCCTGTTGGGCTTCTATTTTTGAAACCCAAGTGGCTCTTAATGAAGCTCGTAGGGTTGGCATGGGCCCTCAGCAAACGCAGGCCGGATCAGAGCCTTCTTCTTCTACCTTGGCAGCCACACTCCGTTTGCTCCCTCCGGCTTCCTAATTTAGTAACGGTGGGTAAAAATATGTGCTAACGAACAAGGTCTGGTATGTCAGGCTGGCGTCCAGAGAAGAGGGAGAGAGGGGGGGGGGGCTGAGGAGAGGCGTGTGTGTGAGTGTGAGTGTCAGTGTGTGTGTTGTTTTCACAGCAGGCACCGAGTGACAGGGGTAGAGTCCCTCAGACCTCGCTGACGTCTGTGTGTTTGCATGTGTGTGTGTGTGTGTGTGTGTGTGTGTGTAGACGTTCAAGGGAGCGTGTGGGGGTGGATGATGAGAGGTGGAGGGTGAACACTTAACATTTCTCACCCTTGCCAAACCCTTCCAATTATTCTTCAGTTTTATTCCAACGACACTGTGAGGATGGAAGGTAAACCTATGGTATTCTGTGAAAATGGAGATTGTATTGAAAGGAATGCCTTTCCATCAGAAGTGACTATCTCACGGTGTTTTACACACTATCTGCAGTGAGTCTGGCTTAAGGAGGCGAGCATCTCTGGGAGCTACCAGAGGGTATCACGTTACATTGTTTTGTTGGTTATTTTAAGCCCAACTGTTGCATCCTCTCAATGAAACATTAACGTGGAGAAGCAGCAGCAGTTGTTCACGCCTCTCTGCAGACCTTCAGCCACATCTATTACTTTTGAAACAGTTTTCTTGTAATGCATTCTTTGTAAAAGGGTGATGAGTCAATACTATAATGTAATCTGTACGCATAACTGTAGATAAGTACAATGACATTTGATTAAATAACTTTTGGGTTGCTGTGTTGTTCCATCTTTGGACATTTTAACAATATGTAGTGAGCAGAAACATAATGTGACACATCAAATGTTTTATTGGCTGGTATGTATCCATTCCTACCCACGGCCATGAGGCTTTACAACAAAGCACCTTCTGCCAGAAACTTGCAATAACTCACTCTACATATTCACATTCATACTTACACTGTGTTGATCTGCATTGCACTCATTTAATTTAATTTAATTTAATTTACACTACACACATACACACACTTTGCATTTTGCACACTATATATATATATATATATATATATATATATATATATATATATATAATGTTATTTTACAGTGCTGTATTACATATATGTTGTGTATATATACATACATATTTTATTTTATTTTATTTTGTATTTTATATTTCACTCTGCACACTTTACTTTATGCACAGTCACTTTCTTTCTTTCTTATACTTATATTTTATTGTGTTTAGTTTATTGGTGCTACTGTTGTCAACATATTTCCCCTTGGGGATTAATAAAGTATATTTCATTCATTCATCCTCCCCTGTTCAACTTGCTTTGTTCTTTTTATCTCATTTAAATTATCAGGATGGCCTCTTCAGTTGACTCCTCTGCCACTTCCATATTCTGGAGAAGAGCTTCAGGGAGTCCACACCATAAGGTACAACTTAAAACACTATTACACCTCTATAAGCAATGACACCTCAGTGACGTTTGAGTGTTATTCCTACAGTTTTGATGTATTGCTCACTGCAAATGATTCTGTTCTGCTCAGCCTCTGAGTTACTGGATCTGTAAGGTAAGCCTTTTACATGTGAGCGACAGAGCGTACTGATTCAACTCTCTGTATACTGTAGGCTTAGCGACAGACCATGCAGGCAGCGGAAGAAAAACATGTTTTTAATGTATGTTTACCCTATTCACCTCAGACTTTCAAAGATCTCCATTTTCCATGGACCTCGTCCAACAAACATTAACAGTGAATAACTTGATTGAAGCATTTTCAGCGAAAGACACACGAGAAGTGGTTCCAGTGAACTTAGTTTGGAGCAATTTAATGACTCTGAATGTTTTATTCTGAAATATCATTTTTCTATTATTAAAATGACAGGCCTGCTTGGAAATGAAGTGTTGGCCTCTAAAAAACATATTACAATGTGATGGTAAAATTAGCTTGTTTGGGAGCTTAGCGCTGCCAGAATCTATGCTTGCAATTATTCCATTTTCATCTGTCAAGACACTCGACCAAAGAAATCTGCCCTTGAGCGCTTCATCACTTCATCACTTGCCCTTCCTGTTCACAGTTTAAGAGGCTCATAGCAACCGTGTCAACTTCACTTGTAAAACCAAAGCTTGAGATGAAAACAGAAAACCTTCTTGTCTGTTGGAAGGCAGCAGCAGCAGAAGCGCTACATTCACAAGAAGAATACACAATACAGGGTTCGTACGCTCATGGAAAACCTGGAAAAGTCATGGAATTTCAAAATGGTCATTTCCAGGCCTGGAAAAACATGGACAAAAATTAAATCTTAAAGATTTGGGAAAAGTCATGGAAATGTGTTATAATCATGTGTTCATTTACACCGGGTTTGAAATAATAATTATGTTTTTTAAAGAAAGTCGCTCAAAATATAAGTCGGCGTACGCAAACAATACGCAACATTTTCTAAAATGTTCATGTTTATACCGAGATTTCAGTTTAGTCATGGAAATTGGGTTAAAAGTCATGGAAAAGTCATGGAAAAGTTATAGAAAAGTCATGGAAATGTGTTATAATCACATGTTCATTCACGTCGAGTTTGAAATAATTATTATGTTTTTTAAAGAAAGACGCTCAAAATATAAGCCGGCGTACGCAATCAATACGCTAAAATGTTCATGTATATACCGAGATTTCAGTTTAGTCATGGAAATTTGGTTAAAAGTCATGGAAAAGTCATGGAAATCCACTGGTTAAAATGTGTAAGAACCCTGAGAATAACAGCTGCTCGATTAATCCAAAAATAATAACAGAATTAGTCAAAAACTGTGTCTTACAACTAATTGTACAGCGATGAAGGATGAAGTTTGGATGAAGTTGTTCTCTGAACTTTCCCCACACAGCTGCGTGGTCGCAGGTGGGCTCGGTATCACTCCACACACCCTCACACTACAGGAACCGTTTTATTGACATGCAGCACGACTCACATAACTGGGATTGGCCTCACTGAGCTGAATAAGAAATTAAAATATCTGCACAACACAATTTTCCGTTTTTATTCCTTGATTTAATAGTCATGCATCATTATGGTTTTTAAGCCATAAAATGTGTGTTTCATAATGCTTTTTGTCTAAATATGACAAAAGGAAATATCATACAACTCTTTTTAGAGCTATTGTATCAGTTCTATAAAGACATAATTTGTTGTTTGATTGTTCCCACGTAATAACGGGCTAAGTCAATTGAGACCAGTTATCATAATGTCTTGATGAACAACTCTAAGCAGCTAAGTGCTTTACTTCTAAACAAGGAAAGCAGTTTATGGATCCACTTCTCAGATAAACAGACTCACTTTGCTCTAGTTGGAGGTTTATTTTGTCAGATATGTCCGTTATTGGTTGGTACCACAAAGTAGCACCTATACCTTTTATACAGATGTGCCCACTTCCTGTGCTAGTTGAGCCGCACACACCCACCACTCAGCAACGGACGTCAGCCCGGCAGAGCAAATAGTGTTTAGAGTAGACTCAAGATTCAAGATATTTTAATGTCATGTGCACATATAACAAGTTATTTGTACAATGAAAAGCTTATATTGCTGGGTCCTCCAAACTAAACAAAATGACAAGGTAAGAAAGAAAGAAATACAAATAAGTCACAGTTTACAAATAAGTCACAAAAAATGGTATTGTACAAGAATAAGGCACACAAATTACATTATTGCACAGATAGTGTATACATATATATATATATATATATATATATATATATATATATATATATATATATATATATATATATATTTATATATTATTTTATCTTATTTTGTATTTTATATTTCACTTTGCATACTATACTTTATGCACAGTCACTTTCTTTCTTTCTTATATTTATATTTTAATGTATCTCACTAAACAATGTTTTTGTCACTGATCATCCTAATTTGACATAAATGACGGGTTAAAGTGATACTATATATATTAAATATATATTTTATTTTATTTTACATTGCTGAATTTACATATATGTTATGTATATATATATACATATATATTTTATTTTATTTTATTTTGTATTTTATATATTTTCACTTTGCATACTACACTTTATGCACAGTCACTTTCTTTCTTTCTTATATTTATATTTTATTGTGTTTAGTTTATCGGTGCTACTGTGTCAACAAATTTCCCCTTGGGGATTAATAAAGTATATTTTTATTCTATTCTATTTCTAAATAGTGTATAAAGTGCACTATGCATAGGAGTAGGAACTACAAGGATCATACAAATAATAATAATAAAATATCTCTTTACCCCAGCTGTTGTAGGACATCTGGAGTTTATAAAGTATGCCAATATCTTTAAGACAGTGCATTTTTTTTCAAATCAAATTCCAAATTTGGTGAAAAAAGGCAAAAAATCCCTCGCTGTAAAATTGCAGGAGTTGTTTACCAATTTGACAAAGTTCTCCTCGCCAATGTCTTCACGGCTTCTGCACTTCAGATAAAGCATGTCATTTGTACAAAGAATAAGAAATGTGTTTCAGTCTCGTAATCAAAGTATTTGTGCGAGTAATGCCGCCGTAAAGAAGAAGAAACAAAGCCGGGCCCCCTTCCTTTGAACCGACTGAAGCCGTCCACACACACGATAGTCACAGTACGATGAGATAAGCTCTCCTTCCACGCCGCAGCATCGCTCCATGCCACTGCTTTGTTTAACAATAGTTTTGAATTCAAATGTGAATTGTTCCCTGCTATAGCAGAGACTTAGAATGGCTTAAACTTGTGGTTATCCTTACCCAAACCGTGGCCTAATTCAAAGCATATGCAGAAAACACATCTACTATTGTTTCACCACTAAATCTTCTTCTCTCCTTTCCATTCAATGTCAGAATCAAAGATTACGGAGAGCTTTGGAGGTGATATATTGCAATTCTTTGTTTAGACAATAGCCCACTAAACCAATAACTGTGTTTCGTGTGCTGACAGCGTGTAGCGCCCTTCATAATTGTAGTTTTAGCAGCACTGTGACAGTAGATATGTGTATGGGGGAGGTTCATCCTCTTCCAATGGCCCCGCATGCAAAGCTTTAGCTGCTAGAACATGGATCAGCGACTGTTTGCCAGACATTTTCAAAATGATGTCGAAGGGTTTGTCTGTGACTCTGGCCCCTCAAAAGATCAAACACACAGACAGCACTGCCAAGGACATCGCTCCAAATGATGAGAGGAGAGTGCAGCTCCTTGTCTTTGGTACGCTGTGTCCAGCTGTGTTCCCCCTTGTTGGGGTCTTGAAGAGGAAAAGTCAACAAGTTGCCCATTCGCTCCCTCAGAGGGCTGCAATTCACAGTTAATTGAGCTCCAGAGCGATCCTTTTTAAACTATATGGGTAACATGTATGGTCTCTGTCCAGGAAAAAAGAGAAACCGAGAACCACTGTGTCCAAAAGACTTTGAACTGTTGCAGTTGTATGAACGCACCTTTTCCGACTATATCTGGATTAAAACACAGATTTTCACTTTAGTGGCTCTTAAATATCTTATTGTGGTACTTTTGTAGTTTGACTATGTTGAGGAAATGTTACTTTCTGTATTCTTGTTGTTCTTAGTTTGTACTCTTGGTTGAAATGCACTTATTGTAAGTCGCTTTGGATAAAAGCGTCTGCTAAATGACATGTAATGTAATGTAATGTAACTTTCAGTTGCTTTTTCCTCTCACTTTACATAACAAGTCCCAATGAGTCAACCAGTAATATTTTTTTTAAACCTTTATTTAACCAGGAAGTCCCATTGAAATAAAAACCTGGCCAAGACAGGCAGCAGCATAAACACATGGTTACAGACAGAAAACACAAAACAAGACAGGTTAAAAGAAACTAAAAGCTAAGAGCTAAGCGATTTCAAAGGACTTTCTCTTGATGATATGACGTGAAGAAAAAAAAGAAGAAAATGTATGCCATCTGCTTAAAGCTGAAATGAATCACTCACACTTAAGACGTGGCCAAATCGCACATGCAACCCCCACCCTGACTATATACTTCAAAAGGAAATAAAAACAATGGGAATACAAATATCAAAAGGGGGGATGGGAGGAGGAGGGTGGGGGGGGGGGGGGGGGGGTCGTCATTTACCTTTGACTATGAATGTGAACGAGAGGGGGAATGTCTGCCTCTGGTTCTCTGACCTTTGTGGCTCCTGTGCTGACTTGGTTCAGGTAAGTGCAGGTCGTGTGATGCAGTGGTATTAATAATGGAAGAAAGGCAACCCCCTCCCTCCGGCTGCTATGTGGGTCAGAGGAGGCTCTCGGTGGATGGGAGAGATTGATGAAGAGCACCAGGGAGAGCGGCGGAGTGCCTACCTCACAGCGCTGCAACCCGAGCCGCTCCCCCTGCACTTGTTCAGAGCCCCCCCCCCCCCCCCCCTGAGCCGCACTGCCTGGCGCTCTTTAAATGACCTTCAAATTAGCCTTATTTTTCCACGACTCCAAACCCTTCCGGGTCCTTCCTAAAAGGATGCTACGGTTATTGTTGGAGCCCTATATTTTGTTTGATTACAAATCATGTATATCATTTATCTGTAGAATCAAAGGCTGTTTACTTATCTTATATTCATATTTGAAATGCTTTTTGTGTATTATTTATATTAGTTTGATGAGGATCAGCTGGTATAAGAGGAAGAGGCGGAACCGTCTCGGGTCTTAATTTCCTGTATGGAACGGGGCCTCACGTTTAGCTCACGTTTAGCTCACGTTTAGCTCACGTTTAGCTCACGTTTTGCTCACGTTTAGCTCACATTAAGCTCACGTTTAGCTCACGTTTAGCTCACGTTTAGCTCACGTTTAGCTCACATTAAGCTCACGTTTAGCTCACGTTTAGCTCACGTTTAGCTCATGTTTAGCTCACGTTTAGCTCACGTTTAGCTCACGTATGCTCACGTTTAGCTCACGTTTTGCTCACGTTTAGCTCACGTTTTGCTCACGTTTAGCTCACGTTTTGCTCACGTTTAGCTCACGTTTAGCTCACGTTTAGCTCACGTTTAGCTCACATATGCTCACGTTTAGCTCACGTTTTGCTCACGTTTAGCTCACATTAAGCTCACGTTTAGCTCACGTTTAGCTCACGTTTAGCTCATGTTTAGCTCACATTTAGCTCACATTAAGCTCACGTTTAGCTCACGTTTAGCTCACGTTTAGCTCACGTTTAGCTCACGTATGCTCACGTTTAGCTCACGTTTACCTCACGTTTAGCTCACGTTTACCTCACGTTTAGCTCACGTTTAGCTCACGTATGCTCACATTTAGCTCACGTTTAGCTCACGTTTAGCTCACGTTTAGCTCGATATTATTTAGGTTAGAACTCAAGTTAGACTTATGATTTTGTTTGTTCGATTTAAGTGGAAATAAATCGACAAGGTGGAAACGGAATCAACGTTTCGGGAGTCATTATTTTTGGAACGTGTGAGTCAAGACAACGGAGTCCCGTAACGTGGCCCAGAATAAAACAAGGAACAGGAACAGGCCACCACAGTTATTCTTCTCACCCTCTTTCTCTGTTGTTTGTGTTGTTGACCAAAGATGGAGTAGAAGACAGAGAAGTGGAGCTTGTGTAGAAAAGGTGAGTGATTCTCACTCCTGTTGTTACGTGTTCCCCATTATGCAATTATAATAACGCAGACGCAACCTTTTACCCTTTCGTCACACCTCTTCTTACAGACACACACTATTCCTTTGTCACACGTCCTCATTTCAGCATCGGCCGACAATGATGCATGTGGTGTTTTGAGAGGTTTGTGTGCGTGATGGTGGATGGGAGTCACAGTGGAATCCTTCTTCCACTACGACACAGAGCAACACTGTCAAGCCAGCCATCCATCACTATGGATGTGGTTTATGTACACACAGCAGGTCTGGCTGGTCCTCTCTCCAGACCTGATGCAGAGCTCTCGATAACCATCTGCATTGAGAGAAACACCCCTCTCTAATGGAGCTAAATGACTCGGATGCTGCAATTTGCATGCTTTGCTCTGATGGAATTAGCATGGCTTTGATTTATTAACTTTTCCAGCAATTTTTTGGATGTTTATATTTTTTTTTCTATTTTTTTTCTATTAGACCTAGACGTTCTCCCCTCTCGACACCTGTGACAATATGTGAAGGGTAAAAAAAGCTCTCTGCAAACTCACCTCCCCGATCTACACGATGCAGCTTATGATAGAAAAAACCCTTAATCACTCTGACAGTGAAACTGTTAATTGATGCTGAGCTAAATCTACCTCTGAGCTGAGTAAACACCAGCAGCCTTCAGGTGACCTTCTACAGTACAGGCATATGTTGCGCCCTGTTGGGAAAACCATTGACTTTTGTTTCATTTGTATGACTGGGGTGAAGCCTTACTCCCAAGAAGACCATACACCTCCATGCATTACTCGCCTTATAATTGTTATTTGCACGTGTGGCAATTTGTCATAGAGAGCTTTGTAACCCCCTCTCCTTGTTTTATAGTAAGTGACCTTGTAGAGAATAGTGCATGGACACTTTAAACTTGCTAAGTGCAAATAATGTAGTGATTGCACAACATTATGCCCTCATCAGAAACCTCTATGGCGGTATTAAATAAGAGGATATATTCGTTTTCACGAAAAATAAAACTGGTGAAAGTGAACAAAATTAAGATGAAAATTCAAAGCAATCTCTTTTCCTGTGCTTGCTATTGCCAAACATTTGGAGTTAATTCTCCAGCTATCATGATGGAAAATCGACAGGCGGGATTGTAACTCACAGGCAGCGAGAGTCGGAGAGCAAACATCAAGGGGAATCAAGTTGGAAAACATAATAAGTCATTGTGTTAGCTGTTTGAAGTGAAAAAGATGGTGTGAAAATAGGCAGGAGGACAGCCAGAGGTGGGGCATGACTGATGGCTGGATGGGATGGGGGCTTGTTGCTCCAGAAGGGCAAACCTGGCCTGATTGATTGGCTAGTATTTCAGAGGCCTCATGCCCATTTGCTTATGATGCTGGAATGTTTTGGTAGCTTTTTGTAGGAGGAGTAAAGCGAATCTCCTCTAAAATGTAAAATCAGTGGGTGTGAATAAGCAAAAAGGGATAATTCAGCCATGGAAGAAGATCATAGTGATATTGTTTAAGGCTGCAAGATGTCGGAGACATTTCATGGGTACATTCAACGGATACAAAAACAATAGTTATAACTATACACAGGGGGCAATACTATCTTTATAAAATACTATACAATGCACATTGCTGTACTTTTACGGTTCTGACTTACATCCTAACATGCTATGAGGCTCTATAACAAAGCACCTCTTGCCAGAAACTAGTGCAATAACATACACACACTTTGCATTTTGCACATTGTCTATATTTGATTTAATTTACACTGCTGTATTTGCATATATGTTGTGTGTAGATATATATATATATATATATATATATATATATACATATATATTTTATTTTGTATTTTATATTTCGCTTGTATAGTTTATGCACAGTCACTTTTTCTTTCTTTCTTATATTTATATTTTATTCTTGTGTGTTTAGTTTAATGATGCTACTGTGTCCACACATTTCCCCTTGGGGATTAATAAAGTATATTTCTATTCTATCCTAACATGGGCACAATCACAACATGAATCTCTTCAAGGTTTACCAAGCTCAGCATCAACGTTTTCATAGTGCAGCTGAGGCTGACCGGAATGTTATTTTCGCAGGTATTTTAATATTATTATTGGACACATTTAAATGTTGACCTGATGATGGTGCAAGATGAACTCAAGGTACCAAAGTTACTTCAATGTTCCTTAACCCTCCTGTTACCTTCACATTTACTGACATCTTTTACCCTTTTTGACCACAGCAATTAAAACCTCCAGAAAATTAATATTGTTTACCAGGTTTAAGTGTCAGGTACTTTTTGTTTGTTTGTTGACTACCTAAATAGCCCTTTTAAATACATTAAAAAGTTGATATTTCTTATATGTTTTACACAGTAAAAAACAGCCTGGGGTCAAATTGAACCCAAAGAACACCGATGCGTACAAGTTGTGTACAGGACATTGAAAACATATCATCATGTGAATTTGATGTTTTCCCAGTTGTCCCCAATAAATTAGGAAAAGTCATGAAATATGAAGCAAAAAAAAAAATGTTGATCATTCTTTTAGAGACGTTAAACATTGAATGGGGTCAAATTGACCCCAAAGGTAACAGGAGGGTTAAGAAACATGAAATGTCTGCATGTCATGGCAATCCAGCCAATAGTCATTGAGATGATTCACTAAAACCACAAACGTCTGGTCACCAAAGTCAATACGATTCATCCTCTGGGGACCATGACTGTCTGCACATGATGGTCCATGTGATGGTTGTTGAGATACTTCAGTCTGGCCCAGAGCGGTGGACCAACCAGCCAACATTTCCATCCTGAGAGCCAATACCGCTGACATGGCTAAAAAATATGTTTCTTTTGATTATTAAGCTTTTCTTTTTATCCACTTGATTTTTCTCTCGCAGCGCTCCTAAATTACATTATTATAACGACGCTCATGCGTTCAACTAATCTCTCCAGCCTCTTCTAAAGAGTGTGTGGCTCGGTTCCGTGAACTCCAACAGAAAGAAACACTTACTTCTGGAATGTGCTTCACTGAAGAGCTTTCCTCCATCTGGATGGTGGGATTGCTGTTTCCTGATTATCTAATATGTATCCAGAGAGGTTATTACAGAGAGAGGGATATAGCACGGGGCATTATCCACAGACATGGTATAAAAACAATCATGTAAATGCACTGAGCACTTTGTAAGAACATGGCCAGCTGTTTGGCTTTTTTTAGGGAGGAAAGAGGATACATGCTGCTTCCACGTTGCACTTTTCCTCCGCTTTGAACTTACTTCAAACATTAGTCAATGTGCGCTTAGCTCCATGCCAGCCATGTGCATGGCATATGCTAACATTACAATTGGGCCGGTGTTCTGTCATTTTTTGCTGCCTTGTCAGAATTTGCTACCGCTGCATAAACCGATAGGTTTGTCTATCGATTCATGCTACCCTAACATAATAGGATGTTATTGTACTATCACAATATGCTACCCCTGAAATAAATCAATTTAGCATTCTTACATGAATGCATGGGGTAGCGGGAGCATTATTTTATAGGATGTTATTGTACTATTGCAATATGCTTTTCTTTCAAAGTTCAATGTTTCACTTTTCACTGTTAAAGTGTTTATCTTCAACACTAAATACCCTAATAATAAACCAGTGCTTTATTATGATAATGTGAACAAACTCATGTTTACAATAATTTGTTGACACAAAAGAAATAGCAACTGCTTATCACTCATTAATCTACATGTCATTACTACATATTATTACTGCCTGTACAATATACATGCTGAATGTACTTTTAATTAGGCCAAAAGTAATCAGGATTTTGAGGATGTCACTCCCCGTTATCAGACGTGCATCGACAGGGTTGCAAAACATTATAGGCGTGTCAAACAAACTCGGAAAATCGACTCGGCGCATGCGCAATACCACAAGGTAGCAGTTCTCGACAAGTAGCATGAAATGATAGAACACCGGCTGGGTAAAAAGTGTGTGCGGTGACCAGTAGCTCGTGTCCCTGAAGTGTAACTTTGATGTGAGGTGTGGATGCCAGTAGGAAAAGGTTGATGGCTGAGGTAAACTTGTGCATGGAAACAATTCAGACGCAAGCCGTGTACAACAGTAGCCACATGAAAGGCCCCTTTGTGGGGCTCTGCTACCGTACAGATGGTCAGCCTCCCTCGTCCATTAAATAATAACCGTGTTGCGAACTCTCCCCGGGCCAGATGTGCTGAATCCATGATGCTAAATGGAAAGGAATCCGCCAGGCTTTACTCTTTAATTGAGCACTGGAGTGTTTATTTTCTTGAGACTGTCATAATAGACTCCAATATTCCCATAAAACTCCACCGTGAGGGCAGATTAGCCCATTTAGCACCTCTAGACAGCATTTTTCCACATGAGACGAGTCTTAAGTGCAGTTCTGCTGGTGGCGAGACTTCCACACGGGACCGGTCACATCTTTAGTCACTTCTTATTTCTGCTCTGTGATCTTGCACTTAGAGGCACCCCTTGTAAAAGCAGCAGTCGTGGGGAGGTCGCTCTGACATCTTTATCATAATTGCCCTAAATACCTCCATTAGAGAAGCTAGCCAGTATCCTCAATAACACTAGTCATCCCTGGTAGCACTGGTGCATCTAATTGCCTGGGCCTTTTTTTGAAAGATTGCCTGACATCAGCACGGGTCCCTGTGGGCTGGCCCTCTTCATTCTCTGCCCAGCAAAGCATATCGTTATCGCAGCCAGCAAAGAGACCCGGCCTCCATGCTCCTGGATAATTAACTGTCTGGCTTAACTGCATAATGGAAAAGAGGAACATCGGAGGTATGGTAGTTATTCAAGCAGGCCTTGGAGAGGAGAAGTATAAGACAATACTGGGGTCATCCATGCTTACCATTTTTCAGTGGGATGGGTTGTAATGTAGAGGGATGGGGAGTCATAGCGTAGACTGGTTATGGAGGATTGGTTTCATAAGGTGTTTAGGCCCATATGCTAATTGTTGAGTTCCTTCAGCTCGGCTCTCCACTCCTTATCAGCCAACACTTCAAAGGCTCAACCCATCTTTTTCATACGGTGTTTAATTAGGGTGACCAGTCGTCCTCTTTTCCCCGGACATGTCCTCTTTTTGAGACCCAAAAAATGCCTCCGGCAGGGATTCCCAAAACGTCCGGGATTTTGCTTCGTCGCATATTTGCGTTTCTCTGGGTCTTTCACAAACTAGTTTTTACCCCTTACAAGTTTTGTAAATGGTATCTCCCTTACGTTCCACCTGAACAGTCATTGGTCGACTGATCTCAGTGTTGCCAGATACACAAAATCCCCCTTTTAGGCATGCATATCACAAAACAGGCAGACTAAGAGAGATGTTAATCGCTCAGCACCCCCACCTCCCCCGAAGTGTCCTCTTTTTCACAAACTCAAATCTGGTCACCCTAGTTTAGGCCCATATGCTAATTGTTGAGGACGCTTGATGAGTTCCTTCAGCTCGGCTCTCCACTCCGTATCAGCCAACGTTCCCCACTTCAAAGCCTCAACCCATCTTTACATAGCGCTACTTTCCCTCTGTGTCTTTCCGCTTCACAACAACCTATCGGTGTGTACCGCGCCTTCCGAAAAATTGAAAAAAGACGAGAGCAACAACAGCAGGAGGGTGAAGTAAAGGCGCGTCTTGCGGTAGTTTGACATTTACAAGTCTCTTAGTAAAAATGCGGGAAGCGCATCCCTGCGAGTGTGTGCGCGCACAAGTGTAATTAGAACACGGCGGGCGCGTGTTTGTCTTTGTGTTGTTGTACGGCGGAGGTATCAAGGACAAGTGCATTAATGAGCACCTGGAGAGGAACAGCTTGTGTCTCCTGGTTAGTGTGACCGCGAGCAGGGCGCAGACTCCTTCGGATCACGTGACTGATGGAGGGGGAGGCTTCTGTCAGATCTGGGGCGCTCCCAGGAGCTGCAGTTTGTCTCGGCTGACAACGGCGCTCACCAAAGGGGCGCCCGTCCCACACGTCAGCTGGAGCGGCGAGAGAAGATGTTGTCCTTCGTTCTCTACTTAGAGTCCAACTGCTCTTCCTTCACTGCGTATTTATATCGTCTTTTTAAATGTTCCACTTGTGTATTTTCCTCACCGTATGACATGTATAGCTACAACAGCAAGGTGTCAAACGTAAATGCATATTACGTGTTATTCATGACTTTACATTCTAGGTAAAGGTGTTCTGAAACAGGGCACTTCGCAGATGGTGGAAAACAGGCTTCCAGACGAGCGTGAATTAGGTTATCAACATTTAATGGCAGTAAGTGTAGAACAAACAATCAAAGCTCACGATGCGGTCTTCCTCGTCGTCGAGAATCCAGTGGAAAAGAAAAAGATTTGTCTTCTTCGCTGCGTTTTGTTGCCTGGGGTAAAAACGTCATTTCCGGTCAAGTATTTTCACAATAAAATTCATGTTTATTATTTCCGGTATTAAAGTCACCTTCACAATAGAAGTCCCTTTGTGATTATAAGTCCCGTCACGGATTTCAACCGGCTCCGTCGATGTATAACACTAACATACAGTCACTCTCATGAACATACATTCATTCTTGCCATTTACATTTGCATAGAGTAAACATTACCCCTATGCTTATAATACATTAATAACAATATCAATATTCTCCTTAATATATTCTATTATAATATCTTTCTATATGTATTAATTTAAAACACAAGACCTCTGCAGATGTTATCAAAATAAACTATTACAACCTAACATGACATAGGTTATTTTATGAAGACAAAAGGATCTAATCAACACACTTTTCCATCTCAACATATAGAGCTTCTAGAAAAATCTTCGCTCCCATGACACAATCTGCACAACAGATGGGTGGCATCCATGAACTGCTCTATTCACACACAGACACATAGATCACATGTTTATTCTGTATTCTAAATAGTCAACAAGTGAATTACATCTTCTGTTCGTCTCCGACAGGAAGAATCAGACCATATCATCGGGATAACTTTGGTCAAATAGGGACGAAATAAATATTCCCCGAAGGCCTTATTGATTCTTTGTGAATGGCAAAAGAACAAAGAGATGGAGTCATATCCTTCGTTATATATGGATTGAACAGGATGCATATGGAACAAGAAATATGAGAAACCAGCTGGATCTTAGAGTTTGGCATCGCTTGAAGGTGTACTGAGATACCGAGTCCAGCCCATAATAAAAAAGAAAATGTCCAGTCATCCTCGCCATTTAAAATTCACACTTCTCTTGTGCTGTGATATTGATACTAACTGTCTTATTACATTTGCTGTGTGGTATTACATTGCACAGCTAATGGCATTACATCCACTGACGTGTCTTTCATCCTCATCAATAGCACAACACAACAATGCAACGTCTAAAAATACAAACATGCACAAGCATGCGTAACAATATTCAAACAGGGAAACAGATGGTTTAAGCTGGATTTGCTACGGTGCACGTCTCATTGAGAGGCCACACTAGTGCTACAACCATCATTCAACCAAGATGTTTATACAACTCACTTATTGCTCCTGGAAAAGCAGTTGACAAAATAGCATCTTTACCATCTTTATCTGCAGATATCTTTTGTATTTAGATGATCAATGTATTTTGACTTTAAATGTGTCCTTCTGGTCACATGACATCTATTGTTCTGTCCATCCTGGAGAGGATCCTCCTCTGTTCTCTCCTGAAGGTTTCTTCCCTTTTCTCCGCCTGAAGGTTATTTGGGTTTTTTTACTGATCCGATGTGAGGTCAAAGGTCAAAGGTCAAAGGTCAGGGATGTCTATGTGTACAGATTGTAAAGCACTCCGAGACAAATTTGTAATTTGTGACATTGGGCTCTACAAATAAACTGAATTGAATTGAATTGAATCTATTCTCCTTTTTTAAAGTTAAAGTTGACTTCTTTTACATTACATCACATGTCATTTAGCAGACGCTTTTATCCAAAGAGACTTACAATTAGTGCATCAACCTAGAGAGAACAACAAGAATACAGAAAGTAACATTTCCTCAACATAGTCAAACTACAAAAGTACCATAACAAGATATTTAAGAGCCACTGAAGTGATAATCTGTGTTTTAATCCAGATATAGTCGGAAAAGGTGTGTTTTCAGTTTCCAGCGGAAGATGTAGAGACTTCTTGTCAGTGTTAGCTTAATATTTCTCAGAGAAAATTGAAATGATTTATTATTCCACTGGGAAAACTTCATCTGCTGATGAAGATCATGTATTCTATTGAACAGGTTGTAGACAGATACATGGATCTTGCCCTTGTTGTGAGAGCATTTAGTCAACAACAAGATGTTTGTGTTCTATAATAAGCACTGGCATGAAACATAATGACAGGCCCTGTAACAAGTACTTCATTGTTCTCTCATTGAAGTTTTACAAGTTGTCGTCGCTGATGGGTTTTCCAGATCCCGGTTAGCTGTTGACAGCTGCTGGTTTTAAAGGTACAACGGCCTCTAAAACAGCTTCAAACACACGACGGCCATTAAAGAAGAATATATCTTCAACTGTTACAGAAAAATGAAGCTTTGAAAAATCGGAGCAGCGTATCACACCCTCCTTCTCCTCTTTGTGACTTTTATTCAAAACACTTTGATAAACTAAACAGTAGAACAGGAAGAAAAAGGCTCACGGTGTTCAGATTGCGTTCTGTTTTAACCAGAGAGGCTTTTGAAGTAACTTTCCCATCGACTCAGAGGTTGCCTCTACTCTGCACTGGTATAGCATGGCGTTTTGAAATGTGCAGAACTGAACCTGCAAGAAGTATTCTGAATGCTAAGAATGTTCACAGCCTTTTTTGTAAATTGTGTTTATTCTCAAAAGCAGAGTACACAGTTATACATTAAACACGTTATTTTTCATTTTTTGCACCCATCCCAACACAGAATAAATCGAACAAATCGCACTGCTTCAATTTTCAAAAAACATATTACAGTATTAATAGTTCAAGTATTGCACAAAAGTCAAAATAGTGTAGGAGGTAATACAGTCTAACAGGAACCAGAAATGAGTGAATTATTGCTATTATTAGTTCAGCGTCTAGACAACTTAAATAGCTTCTTTTCCCATCAAAGGTCACAGAAATAGTTCAATCTAAAGAGAGAGTTTTCAATTCATCAAAGTATTTGATAATCGGACCCCAAGTAGATTGAAATTTCTCCGTCTGTCGCCGCAACAAGAACTTAATTTCCTCTAATTTTAAGAAGAACAGCAGATCTTTGAACCACGAGGAGGAACTGGGAGGGCGAGGCGACTTCCAGTCCAGCAGAATTCTCCTTTGTGTGTTTCTTCATCAGAGTCTGCTCTCCATTCCCCTGAGCACCAAAGATGCACGTCCATGCGTTGGGTAGAATATTCAGATTGAATGTCCACAGCCTTGATAAGGTTATCAATACAGTGCTTCCTTCCAGCAGTTTCTCCATTCAGAATCCCCAGCCGACCCCACAGGGACACTCAAGCTTGTGTTACAGCTGTCCATGTTTACCATTCTCCACCTCGGGCTCTTTCCACTGAGAGAAAGACGCTGGCTGGGGCGCAGCTCTGCAAATCCCACCTGGATGTGGCATTTGTGACAAACAACCTAGGGGCATGGCAGCCACCCTTTCTCTCTTCACTCCCGGGCCCCGGCGCTCCTCCTCGAGCCCCTCCATCGCCGTACATAAGCTCCCCAAACAACCTCTAATTTGTGTCTTGATTAGCGCTGTATAAATTGCAGTGTGTTGTTTCCCAAGTAGCTCTAAAGTGTGACACGGCTGTCTCGCCGCACGCTCTCTCTTTTCCTCTGCACACTCTTCATCCTTGTGATCGCACATGAGGGGGAAGATATAGTTATTCAGGGAATTATCTGCCTCATCGGTGCCATATCTCATCCCGTGCTTCGCTGCCAAATGGCCGTGTTTCCATGGAGCCTGCCTATGTTTACAGTGACGTGCCATGGCAGAGCCTTTTCTGGTACGGAGGGACTTAGAACACAGCAGTGGAGGGTATTTCAGTCCCCGCTCTGAGTTTTGGGGCTTTACTTCTGCAGCTCTCCCCTCTCCTCCCACCTGCTCTCCTCGCTGTTCCTTCCCCGTGTGGCGGCGCCGCGGCGCCGGTGCTCCTGGCCCTGTTCTTGGACAGACACGGCTAATTGAAAGGGAAGGCTGCGTTCTGCTGATCGGCTCTGACAGCAGAGTCTTGCCAGAGGTGGGTGTGCCACCCCATGCTGAGAGTTTTCACAGCAAAATAACAGCGCTGTCGTGAAGAACACAGAGCGTGCCACGATTACCCGGGCGCCGTGCCAAAGGAGGCAGATGAATTTGCGGACAGAAGAAAGAGGGGAAACCCACATTGTCTGCTTGGCGACTTCAGGGAGGAAAGCTGTGCCAGCATTAAAGTGCAAAGTCTCCCATTTCATTCAGGGTTAAAAAAAACCTTTTTCCCTTCTTTTTTTCTTTTTTAACCAATGCAACAATGAATGTGTGTTTTTGTTTTGTAAATTGTGTTTATTCTCAAAAGCAGAGTATACAGTTTTTCATTGAACATGTTATTTTTCATTTTTTTCCCCATCCCAACACAGAACAAATCGAACAAATGGCACTGCTTCAATTTTCAAAAAACACATTACAGTATTAATCGTTCAAATATTACACAAAAGTAAAAATAGTGTAGGAGGTAATACAGTCAAACAGAAATGAGTAAATTATTGCTATTATTAGTTCCTACAACAGCGTCAAGACAACTTAAATAGTTTTTTTATTTCCCTTCCTGTAAGTAATTTGTTTTAGAAAGAGAGAATGAGTGTGTTTAATCACAGATGAACAAACGTCATGTTGTGTTGCTTTCCAACTTTACAGAATAAAATGAATTGTTCACTCAAATTAAATATTCAGTAGCTGACAACTCGTCAAAACTCCATCGTGGTTATAACAACATTCTCGCGATGTTTTAATGAGGACTGATGGCAGAATTATAAATGACAGTCCATAGAAACTGATATTATTCACAACTGAATTGTCATTTCCAAGTGAACTATTCCTTTAAATCAGAGGTGTCAAACTAATTTTCGCCGTCTGCCTCACGGCTGCACTCAAAAGGTTGTCACTGAAACATAAATGTATAAACTACTACCCAACATATTGTTAAATAACTCTAAATGAGTTGATTTGAGTGTAGAAATATTGTACAGAAGAAATGTTCTCTAATATTATGACATAAATCCATTTAATTTGAAACCTTCAAAATAAAAGCACAGGATGTTATTCTTACATTCCTTGAAGAAAAGGGGATTATAAGTCTTTCAAGTTGTCAGGGGCCACATGAAATGATGTGGCGGGCCGGATTTGGCCCGCGGGCCTTGTGTTTGACACCTGTGCTTTAAATCTTCAACCTCAGTCGTCTCATCCAGCAGATCGTTTTCTTTTGCTTCCGGTTCCTGGATAAAGCTCCTTTAAACGTGTGTGTTGTGTCTGAGCCCTCTGCCCGTACCAGAGGAGCCGTGACCCAGCGTGACTTGATGCACCCGGACAGGCTGGAGCCCCTCAGCGGGCCCCCGTCGGACAGCCGGGATTACGCCTGACAATAATTTATGGTCCCCTCTGATTGAAAACATGAGAGCTGGAGATGGAGGGGCTAGAGCGGAGTCAAGGCACCACCTTAAGATATAAAGCGGAGGCCACAGCTGCTGCCAGAAGACTGCTGCCAAACTCTGCAGGCCTTCTGCCCATCCAGAACACAAGCTCTCACTTTGCTCTCTTTTCTCTTCCTTTATACTCTTTGCTTGATTTATAATCCTCCTCTACCTCGCCTCCCTCAAATATTCTATCTCGCGGTTCTCTATTTTATTCATGCGATATAGAATAGAATAGAATAGAATTATACTTTATTAATCCCCAAGGGGAAGTTTTTCGGACACAGTAGCACCAATAAACATGAAACTAAACACACAATAATAAAATATACATATAAGAAAGAAGAACAAGTGTGCATAAACTATACAAGTGAGATATAAAATTCAAAATAAAATAAAATATATATGTATATACACAACATATATGCAAATATGTATATATACACACAACATATGTGAAGAGATTCAGCAGTGTAACAATTAAATAAAATGTGCAAAATGCAAAGTGTGGGTGTGTTATTGCACTAGTTTCTTGCAGGAGGTGGTGCTTTGTTATAAATCAACCTATATATCAACCTACATGAGTACATAATATGGAGGTACACTGTGTAATAAATGTCTGGAATGAAAAAGGAACACTTATATAATACGTATCCTCCCCGTCTGATCAGGTGTCTACAGTCAGCTTCTCCGGCCCTGAGATGAACACGCTAATCAAGATCCAAGATATTTCAGTGTCTGGTTTAAAATGGCGCCGTGCCAACGGCTGCCTGACGGAGTAGCTCCTCGTTTGCTTTTTAGTTTATCGTCTTTTTTTACACTTTTCCTCTCTCTTTCTTTCCACTTTATTCCACGCTGGTCTAGGTTACGGTCGGACAACTGACCGTAATACTTTTTTCCGCAACTTTTCCCGTGACTTTTGTTTATTTTGTCGTTTGTATCGGAGTGCCGGAACGTTGCATATATTTTATTTTATTTAGTATTTTATATCTCACTTGTATAGTTTATGCACACTTGTTCTTCTTTCTTATATGTATATTTTATTATTGTGTTTTAGTTTAATGTTTATTGGTGCTACTTTGTCCCGCAAATTTCCCCTTGGGGATTAATAAAGTATAATTCTATTCTATTCTATTCTATTCTATGTGCACATATAACAGGTTATTTGCACAATGAAAAGCTTATATTGCTGGGTTCTCCGACTAAACAAAATTACAAGGTAAGAAAGAAATAAATACAAATAAGTCACAAAGTATGGTGTTATTACACAAGAATAAGGCACACAAATGACAATTTTGCACAGATAGTGTATAAAGTGCACTATGCATTGCTGCGAATCCTAACAATAGCAATGTGCAGCTGGTTTGAACAACTATCTGCATTGTTTATGTTGTCATCCCTGCTGGATCGCACTCCTGAGGAGAAACCGTTTGAGTGGATTTGCATTTACAATTTCAATGCTATATCCAGGGGCGAGGATCACTTAATGCAAAAACGATGTATGTTCGGGATATTATTTTCTCTTTCTAAAAGAGGCCTTGAACTACAGTGAAGGGGGAGCAAAGCTCTTGTGGATATGAATGTGAAATTAATCAATCTCTTCATTGAATTTAATTCATTTTAATGGAATCAGATGGGATGAAATCTCAAATACACTTTGAAGGGTGGTTATAGTTCAAATTCTCTCTTTGAATTTTATTTTCTAGAACATGTATTGTGTATATTGTATGAATTTAGTTGTACTTCGGCTGTAGCTCAGTGGGTTCAGGGTGTCGTCCTGCAACCCAAAGGTTGTGGGTTCGATCCCCACTCTCCCCATTAGTTGCAAGTCGAAGTGTCCTTGAGCAAGGCACTGAACCCCCAGCTTCTTCCTGGGCACTTCACTGCAGCCCACTGCTCCTTAGTAACTCAGGATGGGTTACATGCAGAGAATACATTTCATATGTGTTTATAACTATATGTAATATGACAATAAAAGTATATTGTATTGTATAAGGATGGAATATGTTTCCTCTCAGAGCAACATGGTTCCTCAAATTCAAGGTTATCTATTAGTAATGTAACAAAGACAAATATGGATCGATCTCATACATCTAACAGAGCATAGTTACTCTCTCAATGTGTCCGATGTGTGGGTCAGTCTTCAACTGCCCACTCCTCTGATAAGCAGGTCTAGAACAGAACATGGATGGGAGGCAGAGAGAGACTCATTCACAACTCAGTCTAAATGTTTTCCTTTAGGTGATGTTGTATATATACCATTTTTGTTTTTTGTGAGATGAAAAACAATACTTACTTATAATTACTTACAATTACTTACAATGTGTTGATCTGCACTGCACACATTTAATTTACACTACACACATACACACACTTTGCACACTGTTTATATATATATATATATAATAAAATAATAATAATAAAAAACAATATATATATATAGTTTTTTATTATTATTATTATTTTATTTTTTGATTTTACATTGCTGTATTTACATATATGTTGTGTATATATGTATATATATAATATATATATATATATATGTATATATATATATATATATATATATATATACATATATTTTATTTTATTTTGTATTTTATATTTCACTTTGTATACTTTATGCACAGTCACTTTCTTTCTTTCTTATATTTATATTTTATTGTGTTTAGTTTATTGTAACTATTAATTGGGGATTAATAAAGTATATTTCTATTCTATTCTATTCTAATGGTATACAAACAGTGCTGTTGGTGCATGATGGAGAAACACATTTAACTTAAGAAGATGATGTTGCTAGGACAGCGATCTGCATTCTGTTGTATCGATATCTGGCAATGATCCAAATGGTAATACTTTCCACTTCAAACGGCGCCGGGCTCTGATCTGTGGACGGATCTGTCGAGCGTGGGAGGAATCCATGTTAACCCAGATGAACACAGGACCTCTGGGCCTCCAGGAATCGACATGTGGAGCTTGTTGGTAGCACCAGAGCCTGTTTGTGATCTGATTAAAACAAGACGTATTCTTTTTGTGTCTTGCATTTCCAATATAGAGAACACAAAACATTGTCGATAGTGTTGATCCTGATAGTGAATATATCTATATTATACTGTCTTTGAATATGAATCGTATCGAACGTATACAAAAAACTAAAAGCCAATCGCCGGTGTTCTGTCATTTTTTGCTGCCTTGTCAGAATTTGCTACCGCTGCATAAACCGATAGGTTTGTCTATCGATTCATGCTACCCTAACATAATAGGATGTTATTGTACTATCACAATATGCTACCCCTGATATAATTCAATTTAGCATTCTTACATGAATGCATGTTATTGTACTAACAAAATATGCTTTTCTTTCAAAGTTCAATGTTTCACTTTTCACTGTTAAAGTGTTTATCTTCAACAATAAATACCCTAATAATAAACCAGTGCTTTATTATGATAATGTGAACAAACTCATGTTTACAATGTCACTCCCCGTTATCAGACGTGCATCGACAGGGTTGCAAAACATTATGGGCGTGTCAAACAAACTCGGAAAATCGACTCGGCGCATGCGCGATACCACAAGGTAGCGGTTCTCGACAAGTAGCATGAAATGATAGAACACCGGCAGCTTGGACTAGCTTTTTGGACGTGGGACGTCATCTCTCAAGCGGGGAAAGAGCTAGAGGTGGTGCAGGAGGTGGAGGTGTGGAGCAGTACTAGCTGGATATAGTTGGGGTCTCCTCCATGCACAGCACTGGCTCTAGAACCTATAGTTCCTGGGGAAGGATTTGGACTTTGTCCTTTTCTGGAGCTGCCCAGGGTGAGAGGCGCCAGGCGGGAGAGGAGATGCTCACGAGCCCCCGGCTGTGCGCCGCTGTGTTGGGGAGAGTGTGAAGCGGCAGGGATGAGAGTCTGCACCTCCAAAGGAGTGCTCCCTCCAGGTGGGGACGGAGCGTCTACCCCGAGCGAAGGAGTTCACGTATCTCAGGGTCTTGTTCCCGAGTGAGGGTCAGATGGAGCGGGTGATGGACAGGCGGGTCGGGGCGGCTGCAGCAGTGAAACTCCGCCCACTGTTGAGACTCCGCCCACTCCTCCTGAATATGCCGACTATGAACTGTTCATGAACTCTGTCCAATTCATTGAATGTGTTTTAACTCTAAATGTGTCCTTCTGTCCACATGACATCTATTGTTCTGTCCATCCTGGAGAGGATCCTCCTCTGTTCTCTCCTGAAGGTTTCTTCACTTTTCTCCCCCTGAAGGGTTATTTGGGAGTTGAGAAGTTACTTCTTCATGTGGAAAGGAGTCAGCTGAGGTGGTTTGAGCATCTAATCTGGATGCCTCCTGTCTCTCCTCTCACTGGAGGTGTTCCGACTGGTAGGAGACCCCCGGGGAAGACCCAGGACACGCTGGAGGGATGATATCTCCCGGCTGGCCTGGGAACATCTCGGGATCCCCCAGAATGAGCTGGGAAATATTGCGGGTGAGATGGAAGTCTGGGTCGGCTTGCCACCTCGACCCGACCCCAGATAATGGATGGATGGATGTTTAAAAATAAATATTCTCCTTGGTCTCACAGACATCCCGGAAAAGGTAGGTGTCATATCTCGTCGTTGGTGTTAAGTTTAAGTTTAGTCCTGTTTTCCATGTCCGCTTTTATTTTGTAGTAAGTGTCCTCTTTTGTTTCAGATGCTTTATTTCCTGCCCCAGTGTTTCCTCGTTAGCGTGATTGTCTGCTCCACCCCTGATTGTGTCCACCTGTCCCCCATGTCCTCATGTATGTAAGTCTGTGTCTACCTGTGTCTTGTGTCAGATCGTTTGGTCTCCCGTCTGAATCGTTCTCGTTTGACTAGTTGTTCGTCCTTGGTTGGTTTGATCCAACGCAGTTGAGATTTTGTCTTTATACTTTGTTCACGTTTTTGCCAGCATAGCTGTGATTTTCAGTTTTTTTCGATAAAATCCTTTTTGCTCTAAAAACATTGAGTCGTGCTTTTGGGTCCTGCCTTCTGAGTCGTGACAGTAGACTATACTTTCAAAGAGTACACTTGAGTTTTAAATCCTTTTCACATCGACACAATCACGTTTATTTAGTTGTTTCTAATGTATTAATGTTGTTGTCATCTATCATATGTTCTCAACAATATTACATCTTATATATTATATCTTAGGCATATTCTTTTTATGTGCTCTATAATATTATTACATTTGAATATTTGATATGTGCAGGCTTCACATCAGCCCAGTGGGCTTTCTGCATGATATTATTATTATTTTTTTAAATTGCGAAGAAAAAAAAAAAGGAAACTAAATGTTAATAGCTGTTTACATAATGTTTGTGAAATAAATCTGGAGTGTTATGAAACCTTATTTTCTCGGCACCAGCATGGCTGCTGATATGTACCTCCGTGCTCCTGATTACAGGGTCATACGCTGCACCTTCTATGCCTGAAGATGTGTTTTTTTCTTAATCTCTTATGATTGCCACGAGGTAGTGGTCATTAATTCCTCCTCCTATAGTGACTGACAATAATTCCTGCACTTTGTCCCGTGGACAGCACAACCATTAATCACCTTGTCACTTCTCACAAGGGACTCAATGGTGTCCATTTATGGAATAAAAAAGTCTTACTGTCTGTACGCATATCAGCATCCATTACCACGTGTGATAAACTAAGGAAGAAACTCCACAGAGACCTGTTAAAACCGTTCAAGATAATGTATTAATGACATTTAAAATACCCATTATACTATTAGAGGAAATGTGCAGATGCAGAAAGTGAAGCTAGCGTTTGCAGTTTCTTTCCAGGGTGGTTGTTACTGGTTACTTGATATTTTTGAGCTCAAAGAGGGGCTGATGCTATCAGACTTTTCCCTCTCATCTCTCTCTCTCTCTCCCCTCCGTCTTCCTCGCTCACATTCACTCTCTGCCACCTGCGCACGCTCACATAGGCACACATCGATGACATAAAAAGACTGCTTTCTGATGAATAAATTTGTATATTTTAGAACCCATCCCCGTTTCTGCGAGTATTCTCCAGAGGCCCCGGCTTCTCCTCTCCTGAGTTCTCCCGCAACCCAGTGGAGTCATTAGTCTGCTTGCTGTGTTGAACTCTTTAATCATCTGTGTGTTACATAAAAAGAGGACTATTCCTCAGTGACACACAACGGCATGCTCCACTTGGTCGGGGCTTGCTTTGATGTGCGGAGGCTGTGGTGTTGTGTCTGCTATAGGCGTCCTCAGGCACAGCTTTTCCATTTCTCTGTGGAGGTGGGATACGATGTCAGTCTTCTTCTTGTTGCATTAAAGATGTGACTCCCAGTGTATAGTTTGCTACTAAATGGGAGCATTGGGCCTTTTTGAACCTGGTGCTACAGTGTGGTCCCAGGTTTGTGCTTCTGCCCGTGGCGCTTGGGTCGTGTTCATATTTTTCCTGCGTGATAGTAAACTACTTGCATTGTTCTGATTGATGAATGCTCCTCATTGCAGTTAACATATTTATTTATTAACATATTTAGGCTTAAATCAAAAGGGGCGACCGTGCTTTTTCCACAAGGGCCCCTCGACTTTGGAACAACCTACCGGAGGAAATAAGGCTGGCAGAATCAATAACTTCTTTTAAATCACTTCTTAAAACCCACTTTTATAGAAGTGTAAGTGTACAAAGAGTAATTTATGTGCCTTATTCTTGTGCAATCATACAATTGTTTGTGACTTATTTGTATTTCTTTCTTTCTTACCTTGTAGTTTTGTCTAGTTTGGAGGACCCAGCAATATAAGCTTTTCATTGTACAAATAACTTGTTATATGTGCACATGACATTAAAATACCTTGAATCTTGAATCTAGAACTGCTTTTAAGTGATCTCGTCCTTTTATGTTTTTGTTTTTATTTTAATTGCCTATTTGTTTGCTTTTAGTTGTATTCAACGCTTTTATGGTACGGTCTTTTTTGTTTGCCGCCATTTAAGTTGTGTTTATGCTTTGTGTGTTTATGCTATCTGTAGAGCACTTTGTACACCTTGTTTTTAAAAGTGCTATATAAATAAAGTTATTATATTATTATTATTGCACAGTTACTTTATTTCTTTCTTATATTTATATTTTATTGTGTTTAGTTTATTGGTGTTTATTGGTGCTTTAATTTTACATTGCTGTATTTACATATATGTTGTGTATATATATATATATATATATATATATATATATATATATATATATATATATATACATTTATACATATATATTTTATTTTATTTTGTATTTTATATTTCACTTTGTATACTTTATGCACAGTCACTTTCTTTCTTTCTTATATTTATATTGTATTGTGTTTAGTTTATTGGTGCTACTGTGTCAACACATTTACCCTTGGGGATTAATAAAGTACATTTCTATTCTATTATTTATAGTGTTTGTTATAATCACAAATGTTGTCTGAGTAAATTTGAAGAACACTTGGACACAAGCACACACCCGCATGCACACGTACAGTACATTCTACATTCTGCACCGGCGTCCCAAAGGGAGGCCGGCAGGCGCCTGCTGCCGTGGTTTCGGGTTGCAGGTCTGTCAGACACAATGCTGAGGAGTCGCCCCGCGGCTCGGCCTGAGAGGCCGAACAATGGAGCCGCAGTGCAGACGGAGCGGCAGAGGGCACGGCGAGCCGATCTGTCGGCCCGGCCGAGCGGCGTGGGCCCCGGAGCCTCTCTCTCCGCACGCACAATAGAGAGAGAGGGCGGTCAAGAGCTGGAGGAAATGGAGGGGAATTCCCAGAATGCTATAATAAAATAGAGTCCTCTATTTTTGTGACTGAAGGAATAGGACGCAGTTAGCAGGGTTCGTACGGTCATGGAAAACCTGGAAAAGTCATGGAATTTTTAAATGGTCATTTTCAGGCCTGGAAAGGTCATGGAAAATAATTAAATCATGAAAGTTTTGGAAAAGTCATGGAAATTTGCGCGATTCCAGGATGCTTTATTTTCATTGGTTGCTGGATTAAATCTTACCCGGATACAACAGATACGTCTGTTTTCTGATGGTTTGTTGTGTAGCCCATTTCTTTTTTTTGATTGGCTCATAAGTGGCACCTCACAGCAGAACTCAGGGAGCGCTTGATTTATCCACGGTGAGGGAGCGCGGCTCATGTTGGCACATTAAAACATTAAATAGCCGAGAGTTTTTTTCAGCGTGAACAAATACGATGTGTGGCGGGAGTGCGGGAGTTAAGACCGAAATGCGTGAGTCTCACGCTCAATGCGTGACACGTGAAAGCCCTGCTAACGTTATCTGTTACAAGTTACAACAAGTTACAAGTTACAAGTTACACGTCTTTTATTGTCAGATGCACAGAATGACACAGGGTCAGACTGGGCGCTGACATTCTTAGGACAAGGCCCCACAACAACTACCATAGCATAACACAGCAACACAATATACAACATTACATAACATGACATACAGTACTCTGACACATATAATAACCTTACTAAATATGCAAGATAAATATACAATACAACATGCTAAGACATATACCAAACCTATACATATAATACTAACATGTATACATAGGATACACATATAGTAACATATAATAAACTAAACTAAACTACAGACAATGGGAATAGCAGATTCTGATAAATATGTACTTGCCATGTAAGTGTAAGTACAAGCAATCTGTGGTTGTAAATGACATTTTCAGTGAAGAAAAAAAACTTTTTTAATGCGCGTCGCTTTCTAAATTTCATTGGAATAATGTAAAGGATTTTCTAAACAGGCCGTGCAATATGTTGAAAGATCAAATTGAATCGTGTCGAGGCATGACATCCAATAAAACGCAGCGCGTCTGATCTTCTACACTAGTTACAGGACAAAAAGCACATCACTTTAGAGCAATTCTGCCATGACTTCATACAGCGCCGCCACAACATCTCCGCTCTCGCCTTTTATCTGCGGAGCACATGGACACCGCCCAGAACAGTTTAGGGGGACTCGCGTTTAGCCGGGGTCCTGGAGACGGCTGCCCTCGGCGCGGTGACTAAGGGGGGGGGGGGGGGGGTGAAAGCCAGATTTTGTTAAAGCTCTTAATAAGGCACAGTGTGATATATAAGCCCGCAGGCGGCAAAGCTCTGTGTGCAAACACTCCAGCAACTCATGTGATAGGGCAATCTGTGTGTGGAGCAGCGGACGGCCTAACAACTCTGTTATTTCAAACACGACCCTATTTGGCCTCTCTCATATCCTTAATTTGGGAGCTGAATTTGATATAGTGCTGCAAATATTTGCTTAAGCACACATTCACTCTGTTTGCCTGGTATGTTACGATAAACAAACCGCAATGGTGTACTGAATGTAATACATGTTAAACAGTGCATGCAATTATATACTTCACATATCTGGCCCTCCACACTGAAAGCGCGCTTTGTGGATGCGGGCTCTATTTTGACAGATCGTTATTCCCCTTCCTGACCACCTAGGTTTACATTTAGAAATGAACTGTTTATGAGATGCCATGGGTAGACGGCATATATTTGAGCCCATATTTCAGTGGGAGGAAAATACGTATTTTGATGTGACAATTTCACAGTTTCACGGATCAGAGTATACATTGAAATGCGCAGAGAAAAGAGGGTCATGCACATGTTTCCGTTTGGATGATGCACTGCAAAACTGTCGGTTGTTGTTAAATACTTTGCTGTGCTTTCTGCTTTGCCTGATTTCTAAATGTTTATTTTATTAGTTCTTTAGAGCCACAGACTCAATAATTGACTGTATGTTTTTGTGCTCGACTATTTGTGCTCTTTCTATGCTCTCTCCATTACTGTATACATCAGATTGGATCTCCTTTGTGTATTACCTTTATTTCACCTTTCTGGTCTCATAAAAAGTGTTTTCTTACTGCCACAGTATCGCTAGTTATATATATATATATATATATATATATACATACATACATATGTGTATATAAATATGTGTGTGTATATATCAGTGTTTCCCCTAGGTTTACAGCTTCAGGGTGGCGGGCGGAGATTTCAGGGTGGCGGGCCGCCCCCCTGTTATAATGGTAGGAGAAACACTATATATATACACACATACATACATTTATATACATGTGTGTGTTTATTAAATCCATGATAACTATGAATGATTTTTTGTGTTTGACAAGGACTTGACAGACTTTTGCAATAAGACAACAGTCGTTGAGTATCGTGGAGAGACACTTATGTAGTTGTTTGTTTGAAAGGGCTGCACTCACCCATTGTTCACATATTGTGTGTTTCTTTGGGAAAAAGCATCAGTCAAATGTGTGCAATATTATTTCAATAATGTGTTGATGCTTCGTGGTCAGAGCCGTTTTGTTGTTGGGTATCTGACCGTTATCATTCGTGTTTTTCAAGCCTCTACAGGCTCTACATAGTAGAGTTCACACACCATCAAGAACGCCTTGAGACATTTAAATTAAAATATGGCACAAACTTCTATCGAAATTCAACAGTGAACTGATTAGATTGAAGGTCAACGGTCAAAGGTCACGCCCACCATGACCTCATGTCGGTCCAATTCTTGTGAACGCGGTATCTTACTAAACTATTTTTTTTGTAACTGATCATCCTAATTTGACACAAATGATGGGTTAAAGTGATAATATATATATTAAATATATATATTATTTTATTTTAAATTGCTGTTTTTCATATATGTTGTGTATATATATATATATATGTATATACATACATATATTTATTGTATTTTATTTTGTATTTTATATTTCACTTTGTATAATTTTACATTGCTGTATTTACATATATGTTGTGTATATATATACATATTTTGTATTTTATATTTCACTTTGTATACTTTATGCACAGTCACTTTCTTTCTTTCTTATATTTATATTTTTATTGTGTTTAGTTTATTGGTGCTACTGTGTCAACACATTTCCCCTTGGGGATTAATAAAGTATATTTTCTATTCTATTCTATTCTCATAAAGTGATGAACCAGGAGTTGGTCATTCTAGTCGGTTTAAGTTCAGCTAAAAGTCAAGAGTTACCGAATCTCACATAAACACAATCTCTAATTGAACACTACTGCTGTGATTAATTACCTCAAACTCACGCTGGAAGGAGTGTGTGTGAGATCAGTAGAAAGTGGGGCATCAGCGGTCAGCTGTATCTGGATTATAAGTCGCCATGCTTTTAGCTGTGCTGCTTGCTGATTCAGCCTTTCTTAGTAAGGATGGTGAATGATCCTAATCCTGCAGGTAACCTTCTCTGAAGGAGGAAGAGTGCAAAAACAGCGGCGACATTATAGTGAGACAATGTCTAGATAAAGACCACAACATATGTATGCAACCAGGTATACACAGCTTCAGGATCTTTGGGATTGCAGAGCTCTTTTCGTCTAGAGATGCTGGCATGCCACAAATGAGCAAGGCATCCTGATTTTAGAATAGAATAGAAATATACTTTATTAATCCCCAAGGGGAAATGTGTTGACAATAGTAGCACCAATAAACTAAACACAATAAAATCTAAATATAAGAAAGAAAGAAAGTTACTGTGCATAAAGTAAAGTGTGCAAAGTAAAAAAAATACAAAATAAAATAAAAGAAAATATATATGTATATATACACAACATATATGTAATACAGCACTGTAAAATAAAATAAAATATATATATCTAGATAGTGTGCAAAATGCAAAGTGTGTGTATGTGTGCAGTGCAGATCAACAGTGAAAGTATGAATGTGAACATGTACAGTGAGTTATTGCAAGTTTCTGGCAGGATTTCTCCGTGGGATTACATACATACCTTGTAGATTCAGAAAGACACCAGCAGTTTCTCTCACTTCTTGATAGTCGTTCTGAAGCTTTTCTCGGGATGGTGACAGCTCGTAGCGTTGGTGTGAGAGGAAGAGAAGACAAAGCACTCTGTACTCCGAGACGCGGCGTGATTAATGACAGAGGTGTGTGTTGCGGTGGGCACCCTCGGAGCAGCTACAGATCAGTCTTCCTGTAAGTCAAATCTGACACACAGCAACCCACCGCCCCACCTTCTACCCCCTCACCACCATCAAACCCTCAGTTCCTCACAGCCAAGTGCACCCAGCGCAGCATCGCATTCATAAATCATCCCAAACAAAGCATGTTTAATCTGTGACGCGCAGGCCTGACACGCAAATTTATTACCTGTTGTAGGAAAACGGCATGTGCCCCACTGAGTCAAGCCTCTATTTACCTTTGAGAAACCAGTGGAATACTGGAAAGACAAAGTGTGCCGCAAAGAGAGCTGATGATGGCAGTGTCTCTCAGGCTGGAGTCAGAAGACAAAGCCCCGCTTTACTCAACCGCCCCGCTGCCTTTTCACGGGGGATGACATGCTTGCGCGACTTTCTCGACTGCAATTGCCAAAAAGATTTAGTTTTTTTTCTTCTCAAGCACATTTGTAAAACATGAATACCAAATTATCTCTTGTGGATTAGAGTTGCGCTGGTGTGAGTCATAATGCTAAGCGAGAACTGGGCATCTACTACCTACAATTGTGTGATAGGGTATGTTTGTTAGAAATCAAGCGAGCAGTAAGAGAGTTATTGTGAGGGAATACACTGCAAAAATTAAAATCTACGTAAAATTAAATATCTCAAATTAAGGCAATCTATGCTTGTTTTTTGACTGCCAAGATATTTCTTCTTACAAGGCCGTTTTAATGTTGGAGCATTTCATTGTTTTAAGAAATCTTGGCAAGTCAAATGTTCCTGTTCTGTTGGCAGATAATTTGTCTTATTTCAAGTAATATTCCCTCATTTTATTACTTTTTTTCCTTGTTTTTTTAGGCAGAATTTTTGCAGTGTATGCATTTAATATTGAGCTGGTCTTCAAAGGCAGCAGTAAAGAAGCAATTTAGAGAATATGACATGAAAAACAAAAGTTAAGATAAGAAACTATTTTGTGTTTTGAATTTTCTTTTTATTATTGTACTTTCTAATAGACAGAATTTGTGTGCCACCACCAATCAGTTCAAAAACGGAAGCAAATCATTTGGATTAGAGAGAAAAAACTGGGTTTATTTTCTTAAGGCTGCCGACAGGTGAACAATAACAGTATATTCAGATATCTTTAGCTAGTCTGACAAACTGAATTACAGTCACATTTTGTGGAATCGTTGCTAAAATGCCAAGAAGAAGTGCCTGAGAGGCAGAAACTCTGGAGTGGTCTCTCCCACACGTTCCCCGTGGCAGCCTCCCTTGATCCTGCGCGTCCTCAACATGTCTTTTCGCTATAAATGGTGGGAATGAGAAGTGATGGCACCTGCTGACTCGCTTTTGGGATGTCAGAGAATCACACTCACACACAACAAGGTTTTTTTCTCATGATGCAATCATCGTCAGGAAAATCTGTGAAATTAGCCAACAGTGAAATGCATAATGATCCTTATGCCTCACAGAACATCAATGTTCTATCCCATAAACGCCAGAAGAGGCATCGTGGATGTTCTTTTTTTTTAATAAGTGTAATCTCAGACATGTACAGATGGCTCTTACTTTTAAAAAAAGGAATACATTACAGAAAGTGTCTTGTTCCATTTTGCTCACAAATGAAATGTGTGTTTGCAAGAATGAAACCCGCTAATATCTCCCAGTAACTTATGACACTGTGAATTATTCGAGTCATTTCAGGTGATTAATTAAATAATACTTGAAATTAGGGACAAAATGAATAATGGTAAGAGCAGTTTCATTCCTGACCTTGTTCAATTTTTAATGAGCTCGGTACGGCGGAGACTACGTTTTATAAATGGAGCTATAGGCTCGTGTGAATATTGGAGATAATTAAAGAGCGGATCTCTGTACATCTGCAGGAAAAGAAATGAGGGCTCATCAAGCAAACTACTCCACCTTGCAGTAGATGACTATTCAGCAGAGGGATAAACAGAGGAGAATACTTTGAGAAACCCAAGAGACTGGTAATCTCAAGAGAGATCATCAGCTCATCACAAGGACCTTTGTGCTGTCGCTCTCCGCCTCAGGAAGAGAACCAGCGCTCAACTAAACCTACTGCGGCGCGTCAAAGCTGCACAGAAGTGAGATATAAACAAGATGAAAAACATCAGGACAGCAGAACGTCTCTACATCTTCCGCCGGAAACTGAAAACGCACCTTTTCCGACTATATCTGGATTAAAACACCGATTTTCACTTCAGTGGCTCTTAAATATCTTATTGTGGTACTTTTGTAGTTCGACTATGTTGAGGAAATGTTACTTTCTGTATTCTTGTTGTTCTTAGTTTGTACTCTAGGTTGAAATGTTTAGTTTGGAGGACCCAGCAATATAAGCTTTTCATTGTACAAATAACTTGTTATATGTGCACATGACATTAAAATATCTTAAATCTTGAATCTTGTTGTTCTTAGTTTGCACTCTAGGTTGAAATGCACTTATTGTAAGTCGCTTAGGATAAAAGCGTCTGCTAAATGACACGTAATGGAATAAAAAAACATCACGGAACATTTGAGAAGTCGTGTCTGTTATTAAATCTGAATAACAAGTACGCTTGAACGCCATTTCCTTGGTTTGCAAAGAACATTTGACTGCAGTTGACCACTAAAGCTAACTGGACCCTTCTCCTCTCTGGAGATGTCGTAGCTCGGCGTTCTCTGCTCCGCCTTCCTCAGCGAACTGAAATCATGAGGGTTTTCATTTCAAGTGTCATTCGCTCACATTAACAGTTGAATGCTATTTGTTACTTTTAATTAAAGTGGGTAAAGAGAGAAGAAAATGTGAGACATGAAGTATTTTTAGATATATATTTCTCGCTCTTGATTATAAAGCGTGTTCTCTTCAGATATGATTTTGTTTTAAATGTTTTGTGCCATTAATATGATTTAAATCACAATGAATGGAGAGTGTTAGCACTTTGAAAACATACATTTGGAACAACCTACCGGAGGAAATAAGGCTGGCAGAATCAATAACTTCTTTAAAATCACTTCTTAAAACCCACTTTTATAGAACTGCTTTTATGTGATCTCGTCCTTTTATGTTTTTATTTTAATTGCCTATTTGTTTGGTTTTAGTTTTATTCAACGCTTTTATGATATGGTCTTTTTTGTAAAGTTGTGTTTATGCTTTGTTTATCTGTAGAGCACTTTGTAAACCTTGTTTTTAAAAGTGCTATTTATAAATAAAGTTATTATTATTAAATTATTGAACACACTTGAAAGTATTTTACTGTAATGACCCTTGCAGATGTTTAATACTTTTGTATTAATTTAGTTTAACCATTACTTGCAGATTAGTTTAATAAACGAGTGCTTATATATGGAACACTGCAGAGTATGTAATGAGTAACTTTATATTTCAGAGTCATTATCTCAAAGTCATTTGGCATTTTGTTGCTAGTGTTTGTCGCGAGCGTGAATGTGTTGGAGGACCAGCGATTGGTGAGATGTGTTGAGGGCTTTTCAGAAACGCCGTTTTAATGAGCTTCAGAAAATGAAATGTTATTTCAGAACTCGGCGGTCAGACTGCTGTCTCAGAAAGTTGTGTGACTCAGTGATCTGTTTGTGCTTTTCTCATTTACAAAATAAACATCTATTTCTTTCCCCCGCTATCGTATTGTAGATCAAACTTGACTTATACAGCCTAATAAAGCTTGCTGCATGAGACGACTGTTTTAGTCCCTTTTTTTAATTGGAGAGAAAGAGTGTCTGGGTCTATTTGTGGTCTGGTGCAATGTTGGAAATGCCAGCTGTCGCGCATCAAAGCCCTGCTGGAACAAACCGTTATTTGGCGTGCAACTTGTTGAAATGCATCACTTACTATGTCATACAAAATACATTTTTCAACAATAATAAAAAATAAAAAAATCTAACTGACACAGATATTTGAAAAATAAAGTTTAAAAACAATGTCATTTACATGTCATCCTCCGCTCTCTTCACTGGTTACCAGTGGCGGCTCGCATCCGCTTCAAAACATTGGTTCTTATGGAGGACTAAAAATTACTTAATCTCGATAAACCGACCACAGATTTGATGCTTAAACTACTAACTTCTCGGCTGAAAACATCCTTAAATTACATTCAATGACTCAACAGTAGTATTTAGAATGTACAGACAAGATAATAAACGCTGTTTGTCTACAGATCCAAGTGCTAGGGATCGATTGCTTCTGTCTTGCTCCCCGACTTGACCAATCAGGCTTTAGACAGAGGTTCGGACCGCCCAGCTCATTTGAATATACGGACACGTAAATGTCACACATAAATAAATGAAGAAATACGTGTGGACACATAAATAGAGAAATAAATGAATGAAGAAATACAGAAATGTAGAAATATATTTATTTAATGATGTCCTGTTGATTTATAACTTATATTTATTCATTCCTGTATTTATTTATTTATACATTTATTTAAGCATTTATACATTTAATTATACATTTATTTAAGCATTTATTTATTTATTCCTATATTTATTAATTTATTTATTTATTTATACTTAAGTCATTTTTAGTCCTCCATTGGTTCTTGGTACCGTGCTCTGAACGGATCGGGCCCGTCTACATCCTGGATGTGGTCACACTGTACACCTCATCACGTTCGCTCCGCAACAGCCGCAACAGCCAACCGACTTGTGACTCCGTCACCTCGAGCTCATCCTCTACATCAGACTGTTTGTGTCCTGGCTCCTGATTGGTGGAACCAGCTCCCCTCTGACATCCGGACAGCAGAAAGTCTCTACAGCTTCCGCTAGAAACTAAAAACGCACCTTTTCCGACTATATCTGGATTAAAACACAGATTTGCACTTCAGTGGCTCTTAAATATCTTATTGTGGTACTTTTGTAGTTTGACTATGTTGAGGAAATGTTACTTTCTGTATTCTTGTTGTTCTTAGTTTGTACTCTAGGTTGAAATGCACTTATTGTAAGTCTCTTTGGATAAAAGCGTCTGCTACATGACATGTCATGTAATGTAATGTAATGTAACATGCATACCTTGTTTTATGAATGTCTATTTTACCATAAACCAATACAAATAAATGTGTCTCCCAAGGAAGGAAACATCTTCAACACTTTCTGGGGTTATGAGTATGACTGACAGCAGTGGCTGGTCCAGAGAGCGTCGAGCCAAGCCTCCTCACATAACGCATGCCCGACATGTCTATGTCCATCTGGGGCTCTACCTTTCTCACCCCCCCCCCACCCCCCCTTCTCTGCCTTGCAGAGAGACCAAGGGGACAAGCAGAGGAACAGCGTGTGAAGACGGGCCTCTTCGGGCTCTGAGCGAAGCATCCGAAGCCAGCTGGTCTGGCTTTGAGCTAAATTAATGGACAGAGTGAAACAAAGGCAGCGGAAAGAAGAGGAAGAGGAAGTGTTGTAGACAGAAAGGAAGGAAGAAACGTGCAGGGGGGGGGGGCGTCATAGAGAATGAAACAGCAGGTTCTGTGAACAACAACGACAAACAGGTGAGACACAGGTGTCGGGACATGTCTTGACTCCGTGCACATGACGGAACTGTGATGCCAATCAACACTGTTGTCATTTAAAGATGTTTTTATTTTTATTTTCATATAGCGCATCTAGTGACGTCTCCCTCGAGCGATTATGTGAATTTGAGAAATCCTCCCACCACATCTACTGTAAGAGGTGAAACTTAACGATCATGTAAATCACTAGCGTGGTGTTGTTTGTATTTTTTTTGGTTGCTAACATCCCCGTTTTGTTGCCGGCATCATTTTTGGGAAGATGGGAGGCAGGGGTGTATGTCGACACGAGATTGCTGCTAAAAGAGATGCTGAGAGCAATTTGGATCCACACTGTCAGTTGGCATCAGCGTGAAATCACGGAGAACCTCGGCACAGCAGAAGCTTTACTGATTGAAAACACTCCAAGAAAACAGCTGGGGACGGCTTCTGTCTAATTCTTTGTTGTTGTGACTGTCGTTACTCACAATGCAGAGGGAAATGAACAATTGTGTGCATGTGTGAGATGATGAAGGGTGAGCAACCGCCGTCAGTCGTTTTTTTATTACAAATATTGAACGTTCTTAAATAATGCAATGTTGCTAATATGCTTTCAGAAGAAGGGAAACAATTTGCAGATGCAGCTCGCTTATTAGAATACGACTCTCACGTGATGTTGCATCAGTTTGAATGGCGTCTTGAGGAGGGACGTTTAGATGAGTGTAACTAAGCATGAGGGGCTTGACCCGTGGTGTGAGGAGAAGTTCTCAGAGCCGGTGTCCTGTTCCTCCTGGAGGCGGACACTTCCCCTGAATGGGGTTGCACTTTGGAATCCGTACTTTTGTGTCCCATGGAATGCAATTTTAGCCATCTACATAATATAAGAAACACATGTGTCGATGTAAACTTGCTAAAACCTTTATTACATGACATCACATGTCATTTAGCAGACGCTTTTATCCAAAGCAACGTACAATAAGTGCATTTCAACCTAGAGTACAAACTAAGAACAACAAGAATACAGAAAGTAACATTTCCTCAACATAGTCAAACTACAAAAGTACCACAATAAGAGCCATACAAGTGCTAATTACTTGGTCATTCTGAGTCACTATTTGCCCATTTTTGTGATATAATTATGTCGGTAATTCTGAGGAAAGTTTTCGCCGGAACAGCGTTGTGCTCTAACAAGAGTACGTCTAAAAAAAAAGCCCTCATTTGGAAAAGTTCTGCTCTGTTCATCTGAATTGATGTTATTATCGTCTCTGTAATTCTGAGAAAAGTTTATATTGAAAGAATTCTGCTTTGATGTTTCCGAACCTAAACTTTATTTCAATCATTATACATACATTCAATGTGACCTCTGCATATAACCCATCCTAAGATAAACGTGGGGTTCAGTACTTAAAGACACGTTGACATACGTAAGAGCAGAAGAATAGAATAGAATAGAAATATACTTTATTAATCCCCAAGGGGAATTTCCCCTTGGGGATTAATAAAGTATATTTCTATTCTATTCTATTCTATTCTAAGATCGAACTGGCAGCCGTGTCATTAGAGGAGGCTGTCCATGCCAGGATGAACAGGATACCTCACTATCCTACAGCAAGCTCTCGCTCACTTGAGAGCTCTCTTCCATGTCCCACCTGTTTAGGGTAATCCCGTTTTATATTAGTTTGGGTTTGAGACATTGGGAGTCAGCCGTATCTTTAGGTAATATGGTATATCGGTTTATCGACCTTACGCAGGCGCCTCAGGACTTTTCTGTTGTTCAGACGTAAAGACCATTGTGATCTGTAGGACACTTCACATTGTTGTTGAACCAATACAGCGTGCTTCAGGGATACAAGATGGTGCATGTGAAATGCATTCAGAGCTGCGTAGTGACTAGAGGGTATCAGGGAATTGCTTTTTACATGCAATCATGTCATTTAAAGATGTCTCAGTGCTGGATGAAAGCTACGGGTGGTAATCTTGAGATTCTAGCAAGAGTATTATATAGTTTTTAAATGATCAGCCCAGTGTTGCCAACTCTTTTCTCGTGAAAGTAGCTAGAAGCCCTAGCTCCGAAAGTAGCAACATCTAGCAAGAAAGGTGTCAAGTCAGCAACATTGTCTGCCCTTTCATTCAGGCGTCCCTCCAAAGACACTGGCCCACAATTACCATTATGAACATAAAAAACGAACACGGCTATTCTTAGTACTCACAGCTGCTGAAGACTCCTGAAGAGCAATGAGTACACGGACCGAATACGTGCAGGAAGGTAGGCAGGAAGTCCATCTGATCATTACAGTTGGGCCACATTAAATTATTGTATTCCTGCGACATCAACAACGATTCTTCTGTCAGTCCTTTTTCTTTTTGTCAGAGCAATTTATCCTTTAAATACTTTCAGGATGTGATGGGAATTTAAACAAAATAAAAGAGTAGCTTATTGTATATATTGTAGTGTATATTTATATACAACAAATATATATATATATATAATATATATAAATATATATAAATATAATATATATATATAATATATATAAATATATATAAATATAATATATATATGTGTGTGTGTGTGTGTGTGTGTGTGTGTGTGTTCGTGTGTGTAATTTTAAGTAATGCAGGAACTGTGTTGAACAGGTATTAAAATCCATTAAGGGTAGTGGTGACTCCGTGGCCCAGAGCCCTGAGTAGGATGAGGAAGACTTTTCCTTTGGGACTGGGACTAACTGGTGAAAAAGGTAGCACAATACACCAGGGACCCGGCTTTACTAGACTAATACAAATGAGCTATATACAGCAGGAGCTATGCTTTGTGAGAACTCCTTCGCTTCATTAGTGAGCATGCAGTGTAATGTAACAGGAAGCCATTAGAGGAGGATGCCAACATAATCACACACTGTTTTACTCCTCAGCCGGTGCAATGGTGCCATCAAGTCACTGTTTCTGTTTGCAGGGACACCAGATTGCTTCGGCTGCTATTTCTAAAATAGAAAGAGATGTGGGTATATTAAAAAACTAAGCAAGTTAGTTAGGTAACTCTTTGTATTTAAAAACGTGACACTTGCAGTAATCAGTGAGGTGTCTTTAAAGTCCTCTGACCTGAATGAGGAAGTCATATAGAATATAGAAACACTCATTATGGAGACAACATGACCATATTTGTGTTGGTAGTAGATTTGTAAAAAAAGTATATTAGGATTTTATAAATATGTATACAATTTTAAACTACAGTAACTTTAGGCTTGTCAAAGTACAAAATAGACTCAAACTAGTTAGTGGAGTAGAAGTGTAAAGTAGCAGAAAAGAATAGAAGAATAGAATAGAATAGAAATATTCTTTATTAATCCCCAAGGGGAAATTTGTTGACACAGTAGCACCAATAAACTAAACTAAATAAAAATATAAGAAAGAAAGAAAGTGGCTGTGCATAAAGTATACAAAGTGAAATATAAAATACAAAATAAAATAAAATAATATATATATATATATATATATATATATATATATATATATATATATATATATATATATATATATATATACAACATATATGTAAATACAGCAATGTAAAATTAAACAATATATATATATATATATATATATATATATATATATATATATATATATATATATATATATATATATATATATATATATATATATATAAAGACAGTGTATTAAATACAATTATTACTAAAAATTACTAATACTTGATTATACTTTAATAAATGTACCGTGGTACTTTGTAACTCTGCATGCATGTCCAATGTGGAACAGTATAGCCATATTAATTAGACATGAATTAGTCTTTGAACCGCCACATTTCTTTATACAATGTGCCCATGTGCATGTCGGGACTTTATCTAAACATGGCCACACGTGCCTCTCATTCATATTAAATACATAACTGAAACAGAGGATGTTAATTGTGCTCAATTTCTATCGCACCTGCTTCCAAACGCCAGTGTAAACAGATGAGCCGAGCAGCCCACTTCCTCTTATCCTGCACGTACACGTGACATGCTCATGTGCGAGGCATCCAGGTCCCGCCTCCCTCCTCTAATTGGCTGCTCAACAGACGCTGGAGTTTCCTATTGGCTACGGGACGTGCCCTTTAAGACAAATTCCATTGCTGTTGTCTTAGAGATGTGACGTCAAATGTGTCTAACGCGATGAGGCCAAGCCAATTCATTTGGGAAAGTAGTTGTCCTAATGTGAAGTCATTCTTGAAGAAAACACATTGTACTTCGGTGATTATTGTCTTTGATAGAGAGCGTTGCATTTGTGTTTTTGTTAGTTCTTTCTGCCAAAGTTGAGTCTGTTTTATGCTGCCACTGACTCATCCTCAGGGCTGTCTGGAACAAAGTTGTTGTTATAATGATTACAACGCGAGTCAAATAACAGCAATACATTAACACAAAATATAGCATATTCATATAAAGGATAAAAACAGAAAACATTACATGAGATACGTGGCTTTATTTGTTTTTTTGACGTTTTTATTTATACGTGTACTACTTATTCGAGTGTTTTGTGCGTGTACGTGTGGGTGCGTGTGTGAGAGCGAAAGAGGGAGAGAAGGAGAGAAGAAGAGAGAGAGCGAGAGAGAGAGAGAGAGAGAGAGAGAGAGGGAGGGATAGGGCAGTTTGTCAGAGAAGAGGAGGAGTCTCTCGCTGACAAGAGGGAGACTGGCTTTTTCTGAGTTTGTCAGCTCCCCCTAAAATAGCAGTCGGCGTGTAAATGTGAACTGAAATTACGTTTATCCACTGGAGCCACCGATATAGAGTGTCTATACGCGGCGACTGACTTTGGAGTAAAGGTGAGTAACGGAAATAGAAACAATGTTGCGGGGCTGGAGCTCCGGTGAGAGCGGAGGAGCGCAAGAGGGAGACGTAGAGAGGATCTGGGAGACGGAGACGTTATCTCTCTCTGTGTGTGTGTGTGTGTGTGTGTGTCCTCTCCGGGCTGCGAGGTTGAATAGGAGACAGGCTACAGATTGCAATCCCGTGGCAATTAACATCAGTCATGTTGGATTATCAGTTCGATCTCACGTAAAACGCCCGAGTGTGTGTGTGTGTGTGTGTGAGTGTGTGTAAAGGGCGCAGTCAGACGCGCGCGCGCTGTTGATATCAGATCCAAATGCGAGAAACTTTTACGGGAATCATCGTCAACAGTAATCCGCCGGTGACTTAAACCTCACTGGAGATTATGAACGATAGTTTATTTGTAAATCACGAGTCTTTGAAGTCACTCGCGTGTAATCTTGGGATCGAAAGTGCGGATTGTCAAACTGTGACTTTGGAGAACTGGCGCATCGCTTTGGGTCAAATATAAATCAATGTGTATATAATAACACCGTCGATCCATCACAACACGAGCAGGCTACAGTTTACAGGAGTAGAAGTTAAAGTCTGTATTGAGTGTACAGCGACGCGGATGTATGCACATTATCACAACTTCTAAAAACACGTGAACCTTGCCATACAATCAACATTTTGTATTATATAGTTATGAGTTTGAGCATTTTGGCGCTTATCATCTTTGAAAAAAATGCTTGAAATAGTTCGTCCTGAAATCTAGATGGTGCTGGTCAGCCTGTCCGCGGTGATTTCGCCTCGCTGCTTATTGCCATACATGCTGCTGTCGGTGGTGTCTGTGTATCTGCAAAATACTCAGTTGCCAAGCAGAATAGCTGCATGACATCAAGCATACGTTCATTTTATGTTGTCACTTTAACACGATACAGTGAATCAGGCCCTTAAATCTGATAGAACATATTCCTGATTATAAAGTCATGAGTTTATTTAGGAGATGATGGGGAGGGGACTTAACTGCTGGTTAAAAACTGAAATAAGCTCTGCTGAAATGTTACATACTTTAGAGATAATTATTGTATGGATAGATTTCTTTAAGATCCCATCTTTTTATTTTTGAAGCTGTCAATTTGGGGAAAGCTGTGAGGTCAGTCTGCTCACGGCTTATGAGAGCGGATCTTTGCTGTCTGCTGGCTCTTTGGATCTGTGGGACTCTCGTGACCTTAACCTCTCGCCAGAGTGGGCAGTGGCCATCAGTAACCTGACCTTCTCAAATGTTTTCTAGTCTATGCTTACACTATACACGTCTCATTAATATTGTACAGAAGGGGTCGATTATATTCAGTTGTGGCAGATGCTAAAGCCATCACAACCTGAAATCGTACTCTATTTACTCGTTTTTTTCAAGTTAATTATTTCTTGTTGTCCGACTAGTAAAGTGTGTTTTGCGTTACCACACAGATCAAATACAGTTTGTTTTGTAGATCGTCAAAGCCAAACTGCATCAGCATCCATAGAAGATGTATATTCTGTGTATTCTTTACTTCCATGTATTTAAAAATGATGTCTTTGCCATCCTCCCAGCAGTAAATACGTTACTACCTAAAGTGCATCCCTCAGTTATCAGGGCAAACCAAAGACACCTTTTATTGTGACCGTAATTCTTCAGGGACATGAGTTGTTGCATCAGTATGAAAGCACGCTTGTATATTTCACTGTCCGTTTAATGTTACTGCTGCTCTGGCGGCATGTGCATTACCATACCAGCTGGTTGCCTTTAGATTTCTGAAGCAAAGCAGTAGAACACCCTTCAATCTGCAGTCATTAGCTCCTGTACTGCCCCTGGCCTCGCCAGTAATGGGCCTTGTTGCTCATGATCCCCATCACGTGAGCTCTTATGTCTAATGTGTGGATGAGGGATTCTTCCAGCGCTGCTGAAATGAATGTCATTTGAACAATTTATGTTGCGTATTAGTGGAAGGAATGAATATGCTGTGTGTGTGAAGGCAGAACACACACACATGTATCTCTCATGAACTGTTGCTCTAACCTCGGAGACCCCGATTTGCCATCGTGCAAACACACACCGAGGTTTGATCCAATATCCATCAGTCGTTTTTTTACCCGGTGACTACCACTGTTTATGAAATGCTTTAGCCTTGTTACATGGTATGTTTGTGTGAACCTGCATGTCTCTGTAAATGTGAGTAAGCGCGTGTTAGCGTCTTAGCACAAGCTCTCCGTGGAAAGGGAGAAATGAGAGGTGGCGACGGTGTGAGGAACGGGCAGCTGCAGCATCTTTTACTGCACTCCTCATCCCACTTCAATCTCAGTGTCTCAGCTTCTCCTTCCAGGAGAAATGTGGAGTGTGTGGGCGAGTCGGATCTGCAATTAACGCTGGTTGTCAGAAAGAGAATGCTGGCGTTTACACGATGCCTCTGAATCACTGAGTGAAAGTCTATCTCCTCCACTCTCCTCCTCCCAGGACATTTTTCCAAGGAGGACAAAAACACCAGAAAGCTGAAAGCCAAGGATGTATCATGTGAAAAATAGATAGAAGCCGAACACTTGGTCCAATAAAGAGGATCATGTTTCTTTCATTGTGCGGTTGCCAAGATGTTCTTTTTTTCACAAAATGTGTTTGAACGTTACAGCGATTTATGGGTAATGCCGTTGTTTTAGAAATGCTCTCTTTTAAATGTTAACGTGAATCTATTTTTCTTCATTTAAATTATATGGACTGTTACCTTAAAGTTTAAATCTCTGGTGAAGAATGTGAACAATATACAGTTTCATGTGGCTCTTTCTTAGAAACATAAATGCCAGAAAAGTTGCATAACTTCAAAGTAAGGAGACACTTTCTTTCTCTTAAATTAATAAGTGACTTTCCTTTTTTTCTTTGTGCAGTTACTTTACAAACTGGTGCTTTCTAAAAAAGAAAAGACAATTAAGATCACCGGGCATCTTCGTAAAATGACTCATTGTGTATCGCAGCTCTATCATCAATATGGAGATTCCAGCGTTTTCCTGTGAGACCTGGAGGTTGGATGCAGAATCTTGAGCCTGGCAGATAATGTTTTTGACCGCGGTTAACTGTAAACTGTCCCCTCTAGACTAAAGAGAAAAGACTTTTGGAAACAGATAGCTGGCAGTTGCTTTACAGAAAACCATTATGCAGACCGTAAACCGTACATTTAAAGCAGAACACCTCGGATAACGTTCAAGTCCAGAGACACATTTCTATTTCCTACATAATATGTGTCTCTGTGTGTTTGGTTAATGTTATATAGGTCACCGTGGGCCTTGGTGAGCACGAGTACCTCACTGCCAAGAGGTCCCGGTGTAGCTCCTCTGTTTGTATGTGCTGGGATGGTGAGCCGTGGGTCTGGGGGACGACTATCGCACTGGGCGTCAGACGACATCGACCTGCTAAATACTACTCACCGTTTTACATCGGGCGGTTGATTCTAGGTTACGGGAATGTTAATTTGAACCTTAACATATAGTGTTGTTACATTTTAACACTTACAGGGTTCGTACGGTCATGGAAAACCTGGAAAAGTCATGGAATTTTAAAATGGTAATTTCCAGGCCTGGAAAAGTCATGGAAAAAACTTAAATCATGAAAGTTTTGGAAAAGTCATGGAAATTTGTCAAAATCACGTGTTCATTTACGGCGAGTTTGAAACAATTAATATGTTTTTTAAAGAAAAACGCTCAAAATATAAGCTCTCAATACGCACAATGTTCTAAATTGTTCATGTTTTACCGAGATTTCAATTTGGTCATGGAAATTTGGTTTAAAGTCATGGAAAAGTCCTGGAAATTCATCATTCAAAATGTGTAAGAACCCTGCACTTATATAATTGTGCGAATTGATAAAACTCATACGACGGTTATTACTTAGTAATTAAGCGTTTGTTTTTTTCACTTTCCAGACGCTCTCTAAATAAATGGCAGGGGATACTGCAATAAAAAAAAACATTCAACTTTAAACATTAAACACTTGCATATCTATTGTTTAAGCCCTCTAATAGCCTGCGGTCAGCTCCCAGGGTGAATGTATTACTCGCCGCGGCGCTGTTTGTACAGCAAGACTGCGAACAGTGACCTTTCAACTGTCCCGCCCTTGACTGCGACCTCTGGTGGTAAGCCACCCTGTTCGGCTCACTCAGCACATGAGCTGCTGAGCGGGGCAGAGCGGCTTAAGGCCGATGCCCCTCCTCTTCCAAAACGGGGCTAACTGAAGGTTTCTTCACCTCTTCAACCTGGACCACACAGGAGAAACAGCAGGAAGATGCTCGAGCCGAGCCGCGCTCCAAAATCCATGCCGGACTCCGACTGCGAGTACACAAACACACGGCGTTACGTAGCAACGGTAGCGCGCGGTTGCTTTCTCGTATATTCTCTAGTGATCGTGGCGTTACAGTCTGTTTGCAAAGCGCCGTTTCTTTTGAGTTCCGTCGGTTTGCTGGCGACCGTGTCGGGTTTTTGACAGGCCGCGTTCTCTAATGAGGAGAAAGAACAGCACACGCACACTGTGCAGGAGTCAGCAGCCTTTTACTCATCCTCGTGTTGCTCTCTGCAGCGCAAGAACAACCACAGTATCACACTGCATCATCTCGAAAGGGAGTCGGTCACATCTACAGGGCACACTAACCAAAAGTGTGTGTGTGTGTGTGTGTGTGTGTGTCCTGTGGTTTGGTTAGTCATTGTTTTTAGACTTGTTTTCCTATTTTTCTTGACATCAAACGGACGTTTGCCGTCATGGAGACGGGACAACAGCAGAGTGACTGTTCTGCGGCTCGACGCTCTGGTGATATGAAGTTGAATCATGTATGGAGAGAAAAAGCGATAGTTGAAAAGGAAGTTAAGAAAGACATCTCTTTGCTGAGTTGCATTTTAAGGGAATTTTAATGAGACTGAAAAAAATACATAAATCAAAGGAATATATTATAATCTAATTTACTAGATCAAAAGATCTCCCATGATTGCTAATATACCCCACTGTATTGAATTCCTGATGTTCTACTGTAGATCTTAAAAAGCATCTCTCACTGGAGATTTATCTCCTCTAACTTTGAATAGAGCCGAAGAAACGAAGCTTCAGGAACAAACAATTGAATTATGTGCAAAGTAAACTTTCTTCAAAGTCTGGTAATCTCCGTGAGATGACGACGTTCACGCCGTTGTTATCAAGCGCTAAAATAAGATGATTTGAAACATTTAATTGAGCCTCCTATTACGAAAGATATTGCATTACTTTACATTACATCACGTGTCATTTAGCAGACGCTTTTATCCAAAGAGACTTCCAATAAGTGCATTTAAACCTAGAGTACAAACTAAGAACAACAAGAATACAGAAAGTAACATTTCCTCAACATAGCCAAACTACAAAAGTACCACAATAAGATATTTAAGAGCCACTGAAGTGATAATCTGTGTTTTAATCCAGATATAGTCAGAAAAGGTATCACTTTGACTGAATTAGAAAAAACACTTGCGAGAGATTTTTGAATTGTGTCCACTTAAAGAATGAAGGAGGAGTAATGTTCACTCTTTTAGGACGCCTGGAGATGATCGTGACACCACGGCTTGTAAAAGTGATATTTCACCCTAAAGTGGACGTGGTGTTTCTACCCAGAATCAACACACAACATAAACACAACAAACTGTACCTGGATCAGTGGTGGAACAGTGGAAAGACTGACAAGGAGTTGAATCTCCCGCAGCGTGACGGCCCGATGGCCTCCGGGCCGCAGGAAGGAGGTCCGGCCTCCTTATCCTTGTTTTTCTGTTTGTCTGAGAAGCCTGAACCCAGACAGCTGTGTGTGTGTGTGTGTGTGTGTGTGTGTGTGTGGGGGGGGATGTGATTCCTCCCATTATTCCGCAGCACAGCAGCCGTATGAACAGTGAGGGGAAGCGACCCGGCTCCCCGCCGCTCTCCGGAAGCCTCCCCGGCCCGCCGCGGGGCTCCGACCCCAGGTTCAAAGATGTCTTCCTCTCCGCCGTCGGGGCGTAGCGCTGGTGGGAACTCGGCAGCGCTTCACGCGGCGGCTTTTTCAGGCGCTTTGTCAGTCTTTTTACTGTTCCACCACTGATCCATGTACAGTTTGTTGTGTTTATGTTGGTTCTGGGTAGAAACACCGCGTCCACTTTGGGGTCAAGTATCACTTTTACAAGCCGTGGTGTCACGATCATCTCCAGGCTTGTGCAGGTAGGACGGCGTCCTGAAGAGTGAACTTTACTCCTCCTTCATTCTTTAGAAAGAAATGTATATGTGTTTATTGATCAAACCTGAGAAAAAAAGCTGTGATTGTAGTTAACAGGGTTTGACCGGCTTTTTTCTTTTTTTTTAAACTCACAAATTCAAAGGAAATGGCATACAGAAGAAAATTACTCCTCCTTCATTCTTTAAGTGGACACAATTCAAAAATCTCTCGCAAGTGTTTTTTCTAATTCAGTCAAAGTTATACCTTTACCGACTATATCTGGATTAAAACCCAGATTAGCACTTCAGTGGCTCTTAAATATCTTATTATGGTACTTTTGTAGTTTGACTATGTTGAGGAAATGTTACTTTCTGTATTCTTGTTGTTCTTAGTTTGTACTCTAGGTTTAAATGCACTTATTGGAAGTCTCTTTGGATAAAAGCGTCTGCTAAATGACATGTCATGTAATGTAATGTAATGTAATATCTTCCGTAATAGGAGGCTCAATTAAATGTTTCAAATCATCTTATTTTAGCGCTTGATAACAACGGCGTGAACGTCGTCATCTCACGGAGATTACCAGACTTTGAAGAAAGTTTACTTTGCACATAATTCAATTGTTTGTTCCTGAAGCTTCGTTTCTTCGGCTCTATTCAAAGTTAGGGGAGATAAATCTCCAGTGAGAGATGCTTTTTAAGATTGAAATGCACTTATTGTAAGTCTCTTTGGATAAAAGCGTTTGCTAAATGACACGTAATGACACATAATGTAATAATACTTTTAAAATCAAGGACGATGCTAAAACCATTGTCATTGCATCTCCGGCCTCTCTGTGGTGTGACTGCGATAGCGAGCGAGGTGTCGAGTCTGCCCGCTGTCTGCCCGCTGTCTGCCCGTCTGTCTCTCTCTTTCTCCCGCTCCACTTTCCATCTGTGGGCTGCAAATGGAGTTGAAAAACGGCGTAGTGTTTCCATTGCCAGCCTGCGTTCACGTCGGACCGTGTTGTTCTCGACTTTCCTTCCCCCTCCGCCCCTCAACCTCGACCTCGGTCCAACAAACAGAGGTGTTCAGAGCGGAGTTCAGGACCCAGAGGCGATCGGCAAACAGTTTGACTGAAAAGATTCCTGGAGAGGCGAGCAGCAGCAAGCCCCGTGGGGCTTCTCCCTCTCTCTCCCTTTCTCTTGTCTGACTCCCCCTCTCTCTCTATCACACTGTTTGCACACAGTGTTCATGTGACAGCAAGCACACATCATCTGATTTGGGAGAAACCGTAGGCCGGGAGCTGCAGAAATTGTTATTTTTTTCTCAGTAAGTGCCGTTTATTGATGTCAATAGAGATTCTAAATCGTTCGGATTAAAGTCAGTTTTCCAAGTTGTATCGGTGATTAAGTTACATTATGCCTTGTGTATCGTTTGCCCCATCTGCCTTGTGAAAACAGAGCGTTCTCTGTTATTGAAGCTGCTGTTTACTGTTAAACACTCAAAGCAGACGCATTCAAAACTGGAAACCATCTCTTAGTGACAAAAACGTGACAAACATTTACGAATTCAGCTCCTACAATTTCCACAATTCCAGCCTGGATGTGTTTTTCACAAATGGATGAGTCGTTTGCTTTATTGGTCATTTGTTTTACATGCACTAGAATGTGTGAATAACAGGCCCGTGTGTGAGATCATTAACAGCCTAATTCTATAACGTGAAATCGCATGAACACAAAAATCAATGCTACTTCAGCTAGCCTCTCTCTCTGTTATGACTCATGGTCATCCTCACCGCTCCGATTGCATAAACCTTTTATGTAACGCAACACTGTGGGAAAGAGGCATCGAGTGGAAGATACAAATACGGAGAGAAAATCAAATATTTATTTTGAGCTTTTTAATGTTTTTCTCCATTAACAGCAGACATTCTCCGAAGACACATAGTAAATATAATCCTAAACATATGGCCGACGTCTACGTGTGCCGACATTTTTTTCTGTCTTTCAACAGCGCTCCTCGCTATTTGTTTAGTTAAATCTGCCTGCTGATCATCAAACACTGGGGGAGAGTTGAATATCTGGAATCTCAGTATCTAATCTGGATCCGCAGTGTTTCCAAAGATGTGTTGAGATGGAGTAAACGCGCCGCCGCCGCTGAGACACATTATGCATGACGTCCCTAATATCCTTACAGCGCGGATTCCCCCTGGAGGAAGATCTCGGTTCATCTTTTCTGTTTACCATTTCTGAGTTGCGGTCTGTGCAACATCAAAAGGCTGCCATGGCACTTAACACAGCTTGCAGGGGTCCTGGGGGGGGGGGTGGGGGGGGGACTGAAGCTCCCTCTGGTGTTGGCATTACTATTGTTCCCTGGTGAGAGGTCCATCTGATGATAGACAACCATGCACATGGACACATGCCATCAGACCACAGCGCCGCGCACATGTACGAACCTCGAGGACCGCGACTGCTTTCATTTATTTATCCATGAGTGTGTGTGTGTGTGTGTGTGTGTGTGTGTGTGTGTGTGTGTGATAAACAGAACTTTCTTGAGATGTTTTCTCCATCCGTAATGAAATAGCGAAGTGCGAGATTCAGGCGTGTAACAAGCGGCGTGTGCGTCAGGAATGGAGTGAATGATGTGTAGACATCGGCTTGGTCCTCTGACTGATACTGTCAGAAGGAATGCTGGTGATGGAGCGCTTTTCCTCAAAAATATATATTCTTTAACTGATGACATAAATATGAAGTGAGTGGTCTCTCAATTGAATTTTCAGGGTTCGTACGGTCATGGAAAACCTGGAAAAGTCATGGATTTTTTTAAATGGTCATTTCCAGGCCTGGAAAAGTCATGGAAAAAACTTAAATCATAAAAGTTTTGGAAAAGTCATGGAAATGTGTTATGATCACATGTTCATTTACTCAGATTTTGAAATAATTTAATATGTTTTTTAAAGAAAGATGCTCAAAATATAAGCCGGCGTACGCTCTCAATACGCAACATTTTCTAAATTGTTCATGTTTTTACCGAGATTTCAGATTGGTCATGGACATTTTGTTTAAAGTCATGGAAAACCCATTGAAAAGTCATGGAAAAGTCATGGAAAAGTCATGGAAATCCATCGGTCAAAATGTGTAAGAACCCTGAATTTTACATATGAGTAACATACATCAGAAGGAATGCTGGTGATGGAGGGTGTAGCGGCCGTTTGTCGTCCGAAATCAAACAACAATCTAAATCAAACCGCCACTGATGCATTGTGGGTTTTGGTGTTGGCGCACGCAAAAGAAAGTAATGTCCATTTCCGTCCGTTAATGTTGTGATAATTTATTTTCTAAAGCAACAAAAAAGAACAAACAAAATGTAAACACTTCCTCCTGCTGCGTGTGGTAAAAAAACATTGGTCACCCAGGTGCATGCTGGTCCTGAGCCTAACCACCTCTACATATAACCACAGGAGCCCAGTGTTACCCAATCAGTGAACCTACAACTAAATATACAACTATCAAAAGAAATAACTAACATATCAAAATATAACCTAAATAAGCAATAAACAATCAATATTACTTTACAATAAAACTTAAATACAAATGTCAAATTAAATAGCTTCAACAGAGGGCTTTTCCTCAAATATATATTTTTTAACTGATGACATAAATATGAAGTGAGTAGTCTGTCAGTTGCATTTTACGTATGAGTAACAAACTGTAAATTGGTTGATTAAAAAGTGATCATCAGAGCCTGCGATACAGCCTAAAATATATCGTAACATCTCTAGTATACAGGACTGTCTCAGAAAATTAGAATATTGTGATAAAGTTCTTTATTTTCTGTAATGCAATTTAAAAAAACAAAAAAATGTCATGCATTCTAGATTCATTACAAATCAACTGAAATATTGCAAGCCTTTTATTCTTTTAATATTGCTGATAATGGCTTACAGCTTAAGAAAAAACTCAAACATCCTATCATTGCATTACAGAAAATAAAGAACTTTATCACAATATTCTAATTTTCTGAGACAGTCCTGTATATATTACAACTAGATTTGAGTTAGGAAACATGTCATTTCCAGCTGTCATCTGTACTTGGATTAGATAAAAAGAGATTAAAGTATTTTGCCATGGGATGGATGGAATATTCTTTGATCCAGTTGGTTTGTCTTTACGAATTATGACGATGCCTTTAGAAGACGAGTTGAAGTTATTCTTCCCAAACTTGCATTCTCAGCTGTGTGACTCGCATGTTAACGCTAGATGCATCGACTAAGGCTAGTTGGACATTATCGCAACTCTACTAAATGTTTACGATCTCTGCTATCGAGCACATTCCCTTTTTATTCGACATAATTCATCCCCCTATTCTTTCATTAGGGTATTTATTGTCTTTGTTCAAAGAAGTTTGACTGAAATATGCATCGAGGGATTTACCTTGAGGAGCTTTTCAACATGAAATGGATATAACTGTTGGGAGAGGGTCATCGCTTTATCCTTGAGAAACGGAGAATCCATTCATTGGCTGGCCCACGAGAACCTGACTGACGCAAATGGATCATTGGGAATAGAAGTGTCCCAGCAGTAATTATGTTACAACGCCGCTGCCGCACACTGCACTGAGGTGGGATGGGATGGGATGGGCGCGGGGCGCTTCTTCTAGTCCTGTTTCCCTTACATCTTTCCACATAGTTAACACAGTCATACTGGCCGCTCTCTCTGACCCTCCCTCTCTTCCTCTCTTGTTTTCTGTCCGTCTCTTTTCCATACACACACCTGCTATCAAACCCAAACACACACGTGAAGCGCAGTGGAAAGTTTCTCCTCCTCCTCCTCCTCCTCCTCCTCCTCCTCCTCCTCCTCCTCTGTGGAGCAGATGTCTCCTCCCTGGTAAACCACTCTCAAGGAAAAAGTTGGTCGTGATCGTGTCACCTTTGTGTCACTCTTTCTGGCCTCTGGATTTCCGCGGCCTCGGCCTCGCAGCCGAAGCAAAAACGTCTGTTTAGTTTATTTCCTCCCAAGGTATCCAGGGCTCCGTGGCACTAAGTCAGTTAAAAAAGAGACATGAAATTAATGTAATGTCAATGGCGTTTTCTCGTGAAACCCCAAGGCACTTAGTCAAAGTCACCTTGCAGAGTCCTCCTGACAGCGCTGTGCGAGGGAGACGGAGGACGTCTGTCTGGTATAATGCTGTCAGCACATCATGCCCTTTATTATTGGTGGTTATATCCACTTGTCGTCATTCAGATTTCTTTAGATTGCATACATGTCTGGTATTCTTCTGAAGAGTGACATCATTCCCCTTCAGTTGGCTGCAGCGTGGCCGACATCTTCTGGGCGAGAGCAGGTTCATCCTGTGGGGTTTTCTTTCCTCTTGATGTCATTTTGGAGGTGATAAGTAGCTTTCCGGCGGCGGGGCCCTGTCTTACAGCACCATCCCCCAGCCCAAGCAAGGTGCGAGCAGCATGGAGGATTGTTTGAACTTGCATCGATCCAATGTGGGATTACAGCTCGGTCATTGGAGAGTTGGACTGAGCTCCCAGTCATCAGCGCAGATTAACCACTCGATGTCTGCTTGGCTGCCATTTCAGTGCGTCTCTGGCTGCTGTCTTTGTCACTATCCCTACTGGGGAGGTCACTGTCTCCTTTTGCACACTATCTAGATATATATTTTTTATTTTGCACACTATCTAGATATATATTTTTTATTTTGCACACTATCTATATATATATTTTTTATTTTGCACACTATCTAGATATATATATATATATATATATATATATATATATATATATATATATATATATATATATATATATATATATATTATTTTGCACACTATCTAGAGATATATATATATATATATATATATATATATATATATATATATATTATTTTGCACACTATCTAGATATATATATATATATTTTATTTTGCACACTATCTAGATATATATATATATATATATATATATATATATATATATATATATATATATATATATATATATATATATATATTTTATTTTGCACACTATCTAGATATATATATTTTATTTTGCACACTATCTAGATGTATATATTTTGCACACTATCTAGATATATATATATATATATATATATATATATATAATTTAATTTTACAGTGCTGTATTTACATATATGTTGTGTATATATACATATATATATATATATTTTATTTTATTTTGGATTTTATATTTCACTTTGCACACTTTACTTTATGCACAGTCACTTTCTTTCTTTCTTATACTTATATTTTATTGTGTTTAGTTTTATCGGTGCTGCTACTGTTGTCAACAAATTTCCCCTTGGGGATTAATAAAGTATATTTCTATTCTATTCTTCTTCTTTAAACAATGCATTTTTACATCTCAACAGTTCAAATTAGGTTCAGACTTATTTAATATTCCTTCTGACTCGGCCTGACATTAAATCGGAAAGCATGTTGTGAATTTGTCAACATTTTGGCCTGCATGTTTATCGTTTGTGCAAACCACCTTCAGGCTATTCAAATTAAGTCACTAACCCTCTCCTTTAAATGTTTTTAAAATAATTTTCCCGCAAGAAAAATATCACCCCCGGCTATGCTTCACAGAGGAAAGTGCTGCGAGTGCTGCCCCAGCTCACTCTTTGCATTTCTCAAAGCCCCCTTTTCTCTTTTTTGTTTGCGTGCCCTTGCGATAGCTCTTATTAATTATATCTCATTAGTTGCCTTGGAAACTGAGGTGAGGCAATGTATAACAAGAGTTCAAAGAAAGAGAGAAAGAAAGTGAGAAATCACGAGAAAACGCAGGAAGGCGAAAGAAAGAAGGGGGAGGATTGAAAAAAGGGGGGGGGATGGAGAAAGTGGTTGTTGAGGGATCAGCCATGTGTCAGATTAGCATCAGGAGACATTAACACTAGTGGAGCTGCCGGGGCCACAATCCTGCCTTTCACTGCTAGAGAGGGAGATAAGCGCGCTCTCACAAAAGGGAAAAGAGAGGAACGCGTGAGAGGGCTGGCTCGCCTCCACTCCCCTCAGGCCAACAGCCCCGTTTACAGGTACGGCACCTCCTGATGAAAGCGAGAACAAAGAGGGGGATGTTCATTTCCGACTGCGCTGGTGTCGAGGCTGCGTTGAAACAAATCGGCAAAAACTGTGGATTTAGGCGGCTTCGCTTTCTGTCTCCCGTCTGCCAGAAGCTAATCAGAACCGAGCCACAGCGTCGACACTCAGAGTGTTTACATGATGGTATAATTCGAATCTTTATTTAGTCGGACTATGCTATCTTTTGGGGGATCTGCTATTATCCCAATATACATGCAGTGAGTAATTCGAATCATTGGCCGAAAGCACGTCACCTCCGATACCACAGGGGGCGCTGTTTTCACTACAACTCCAGGGCTCAAGTTTTGAAGGCATTGGTTCATTGGTTGCTGGATTAAATGTTACCCAGATACAACAGATTGTTTTTGCTGATTGGCTGTTGTGTAGCCCATTTCTTCTTTTTGATTGGCTGATAAGTGGCACCTCACAGCAGACCTCTAGGGAGCGCTTGATTCCTCCACGGTGAGAGCAGCGCGGCTCATGTTGGCGCTGCGGCACATTAAAACATTAAATAGCCGAGAGTTGTTTTCAGCGTGAGAAATACGATGTGTGGCGGGAGTGCGGGAGTTAAAACCGAAATGCGTGACACCTGAGAGCCCTGCAACTCGTTGCGATGCTCGTGGCGATACTCGTTGCGCTTGCGTGTGCATGGGCAAAGACGCAAAGTCCGGTTCCTAGTCCAATTCACCGCTACATGCCGCGATAGTCGGATTATCAACCGGATCGGATTGAGTTATCCAGGGTGTCAATCGGATCGTAGTCGGACTGCACGTAGTCGAACAAAGGTGTTCACATGAAACGGATCATTAGAGTTCAGTCCGACTAAGACAGTTATTCGAATGCATGTAACCACGGTCACTGTGAGTTCAATACACTTCAGAACGTTTTCATGGATTATTTCACAGCATCTGCATTTCAATAAGCGTCAGATTACTGCGTGAGGCTTTTCAGAAACGTACTTCTCTCCTCATCACGTCGTTTCAATGCATTTTTCCTCGTTTTGTGAAAGCTGTGATTCATTCTTATGTAACCGGTTGAGTGTTTGAATAACAAGGAAAGGTCTCTGCCTACTAATTGTGAAGTGAGTGGCTGAGCGCGGCGTGTGCATGTCGTCCAGCCTGCGTAATGATCCTTCCAGTAAACATAATAAGCACACACAGTGAAGCCACAGGAGATGAGCCTCTGTTGTTGTTTAGTCTCAGACTCGGCGAGGACGGTAATAAGGGGAAGGATCAGAGGGGACGGGCGTCCCAAAGGTGGTCGCTCTCCTTCTTCCTCCTCTCCATCTCCGACTGGCTCTCCTTGACTCCCCTGCAGAGGGGGGGGGGGGGGGGTCAAAGGGTCGTGAACAACAGGAAGTCGAGGGGCAGGAAGTCGAGTCTCGTCTGCCGTGGTCGGATAGCGAGGCGAACAGCGCCGTGCACAGGAAGCGCAACTGTCACGGCGTTGGCTTCTGTCCATCACCTTCAGAGAAGGGAAGGCATGGTGCAAGCTTCTTTGACACAAGTCAGATAGAATTAATCAATATATTCATATGAGATGAGCAGACTGGGAAAGATTATAGCGGTGTGGTTGGTATTGTTTCGTTACAAGCGTACAGAGTGTAAGGTGTTCTGAAACAGGGCACTTCTCAGATGGTGGAAAACAGGCTTCCGGACGCGCGTGAATTAAGTTATCAACATTTAACGGCAGGAAGTGTAAAACAAACAGTCAAAGCTTGATCGTGGTCTTCATCGGCTCCTCCGCCCCAACCTTACGGCCTCGGCTTACCTGTATAAAAAAGAGCGAATTTCCTTCTTTGCTGAGTCATTTCCGGTCATGTATTTTCACAATAAAATTCCCGTCGATTATTTTCGGTATTAAAGTCCCCTTCACAATAAAAGTCCCTTGTTACTGTAAGTCACGTCACAGATTTCAACCGGCTCCGTCGATCTATAATACCAACATACAGTCACTCTCATGAACATACATTCATTCTTGCCATTTACATTTGCATAGAGTAAACATTACCCCTATGCTTCATAACACATTAATAACAATATCAATATTCTCCTTAATATTTTCTATTATAATATCTTTCTATATGTATTAATTTAAAACATAAGACCTCTGAAGATGTTATCAAAATAAAGTATTACCACCTAACCTAGTAATTTGTTAGGAAGACATAAATCTACAATCTCATTTTATATTATTTTTTTTACACAGGACAACAGTTGAGGGAGAAATGCCTCAACCCTGTGTGGAGTGAGCACGGACTTAAACGCAGAAAGGGAGGAGGCCGTGCCGGATCCAGTAATTACACCGGGGATGGAGCATGTTTTATTGATTGTGAAAGGGCCAGGCCTGTCACCCTCCTCCCAGTCGCTCCACGGCCGGCGCTGAGGGAGGAGGAGGCAGACCCACCCACCTGTCACTGGACCGGTCTCACACCTCGTCATGGAGAATCAAATCAGCTCTGGTCAGAAAAGATTGTAACGCTTAGTTACTTCCAGGGATGCAGCGTGTAAGTGCATTTAGCAGAAGGTAAAGTACGGCATGGACTCGTTGGGTTGGACGTGTCTTATTGACTTTCTGTCTAGCTATGCGGTCATTCCTATGGCCACATCGATATATGTGTTAGTTAGAAATGTTTGAGAAGCAACTTTCAGACGTGCTGCACTGTTGTATCAAAGTGGACCAGGTGTATCGTAAGGGCTTTTAAAAGATGTGGTGAGACGCGGTTATACAACGCGCTGCTCTGGCGTACCGTGCTCTGAACGGATCGGCCCCGTCTACATCCTGGATATGGTCACAGAAAGTCTCTACAGCTTCCGCCGGAAACTGAAAACGCACCTTTTCTGACTATATCTGGATTAAAACACAGATTTCCACTTTAGTGGCTCTTAAATATCTTATTGTGGTACTTTTGTAGTTTGACTATGTTGAGGAAATGTTACTTTCTGTATTCTTGTTGTTCTTAGTTTGTACTCTAGGTTGAAATGCACTTATTGTAAGTCTCTTTGGATAAAAGCGTCTGCTAAATGACATGTAATTTAATGTAATGTACAACGTAGGGATCCACGCACAATCTATTCTAGCTTTACAGAAAAGGCTGACGGCGGCTGGTTGGGCAGCACATGCAGGAAATAGCAAACTATCAGCAGTAGCTCTAATTCTTCTACATTTTAAAATAATATTTCACCAGGGTATGAATATTAAGATGGCCAAACAGTAGCAACAAGATTATTACACAAAAGTGCAAACAACAAACAAAGACAAATGTTAGCTTACTGCTGTACATTAATGGAGTGAAACAAAACACAACTATTATTCTGCCATCATTATTAGCAGAATAATATATATGCAGGGTTCGTACAGTCATGGAAAACCTGGAAAAGTCATGGACTTTTAAAATGGTCATTTCCAGGCCTGGAAAAGTCATGGAAAAAACTTAAATCACAAAAGTTTTGGAAAAGTCATGGAAATGTGTTATAATCACATGTTTATTTACGCTGAGTTTGAAATAATTAATGTTTTTTAAAGAAAGACGCTCAAATTATAAGCCGGCGTACGCTCTCAATACACACAATGTTCTAATTTGTTCATCTTTATACCGAGATTTCAGTTTGGTCATGGACATTTGGTTTGAAGTCATGAAATAGTCATGGAATAGTCACGGAAAAGTCCTGGAAAAGTCCTGGAAATCCATTGGTCAACATGGGTAAGAACCCTGTATATGATTTATTGATGGGGAATCGTTGTATTTGGGTTCCTGTGTGCATCGACATTGGTGGCTGGAGGCTTTCTGTTTTGGGTCGTCTGCCCCATTCTTGTTTACGCAATATCTTAAGAATGCTTCTCTTCAGGCGATCTCTTCAAACTTGGCACAAACATCCACCTGGACTCGAGGGGGAACTGATGACATTCTTGTGGTCAAAGGTTTTTAACTCGAGAATGAGAAAGCTAATCACAACAAAAATAAGATAAACGGGTAAAGTGGGGATATTATATACTTTATTAATCCCCAAGGGGAAATGTGTTGACACAGTAGCACCAATAAACTAAACACAATAAAATATAAATATAAGAAAGAAAGAAAGTGACTGTGCATAAAGTATACAAAGTGAAATAAAATTATATATATATATATATATATATATATATATATATATATATATATATATATATATATATATATATATATATATGTAAAAAGGCCTGAATCCAAGTATATTTATTGTTAGCTAAGAAATGTGTCTATTATATTCTTATATGAAGCTGGTTCTCGTCACTGATTCTAGACACACACACACACACACACACACACACACACACACACACACACACACACACACACACACACACACACACACACACACACACACACACAGTGAGCACATGACTGAGGCAACAAACAGACTCTGTCCCCTCCTAACTTTTAAGAGTGTCACACACAAACATGTACTCTGCTATACAGTGCAGACATTGTTCTCTTTTGTAATCCGACAATCTTCTGACATGTCCATCTGGGCAGCGGGGCCGGCTGAGAACTCCCCCACATAGTTGTGGAGATCAAAAAATGCTTTATTTGATGTAATATGACGGATGTTGCGATATGATCAAAGGCCGCATTAGATAGAGTGATAATGAGAATCCCGAAAACCCGGCTAGACGTTTCAGCTTTTAACGAACACTAAGTCACAACAGTAAGAAGGCGACACACCTGCTGTCTGAAGGGGCTCTCAGCTTGTCATCTCATATCTGTGTAAGAGAAATGTCACGACACAGTGTATTATGCCCGTAGACCTGAACCGTCCTGCTGTGACGGCTCGTTTGCATAAAGGGAGGAAAGATGTGAGAGTGTCTTGAGCCTTTCTGATGTACAGCTTCATGCTCGGGATACTTTGACGAGCACATTCACAAACTGAAGCCGCTGAAGGTAATTTAGACGAGTCTCAGGAAATGATTCCTGACGAGTCCACCTCAGGTACGCTCCTCTAACCTACACCGAGTTCACACATAGGTGCAAGGATAAAAACAGGAGCATGCTGTCAAGTGGTGCATCAAAATTCAAAGGCGACAAATACAACGTTACATACAACCACCTATAAAAAGCAAACAGTACAACTGCGCTAAATAAACTACAGCCAGAGATCATCTCCTTACCTCCATATAAAAACACCACGATTTGCACTTCAGTGGCTCTTAAATATCTTATTGTGGTACTTTTGTAGTTTGGCTATGTTGAGGAAATGTTACTTTCTGTATTCTTGTTGTTCTTAGTTTGTACTCTAGGTTGAAATGCACTTATTGTAAGTCGCTTTGGATAAAAGCGTCTGACAAATGACATGTGATGTAATGAAATGTGTGTCAAGTTCATCGCTGGCTGCTCCGCATAAAGCAGTGAACACATTCAGCTTTGACACCGTGTCATCTGAAGTAATGACTCTCCATGGCCCCAAAATAAAAGACAAAGAATCAAGATTGTGTAAGGTGTTCTGAAACAGGGCACTTCTCAGATGGTGGAAAACAGGCTTCCGGACGTGCGTGAATTAAGTTCTCAACATTTAATGGCAGGAAGTGTAGAACAAACAATCAAAGCAAAATGTTCTTCTTCGCGGAGTTTTGACGCCGGGGGTCAAAACGTCATTTCCGGTCAAGTATTTTCACAATAAAATTCCCATCTATTATTTTCGGTATTAAAGTCACCTTCACAATAAAAGTCCCTTGTTATTGTAAGTCACAGATTTCAACCGGCTCCGTCGATCTATAATACTAACATACAGTCACTCTCATGAACATACATTCATTCTTGCCATTTACATTTGCATAGAGTAAACATTACCCCTATGCTTATAACACATTAATAACAATATCAATATTCTCCCTAATATTTTCTATTATAATATCTTTCTATATGTATCAATTTAAAACATAAGACCTCTGCAGATGTTATCAAAATAAACTATGACAACCTAACAATTGCTTGAGAAATGTGTATTTCTGTCATTCATCAGCACCCCTGTCCTTCCAGTACGTTCCCGGAGGTTTTCAATACTAAACAAACACAATGCTGCGCACAGACTTCTCCTCTCAGGGCGGCTCTGGTATCTCTTTGGGGGAGCTGAACTCCCCCGATTTCCGCCGTCTGTGTGTGTGAAACGGTGAACGAACCCGAGCCTCGTCATTCTCCCCGGCCTGTTCTCATGTGGTTTGGGGAACTTCTCCCTGAGGGTTCAGGCGGTTACTTTCCTGGCGCAGACAGCCGTGCGTGGGTAGTTAGCGAGGTGATCTCAGTCCAGTTTGCCTAGCGTGGAGCCCCGATGCAGACGGCCAGACACCATAATGCCAGTCTATCCGTAACCCGTAATGACTGTGTGCCACTGGAACCGGTCATTTTCGTTTTCACTGCCAATTCGGCCCCCGGCGTCCTCGCCTCACAACTGCTGACTGCATCTAATGGCCCGAGTTGTTAACCTTTCTACATTTGTACTCATATGGGAAATGCAGTTGTTTAGACATTTTATATTGGCCGGGTGTAAGTGATGGATGCGCCTCCAGGGAGGGGGACTATATCTCTTCTCGCGGAGAAGCAGAGACAGGGCCGAGTAAGAGGTTCTCTGGGGAACGGTGCGCTCCGAACCACCGGCCAGGTTACAAGCTCATGTGGGAACGTAACCCCCCCCCCGCTCCCCTCACCCCGGCTCGCTTCTCTTTCAGCCCAGGAGATTTCAACTACTGTCAAACCCCAGACTGGGTGCTCTCTTAATCATCTTAAGAGCAACGCTGGCATCATCGTGGGTCCGCTCGCTGGAGAAGAGCGATTTAATGTTGCTGTTCTTTATTCTGCTGGAGGGGAAACGTAGACACATTATTTATATTAAAGTGAACATGGCTTTGTGAAATGTTATCGAAACACATAGACGTTAATCTGGATGCAGTGCGCAGGGCTCTCAAGTTTTGAAGACGTATCCATCAGCACCATGCTTTATTTTCATTGGTTGCTGGATTAAATCTTACCCGGATACAACAGATACGTCTGTGTAGCCCATTTCCTTTTTGATTAGCTGATAAGTGGCACCTCACAGCAGAACTCTAGGGAGCGCTTGATTTCTCCACAGTGAGAGCGGCGTGGCTCATGTTGGCGCTGCGGCACATTGAGGTTTTTTTCAGCGTGAGAAATACGATGTGTGGCGGGAGTGCGGGAGTTAAGACCGAAATGCGTGAGTCTCACGCTCAATGCGTGTCACTTGAGAGCCCTGAGTGCGTGAAGCTAAACATCTCTGTGGTAAAAATCAGGGTTCGTACGGTCATGGAAAACCTGGAAAAGTCATGGAATTTTAAAATGGTCATTTCCAGGCCTGGAAAAGTCATGGAAAAAACTTAAATCATAAAAGTTTTGGAAAAGTCATGGAAAAAACTTAAATCATAAAAGTTCTGGAGGAGTCATGAAAATGTGTTTCATTTTCATTTACGCCGAGTTTGAAATAATTAATATGTTTTTTAAAGAAAGACGCTCAAAATATAAGCCGGCCTACACTCTCAATACACACAATGTTCTAAAATGTTCATGTTATTACCGATATTTCAGTTTGGTCATGGACATTTGGTTTAAAGTCATGAAAAAGTCATGGCTTGTTTAAATAATGGTAGGGTGGGCGCCTGACGGATGTAAATTGTCTCCTCTTATCTAGTGGGGTTTGTATTTTTTATTGTTGTACAATTATTACAGGGTTCGTACGGTCATGGAAAACCTGGAAAAGTCATGGAATTGTAAAAAGGTAATTTCCAGGCCTGGAAAAGTAATGGAAAAACTTAAATCATAAAAGTTCTGGAAAAGTCATGGAAATGTGTTATAATCACATGTTCATTTACACAGAGTTTGAAATAATTAATATGTTTTTTAAAGAAAGACGCTCTAAATATAAGCCGGCCTACGCTCTCAATAAGCCACATGTTTTAAATTGTTCATGTTTATACCGAGATTTCAGTTTGGCCATGGAAATTTGGTTTAAAGTCATGGAAAAGTCCTGGAAATCCACTGGTCAAAATGTGTAAGAACCCTGAAAAATGAAGCTGCAGCCTGTTAGCTTCTCGTAGCTCACAGACAGGAAAGGAAAACACATGGTTCCAGTTGGAGGTAGCCACTAGCCACGCTAGCTGTTCCTGGTGTCCAGCATTAGCGCTCAGCTAACTGGCTGTTTTCTATAGCCTTGTGCTTAACTGACAACTATGAGGAGCTATCAAAATGTTGTATGTGACAGTCAAAGCACCTGTTCAGTGAGGCTGGCGTAGCGGCCGGCCTGTCGGTGAGAAGTCGTCCTTCATTGACTTCTGCTGCGGCTCAAGTGCAGCCGCAGAGATACGGGTACACCATGTGGGTCTCATCCTCTCTGAATGTGCTCGAGAACAGAAAGCAGAGACCTCTTGCTTTTGAAGTACGTACGGAGACATTGTTGCGTGTCAAGTTAACATTCTGCTCTCTCTCTCTCTCTCTCTCTCTCTCTCTGCCCCCCCCCCCCCCCCCCCCCCCCCTGCAGATTGTGGTGTTGAAGAGCACATTGCGAAGGAGAACCAGCGTATACAAGAAGAGAGACTGTTGCACAATGTGCTAGGAGAGTGCGGGGAAGAAATCAAGTTGTTTTTCTGATATTGCCGAGGTGTCAGAGAGACCAGAAAGGACGCAGCCATGGGGCGGAAGAAGATACAGATCACCAGGATCATGGACGAGAGGAACAGGCAGGTGAGTGTCAGAGTTTTCTATCTACATCAATCCACAGGGTTCGTACGGTCATGGAAAAACTGGAAAAGTCATGGAATTTTAAAATGGTCATTTACAGGCCTGGAAAAGTCATGGAAAAAACTTAAATCATAAAAGTTTTGGAAAAGTCATGGAAATGTGTTATAATCACGTGTTCATTTACGCCGAAATAAGAAAAACGCTCAAAATATAAGCCGGCGTACGCTCTCAATACGTAAAATGTTCTAAATGTTTCATGTTTTTACCGAGATTTCAATTTGGTCATGGACATTTGGTTTAAAGGCATGGAAAAGTCCTGGAAAACCATCGGTCAACATGTGTAAGAACCCTGAATCCATCCATCAATCATCTCTCCATCTTATCTGGAGCCGGTTCAAATACAGTGTAGGTACAATATTATAAACAATGTCATCTGTATAACTTATTTCTAAGCTTAACTAGGGTGACGAGATTTGAGTTTGTGAAAAAGAGGACGCTTCGGCATAACTCCTTCATGATGCCCCCCCTGAGATAGAAGAGGGCTCCACATGGCGAGTGGCGAGCGTTCTGCCTGTTTTGTGACATACAGTGGGTAAAAAAACAATTTAGTCAGCCACCAATTGTGCAAGTTCTCCCACTTAAAAAGTTGAGAGAGACCTATAATGTATATCATAGGTAGACCTCAACTATGAAAGACAAAATGAGGAAAAAAAATCCAGAAAATCACTTTGTCTGATTTTTAAAGAATTAATTGGTAAATTCCTGGGTACAAGAAGGTGAAACGTAAGGAAGCGTAAGGAAGAAACGTATGGAAGATACCATTTCCAAAACTTGTAAGGGGTAATAACTAGTTTGTGAAAACCTAGAGAAACACAAATATCCGACGAAGCAAAATACGGTCATGGAAAACCTGGAAAAGTCATGGAATTTTAAAATAGTCATTTCCAGGCCTGGAAAAGTCATGGAAAAAACTTAAATAATAAAAGTTTTGAAAAAGTCATGGAAATGTGTTATCACGTGTTCATTTACGCCGAGTTTAAAATAATTCACATGTTTTTGAAAGGAAGACGCTCAAAATCTAAGCCGCTGTACGCTCTCATACTATCGGTGCAATTATTATTTTTTCCCGTTGCAAGTGAACGCACCTTGACTGGAAAGTTCGCCGGCCGTAGCAACAGCAGCTCAGGAAGCGGTCGTGATAATGTCATTTCTTTCATTTAAGGTGTATTGTATGCTTTGTAATTCACATTCTTTGAATACTACATTTTCAAAAATGTTCATGTATACACCGAGAATTCAGTTTGGTCATGGAAATTTGGTTTAAAGACATGGAAAAGTCATAGAAAAGTCATGGAAATCCACTGGTCAAAATGTGTAAGAGCCCTGAGTCATGGTGTGCGTGGATCGAACAAGACATACCTCCCTCCCCAAAGTCCCAGCCGGCCGACCGGGGACCTCAACATTTCTTTGTCATCGTGGTCATATTTACAGACGCGATTCCCCTGCCGCCCTGCAATTTCGGGCCCGAGAAGTTGCTGAGGCAGCAGGAGCGCCGGGCTGCAGCGGGGGCCTCGTGGCGTGGGCGTGAACCGAGGGTACAGCGGAGCACAGCGGGCCGCCTGTGGCCTTCCCACACTGGAGGGCTTGTGCCCTGGCCTGGCAGCATGGCGGGGGCCCCTTTTGCATGCAGCACCATGTGTTTGCAGCTGTTTGGTAGTAATTAGGAGCAGCCACTGCACCACAGCACCCTCTCATTTGCAGGGTGGGTCAGCAGGACACACGGCACCCTTCTCTGCCTCGGCTACACTGGGTCCCAGAGCTGGAATCCACGCTGTCTGCTCGCGTTAAATATAAACTCCTAAACAGCAAAACACTGTACAAAAACAAAAAACAGCCGTGTCCTGTTTGTAACCAGAATAACAGGCTTGGGTATCTATAGCAGGGAGGCTGGGTCTATTTCTCTTCTAGCTTCGCTCTCTTTGATTTAAGAGCTAAGTAGAGGAAGCGTGCGTGCAGTTTTTGACAAATTACACCAATTAATGAAGATGCGTAGATTTCCCGTAGCCAAATAGAACACCCCCCCCCCCCCCCCTCAAAATATAATTTGCATTCTTCACAGGTGGAGCAACTATTTTGCTGTGCACACATAAATATGACAGAGCTACAGTGGCGCTGCCTCTCCTGAGGGTATTACAGTAACATGATACGCGACTAGCCAATCGGTACCCTGACCGTGTCTGTGTCTGTTACTGGGAGACTAGTGCACAACTAAAATCTACAATTATCAGTGTAACACCTGGCTGTGGGTTGATACACGCAGGCCAGCTGGAAGGATTCATGGCTGGTGTCTCCACTGTATGCAACGACCTGCGACATCAGAGGGAATAAAGAGAGGAAATGACATGAACACAGGCTGTGAACGGCTCGCTCGAGACCAAGTCTCTACAGCTTCCGCCGGAAACTGAAAACGCACCTTTTCCGACTATATCTGGATTAAAACACAGATTATCTCTTCAGTGGCTCTTGAATATCTTATTGTGGTACTTCTGTAGTTTGACTATGTTGAGGAAATGTTACTTTGTGTATTCTTGTTGTTCTTAGTTTGTACTCTAGGTTGAAATGCACTTATTGTAAGTCGCTCTGGATAAAAGCGTCTGCTAAATGACCCGTCATGTAATATATGAAGGGAGGGAGGGAAGACATTTAGCTGTATTGTCTCGCCGAGATGTGGATGTGAAGAGAGGGACGTTGCTTATTATCAAAGTGTCCCCCAAATTCAAGTGTTTGCATGAGATTTTAAATGGTTCACTGTGATATTTGTGAGAAAGTTCACCGGCAGAAGGCGGGCACTTCAGTTTGCATTTAGCTGCTTTCAGCTGGCTCAGCAGAGAAACTGCTGTGACAATAGGCCGCCCTACAAAACAGAGCTTCGGTATAAAGTGATGTATGCGTGTGTCTTTCTCTCTTTCCCCCCCCCCCTCGTGGGCCGTGAAGCGTACAGTGCCATCTCCCTGGGGCGTGCTCCTAAACAAGGGGGAATAACCATTAGCATACGGTCCCCATTGTCGGGAGACAATTTGAATCTTTATCTACGCCGCTCTGCTGCTAGCTATCCATACTCTTAGCATTAAAATGAAAGAAGTCCCTAAGTGGGCTAATTAGATAGCGCTGCCGTACACCGGATGTTGTGCGGGGACAACGGGGGCTCCCTTACATTATCATTGCAAGTGCTTTAGGAGGGCTGTTAACCTTTCAGGATTTATAACACGGGCTGTGGCAAAGGCTCAGAAGGTCTGTAATTGCGCAATCCATCAGGAATTGTGAGTGCAGAGTTGAGACAGGCAGTGAACTCGGCTGATACTTTGTCTTCAAGTCATTACCTACGGTGCATAATGACAACACGTTTTCATAATTCAGAGTAATGAAGTGTATTGTGCACAAATGACAAGTGAGATAAGATAATTACATTTCGTAGCGTTGTTGCGTACGCCGCGTGGAAGTGAGACCTTTGTGTTCACGCGCTGCTGTGTCGCCCTGCAGAGGAGCGACACGAAACACGGAGGCAGCAGAGGTCCTTTCATGCATAGCATCGGATGTAAAGACATAAATACTGAGACGTTTCCTTCATAAGTGACACAGGTATCAGCCAGGCTGAAACGCCGATTGCAAATGAACGCTCGATAACTATTCAATTCTATTCAATTCAGTTTATTTGTATAGCCCAGTTTCACAAATTACAAATTTGTCTCAGAGTGCTTTACAATCTGTACACATAGACATCCCTGACCTTTGACCTCACATCGGAACAGGAAAAACTCCCAAATAACCCTTCAGGGGGAAAAAAGTGAAGAAACCTTCAGGAGAGAACAGAGGAGGATCCTCTCCAGGATGGACAGAACAATAGACGTCATGTGACCAGAAGGACAACCACACCGCCGACATCTAGATAGATACAGTGGGGAAACAAAGTATTTAGTCAGCCACCAATTGTGCAAGTTCTCCCACTTAAAAAGATGAGAGAGGCCTGTAATTTTCATCACAGGTAGACCTCAACTATGAGAGACAACATGAGATTGTATTTTTCTCATGTTTTGTACCGAGGAATTTACCAATAAATTCTTTAAAAATCAGACAAAGTTATTTTCTGGATTTTCTTTTTTCCTTGTTTTGTCTCTCATAGTTGAGGTCTACCTATGATGAAAATTACAGGCCTCTCATCTTTTTAAGTGGGAGAACTTGCACAATTGGTGGCTGACTAAATACTTTTTCTCCCCACTGTAGATAGATGGATACTTTATTAATCCCGAGGGAAATTTAGGTCAACCAGTAGCTTATACATTTAACATTTAACTCACAAACATACGTACACAACTTACAGTAGAATCACAGTATAACAACAATACACATAGGGGGGGCATGTACACAGGGAGTAGGGTGTACACAGAATTTACAGATACTAGTGTGCATTGATTGAGTGTTGATATCCACGAGGATAGTGCAAAATGCTATAAATAAACCTATAAATAAACCAGTGTGTGCAATGGGCTTGTATAGACAAAAATAGTTAAAAAAACAGTAAGAGAGTACTCACAGCAATTATTTATCGTACACTATTATCTAACATTCACGTTGTTATCATCTCTCTGTCTTACTATCACGCCCCACACATACAATGCCTTACCGTGGAAGGGTATGGACCGGTAAATTGTGGCCCATCAAAAAGAGAAATGATATATTGTCTATTGGCAGATTTTGAATTTAAAACCGCAGAGTCGGTGGCACTTAATGAGCATTTTCGGGGTCTCTCTCCTACTTCAACGGATCTGCAACGGGGCCGATGGTGGGGAAGGGAGGGCTCACATTAGTCCTGAAAGTTAGTGGAGAGAAATTGTGGTGTGAGCAGTGTCTAGTGACGTCCTACGGATGTCATTAAGCAGGCTCACTGGGGGTAATTGCCCAAGTCATTAAAAGTTTGATGATTTTGCTGCTGGGTGGAGGGTTGCCTGCCCTTGCTGTGGCTCATTTTGGATCGTGCTCTGGCACTTCAGATGCCTGTAGGCACAGAGCGGCTCTATCGCTCTCTCTCTCTCCCCAGGGAGCAACGCAGCGCAAACCTCCCACTTTCCAGCCTTCGCCCGTTCCTGTGGTTCTGAGCGCTCATCATTATTATTTTGACAGGTAAAGAGCTTGTTAATAGACCATGGACAGAACAGAGAAACACTGGTAAATGTGACAGTTAGCGCATATATTATCATTGTTCAATATGATATGTGGTTTGCTGAGGCAGCAAAACATGGAGTCAGGTGATGGTAGCGGTAGTCGAGGGTGCACCTTGTATCACCAGCATGCTCACAGACAGGTACGGTCATGGAAAACCTGGAAAAGTCATGGAAGTTTAAAATGGTCATTTCCAGGCCGGGAAAAGTCCTGAAATTTTTTTTTATCATAAAAGTTTTGGAAATGTTATGACATTTTTTTATGATCACATGTTCAATGTACGCTGGAATTTGAAATAATGAATATGTTTTTTTTAAGAAAGACGCTCAAAATTTAAGCCGGCCTACGCTCTCAATATGCAACATTTTCGAAATGCTTCATGTTTATACCGAGATTTCAGTTTGGTCATGGACATTTGGTTAAAAGTCATGGAAAAGTCATGGAAGAGTCATGGAAATCCATGGGCCAAAATGTGTAAGAACCCTGCACAGATGATGCTGAAATATTTACAATTTCTTCAAAATGCCGCATGGCCTCTTATTCCAATTACAGTTTTCAATAAAAAAATAAAAAATAGGATCATTCTGGTTATTGATTGTGCTATTTCTAAGAAGCCTACTCTCAGGGTTCGTACGGTCATGGAAAACCTGGAAAAGTCATGGAATTTTCAAATGGTAATTTCCAGGCCTGGAAAAGTCATGGAAAAAAACTTAAATCATAAAAGTTTTGAAAAAGTCATGGAAATATTGTTATATTCACATGTTAATTTACACAGTTTGAAATAATTAATATGTTTTTTTTAAAGAAAGACTCTCAAAAACGCACAACATTTTCTAAATGGTTCTTGTTTATACCGAGATTTCAGTTTGGTCGTGGAAATTTGGCATAAAGTCATGGAAAAGTTATAGAAAATTCATAGAAAATCATGGAAATCCATTGGTCAAAATGTGTAAGAACCCTGCACAGATGATGCTGAATTATTTACAATTTCTTCAAAATGCCGCATGGCCTCTTATTCCAATTACAGTTTTCAATAAAAAAATAAAAAAATAGGATCATTCTGGTTATTGATTGTACTATTTCTAAGAAACCTACTCTACTCACGTTGAGTCAACCAGGATGTCATCCTCTCCACTAAACTCTCCTCTAGCTTTCAAGGTCAGTCCCGCCCAGTAGACGTGGCCTTTGCGCTCTCCGTTGTCCACGTGGGGATCCTGGGGCCGTCCTCTCTCCCAGCCAGAGCTGATCCGTGCAGACAGTCGTCTCTCCCAGGCCTCGCACACTCTGGCACCGCCAAGCCAGGGCAGCCGCCACCGGGCTCGGGTCACTCTGCCAGCTGGTGCCGGAGCTTTGTGACTCTGCAGCCCGCTCTCATGTCCGCCACGGGGGGCCGTCAGAGGGGACGTGAGGTTCTTCTAGGGCCGCCGGCTCGTCACCCCTCTGAAGGTGTTAGTGACTCAGACGTCTCCTGCCGTACCCCAGTCACAGCTGCACTCTGAGTCACAGATGTCTTGTTTGTCATCTTGGCACCTTCTGCCGGAGGACCGACATTGATAGAGCTTTTGATTGACACGTCAAATGTGTATTATTGTGTGTTGGGGTGTGTTTTTTGTAATGGTTACAGATACTGGAACCCAAAAGCACGACAAACACAGGATTGTAGGAGGAGGCAGTTTACTGAATCTTTCAGGCAGGGTCAAAACCAGGTGGTCCGTCAGACAGGGCGACAAATATGTTTCACCGTGGGAGTGTGGGAAACGTTTTTTTCGATTACTTGTATGTCCTAACATGCGTAGAAATTGACAATAAAGCTACTTTGACTTTGACTTTGAAATCCGAAAAGGGGCAGGCAAAAATCTCAAGTCGGTGAACAGGCGAACAGGGTCGGAGCAAGTGGATCAGAACTAGGACTAGGAAACCGCTGGAAAGTTTGGCGGTGAAACACAAGACAATCTGTCAGAGGACAAGTGGGAGTGAGGGAGCTAAATAGTGAGGGACTAACGAGGGGAGGGGCTGCAGGTGAGAGGTGAGGACCAGGTGAAGGGAATGAGGGACTAACGAGGGGAGGGGCTGCAGGTGAGAGGTGAGGACCAGGTGAAGGTAATGAGGGACTAACGAGGGGAGGGGCTGCAGGTGAGAGGTGAGGACCAGGTGAAGGTAATGAGGGACTAACGAGGGGAGGGGCTGCAGGTGAGAGGTGAGGACCAGGTGAAGGGAATGAGGGACTAACGAGGGGAGGGGCTGCAGGTGAGAGGTGAGGACCAGGTGAAGGGAATGAGGGACTAACGAGGGGAGGATGACAGGATCTGGAACGACAGGAGAGTTAATTAAACATGTAAAGAGGATGAATTTAACTAGGAAGGTGGGTTATTCATGACAGTTGTAGCATATTTTCTTGTATACTATACTATGTTCAGGAGCAGTCGAAGCATGTGTGAAAGGTACATATGCTCATTCTTTATATTTGAGATGCATTAGTCTCAAGAATATTACACGGAGATAGATAATAATAATATTAATAATAATAATAATAATAATACATAACATTTATATAGCGCTTTTCCAGGCGCTCAAAGATACTTTACAACACATAATTAAAAGAAAAAACCTAAAAGCTATGCATTATAAATTACGATAAGACAAACAATAAAAGCAAATAAGAACATACAGAGCAAACAATCACACATTAAAAGCAGTTTTGAACAGGTGGGTTTTGATGTGTGATTTGAATGACGACAGTTCGGTGCAGCCTCAGATGATTTTGGGGAGAAAGTGGTTGAGATGGTTGCATTTGGCATGCCCAGCTGTTGTAAAAAAACACACATTTTGTGCTGATTTTATTTTAAAAAGCCACTCGTGAGCACAGTTTCTCCAGAAGGCAAATGTGCTTGTTGCTGTTTATGTTAATTGTTTGTAGTTCCCTCGAGTTTAATTCTGTCAGTTCCTGTGAATCACAGGAAGATTTCCATCAGCAAACATTCCAAACTTGTATTTAGGCAAATAGGCTGAGTCTCTTATAGCACTCTGTGATATGGGTGTAGTATTTCTACACAAACATGTGCATAGTGCACCTTAATACTTGTCTTGTACGTGAAACGTGAACAACTTGTACCCAAAGTCTGACATATACATATGAGAAATTAATTACCAAGCTCAATTAAAGCTCCGTAAAGCAGGTCATGGTGGTAGGGCACTTGGGAAGAAGTTGGAAAGTGTGAATTGAGAGCAGAATTACCACCTCATGGTGACATTGTGGGAGCTTCTTAAAGGTCAGGGCTTTCAGTCTAAATGAAATGCGAGTATAGTCACTGATCTGTCTGGTGTCGTGTGAGCTGTTGTAATGACCTTATCACAAGCAGAGAAAGTTAGAATTGCTCCAGTTTATTGGAAGTTTAAATGTGGCCTCCCCTTCTTATTTGCCTTTGCATTTGATTTCACAGAACACGTGTAAGATGCACCGGTGCCGCGCTACAACGCGGCTTTACAACACGCCGGCTAATCCCGTCTTTGTGAATTACGTAAATTAGTCGGGGAGCTCGGCTGCGTGGGGACCACGTCTCACTGCAGGAGCCACGAACATTTCTAAAACCACAGTCGGCGTCTTTGTGGGTGTCTTTGACTTGATGGACCATAGGACTAGCCTGACGATGTCATCCTCATAGTTCTAGTCAGAATGTGAGTCTGATCCCGGTTGGGCTGTGATTATTGGGCGTGTTTCAACCCAACCAGGAAAGAAAATGCCTCTTGGCTCAATTGGATAGAGCTACAACCAATCAGAGCAACGGAGTATGTGACATATTTTAAGCGACGCATTTACCTGGATACCAGACCGAACTTCTAGCCTGGATACCAGACCGAACTATCGGGGCGAGCTGATAAATTAAACTTTTCCCGAATCCCGTAGAAAGGACAGCAAAAACATATTTTCGATCTACAAATGCCTTGATGCCGTTTCTCCGTTCCTCTTTCAAAATGAATGCTCTGTCGAGGTCTTCTCAAACAGACTCAATGCAGGGTTCGTACGGTCATGGAAAACCTGGAAAAGTCATGGAAAATACTTAAATCATTAAAGTTTTGGAAAAGTCATGGACATTTGTTAATTTACGCCGTGTTTGAAATGATTAATGTGTTTTTTAAAGAAAGACGCTCAAAATATAAGCCGGCGATACGCACAATTTTCTAAATGTGTCATGTTCATACCGAAATTTCAGTTTGGTCATGGAAATTTGGTTTAAAGTCCTGGAAAAGTCATGAAAAAGTCATGGAAATCCATTTATCGAAATGTGTAAGAACCCTGTCAATGGCAGAATCTACACATCTTAGCTCTCCAGCTGCAGCCACGTTTGTTGTAAACAAATTCAAACCAAGCGCCTTTTGATGACGTGGTTTGTTACGTTACTGTTGATCATCTGTCCGTCATCGTATGAAGCTAATTTGATTGGTCCGACCAATATCTGGTCGGAGATAATTTCTCCCCAATGGAGCGATGCCAGACCCAACTTCCCGACCAAAAATGTTGAGGGTGGGGCTAAGTTGGGTCTGGTATCCAGGCTACCATAGGACAGTGAACCTCCCACTTGACCTCGGAGACGTCTGGTTTTCCACCGTCTCACCCGTTACCCCAGAGAAGAAGTGGGTGGATGGAGGTCCTATAAGGGGTGGCTGTAGCTCAGTGGGGCAAGGGGGTCGTCCTGCAACCCCAAGGTCGTGGGTTCGATTCCCGCTCTCCCCATTAGCTGCGAGTCGAGGTGTCCTTGAGCAAGGCACTGAACCCCCCTCCAGCTGCTCCCGGGTGCATCACCGCAGCCCACTGCGCCTTAATAACTAAGGATAGGTTAAAGGCAGATAATACATTTCATAAATGTATATAGCTATATGTAATATGACAATAAAAAGTTTATTCTATTTATGTTTGTTGCTTTTCATGTTTACAGCTGTTTTAAGATAAGATAAGATAGTCCTTTATTAGTCCCTCAGTGGGGAAATTACAGGATCACAGTAGCATTGCTCACAAGTGAATAAAAATGAATAATAAAATAGAAACAAGTAATAGAAATAATATAAATAAGCATTATATAAAAAAACAGTCATTTGTGTCATGACTTATCAAATCTAGCTGGCCATAGTGTAAGAAAAGGAGAAAACCTTGGGCAAAACTGTTTAAAATAGCCTCCTTCTTCCCCTTTTAAAGGTAACTGTACGAGTACAGGAGAGTAATGCGGGCGCCACCTTTTAATGGCGTTGTGAGCAGCAGCTGGCTTTAGTAGAAGTACTGTGTTTGGGGCTGGGGCCTGGACCAGTCTCCACGCTGCTGCTGAGGTTGAAAGGAGGCGGAGCCTGGGTCAGCAGCGCTGCACTCAGCACTCTGCCACGCACCCAGCTGGAACAAAGGCCTCGCTCAGCGCCTCATCCGGGGCTTCCTGCTGGAAGGTGACATCTCCACGGCTTAGCGGCCACGTTCATCTACTAAAGAGCGTACAATTTGTTAATCATTTTCCCACATGACAGTCCCTACTTTCCAGTTGGTTAGGCGAAAAAAACAAATAGGTTAAATGAGCCGGTGGGCAGCAGAGGAAGCTGGTGTCGGCCGGTTAGAACTGCAGGTGCTCTCGGTTCTGATTCTGGTCCAATCACATCCCCTCTTCTACCCAGGGTTCTTACGGTCATGGAAAACCTGGAAAAGTCATGGAATTTTAAAATGGTAATTTCCAGGCCTGGAAAAGTCATGGAAAAAAAAAAATCACAAAAGTTTTGGAAAAGTCATGGAGATGTGTTATATTCACTTGTTCATTTACGCCGAGTTTGAAATAATTCATATGTTTTAGAAAGAAAGACTCAAAATATAAGCTGGCATACGCTCTCATACTGGCGCCGCAATTTTTCTTTTTCCACGTTGCAAGTGAACGCACCGTAACTGGAAAGTTTGTTGGCCATAGCTCGGGAAGCAAGTGTTTATTCTTTTAATCTAAATATTGTCTCTTATTCATTTGTTCCATTTAATGTATACTGTATGCTTTGGAATTCACATTGTTTAAATACTAAATGTTCTCACTTTTTTATGTGTAAACCGAGATTTCAGTTTGGTCATGGAAATCTGGTTTAAAGTCATGGAAAAGTCATGGAAAAGTCCTGGAAATCCAGCGGTCAACATGTGTAAGAACCCTGATATATATATATATATATATATATATATATATATATATATATATATATATATATATATAATAATAATATATGTCTACTTCCATGCAGTGATCCACCATGAGGAAACCATCAGAAAGACAAAACCCTCCCATGTTTTTTCTATTCCACCAAACTCACTCAGAGGCTTCATGTGTCCGCCATTTGCACGGAAACATGTCATTCGATCGAGCTTGTCTATAAACCATGTCATTTTAAAACAACACGAGGACAGGCTCCTTCATGTCTGAAGCGCAAATAATAGTCCTGTGTAATTACCTGTAGTGTGGAAGATTTGAGATTCATTTATCACAGTTGGAGTGACCCCACTGCCGGAGCATTACATAGACGCTATGCAACACATAGGATTATACTGCATTATACCAGTTAAAATGAGGGTATAGCCGCAAGCTGTGTCCAATTAAAGTTGAACAAAGCCAGCTCATCTGCTCAACTCCTCTCTTAGTAGGTCAGTGAAGCTGATGGAGAATACAGACACATGCACTCCTCTGTGGCTCCACACAGCGCTCACATTCACAAGCCACATTGTATAATAATGCACATTTGACAAGACACGCACTAAAGAAAAACATACATCTGAGGCAATTATTTAAAATACAGACATTTTAAAACTATTTCCAGCAAACGGCGTTGCCTCCGCAGCCTCCCTCCTTGTTCACCGTGTTTTTAGCTGCAGCATACGGTAAAGAGGTGGTGTCACATAATGACATGTGTGTGCAGGCCGGAGCCACCGCAGAGACAGAGCTGCAGCGACGCAGGACGTAAAGTCACTTTGCAGAGCGGGTTGCGTTACCACTGGAGTGATGTATGACCCAAAGTCCCATCTGAGGGCTCGTGTTACAAGGCTTATGCTGCACTACACAGATAGCTTTCCGTATATGGAGGCAGGGGCTGCAGTAATGTATGGACCCCTGTTGGTGCCAACGCTCTGACTCAGCTCGCTGACTCGTGCCTCTGACCCTGACCTCTGTTCTGATAACGAGACGTTTCATACGTGCACTGTGTCATTGCGATCATTTCTGAAGGAGGAACGACCGTGTTGTCTGTCACCTTGGTTACCGTGACATTGTTGTAATCAGGGTTCGTACGCTCATGGAAAACCTGGAAAAGTCGTGGAATTTTAAAATGGTCATTTCCAGGCCTGGAAAAGTCATGGAAAAAATGTAAATCACAAACGTTTTGGAAAAGTCATGGAAATGTGTTATATGCACTTGTTCATTTACACCGAGTTTGAAATAATGAATGTTTTAGAAAGAAAGACTCAAAATATAAGCCGGCGTACGCTCTCATACTGGCGGAGCAATGTTCTTTTTTTTCCGCGTTGCAAGTGAACGCACCGTAACTGGAAAGTTCGTCGCCCGTAGCTCGGGAAGCAAATGTTTATTCTTTAAATAAAATATCGTCTCTTATTCATTTGTTTCATTAAATGTATACTGTATGCTTTGTTTAAATACTAAATGTTCTCACTTTTTCATGTATAAATCGAGATTTCAGTTTGGTCATGGACATTTGGTTTAAAGTCCTGGAAAAGTCCTGGAAAACCATCGGTCAACATGTGTAAGAACCCTGTGTAATATAATGACACTTTGAATACTGTTATTTTCCAGGCTCATTGCATTCCCTTTCAAACTTAGCAGTAGTGTTCATTTAGAGATTGTTTACCACTTTGAAAAAAGTAACATTTCCGCTGAAAGCAGCTCTCCAGTATTGAGTCGAGCAAGTTGCCTCCACAAGTCTCAGCGGTTGATGTACATTCACTGCAGTGACGTATCATTTGTAGGTACTTGCTATTTGAGTATTTCCGTTTTATGGTATTTGTTACTTCTACTTTCAGTGAAGTATTACATTGTTTTTTTACTTCATGGTATTGTCACATTTATATTTCTCATAAACTCGTAAACTATGTGAATATTTCCACTTTCACTACTGATAATTGTGCAATAAACCACCTTTTGTACAATAAGAATCATACATTAACATTTGCACCTGTGAAAATTGCACGTACCCATTTATGTTGGGTTTATTTTGAGCTCCTTTTTAATGTAGAGAACCAGTTTAGTCTGTAATGGATGTGTTTTCTTCTTCTGTGTGCTCCTCAGGTTACCTTCACAAAGAGGAAGTTTGGACTGATGAAAAAGGCCTACGAGCTGAGCGTACTATGTGACTGTGAGATCGCGCTCATCATTTTCAACAGCTCTAACAAACTGTTCCAGTACGCCAGCACAGACATGGACAAAGTGTTGCTGAAATACACAGAGTACAACGAGCCCCACGAGAGCAGAACCAACTCCGACATTGTGGAGGTGAGTGGGGAAAAAAAACTCTTTCACATCATTCCTTTTTCCTATTTTACACAACATTTACACTCACATTTAATAGAATTAGGCTGAATTAATTATTTTCATACTGGATTCCAACTATACGAGATATTTATCCTGTGACTGTACAGAAGAATAGAATAGAATAGAAATATACTTTATTAATCTCCAAGGGGAAATTTGTTGACACAGTAGCACCAATAAACTAAACACAATAAAATATAAATAGAAGAAAGAAAGAAAGTGACTGGGCATAAAGTACACAAAGTGAAATAGAAAATAAAATAACATTTTATATATATATATATATATATATATATACCAAATATATGTAAATACAGCAATGTAAAATAAAATATATATATATATATATATATATATATATATATATATATATATATATATATATATATATATATACACACAACATATATGTAAATAGAGCAATGTAAAATTAAATAAAAATAAATATTTATAATAACCTATATATATATATATATATATATATATATATATATACATATATTTTATTGTATTTTATTTTATATTTCAATTTGTGTACTTTATGCACAGTCACTTTCTTTCTTTCTTATATTTATATTTTATTGTGTTTTATTGTATATACATACACAACATATATGTAAATACAGCAATATAAAATTAAATTATATATATATATATATATATATAGACAGTGTCAACAACAGCTCTGTAAATGCTCCACGGGTATAATGTGTGAGACAAGAACAAGAGTAAGGGAACAAGTAACTGTTTCCTTCTAGTCCCCATTCAGATAGGGCACAGGAGGTCTGCAGAGCCTGATAAGTTCAGCTCCTCTTGTGCTCATCAACTGACGTGGAAAACCTATCTCTGCACATGCGTGCCACAGTAGCTGCCGACCACCATGCCGGCCCTGTTTCCCGTAGATATTGTACCTGCAGGGCTCGGCTCTCGGGCTCCTCCTCGTCGCAGACCGTCCGCTTGCCCGTAGCCGCAGTGAAAATACAGTGTTTTGTACATTCCATACTGCTCTATAAAACAAGCACTTGGGTTTCCTGGCAGCTCCCGCAGGCCCGGCGACTAGCGGAAGAGTAAACCACTTGTTATGCCAGCATACAAAACTGTCAGCCAAAAGTGTAGAAGCCAAAGTAAATGAGAATGATTAGGGATGCATCCTGTTCCAAACATCTTTCACCGGTGGCACACACTTGTGTGGTTTCTCGGCTTATTCGAGATGTGCTTTAAGGGGATGGCAGCATACATGAAAAGCATATACAATGTATGTTAATGCCTATTGATAAAACCCCGGTGCAACTCATCTGACAGCTGCAGTACATCGCTGAGATCCTGACAAACTCAACACTTTACTCAACACTTTACTCAACACTTTACTTTGTTTTCCCCTTTTAGTATTTTAGTATTAGTATTTAGTATTTTTAGTATTGAGTAATTTAGTATTTTAGTATTAGTATTTAGTATTTTAGTATTTAATATTTAGTATTAGTAATTTAGTATTTTAGTATTTTTAGTATTTAGTATTTTAGTATTAGTATTTAGTATTAGTAATTTAGTATTAGTATTTGTATTTTATTATTAGTATTAGTACTTATTATTTTAGTATTGTGTTTTTATTTTTATTTGTATCTTTTATTTGTATTAATGCTGATCCTTGAATTTCCCCACTGTGGGACTAATACATGAATATCTTATCTTATCTTATCTTATATATAGGTGCCTATTCATTTGTAATAAGATTAGCTTTGGATACATTTTATTACACGATGCATCACAATTCTCTGGCGTCTTTACGGACACCTAAACATATATATTTCTACCGATACGCGACTAAGAGACATTAAGGGATGAAGATGGGTGCGATTGAAACATTTCAAGAATCCTATAGCTTCGGAAAAGACTTTCACTTGGAGGAATTAGTGACATTACATGCAGCATAAAGGAGTCAGCTGTGGCCCATTATCTTTTATTCATGCTGCTGCTGCTGCTTGTGAATTACCTGCTTGGCAGAGCTGCAGAAGAGTGCTCTGGCATCCAGTAGCCTCGTGCAGTCACTCCTCCATCAGGGGCCCTCGGAGCAGAGCAGGGGCTCACCTGCATAAAAAATACATGGATACATTCCTTCCTTACGTAACGGTGACCACACATTTATTTTCGCTGTGACTCTGAAAGCTGTCTTACTTTATTTAAAAAGGCAAACGCAACGGCTTTTCATACTCTCGAGTCCTCATCGGGATTCCACTGCCTCACATATATGAATCTGTGGTGGAGCAATGCACGTGATGTAATTGTGATGTGTGCATTGTGCATAATGTAGTAGCAGCAGTCCCATGCTGATCTCCCACTTAGCCCTCCTGGCTACTCTCAAGTGTCTTCCCCGTTGCACAAAAGGCGAGCTCAAGCCGCCGCTGTCTCGCTCACTGGGCGAGCGTCTTTGCACACATGCACACACGCCCCTCTGCCTGCTGGCTACGCGGTCAAGGTTCAGAAGTGAGGAAGCAGAGCAGAAGTAACCAACCTAGTCCAGTCCTCAGCATCACCACACAAGCCCATTACTCAGCTGGCCATAAAGCCGTTAACTGTGGCGCTTCATACAGGGTTCTTACGGTCATGGAAAACCTGGAAAAGTCATGGCATTTTAAAATGGTCATTTCCAGGGCCTGGAAAAGTCATGGAAAAAAACTTAAATCATAAACGTTTTGGAAAAGTCATGGAAATTTGTTATATTTGCAAGTGTAAGCCGGCCTACGCTCTCAATATGCAACATTTTCGAAATGCTTCATGTTTATATACCGAGATTTCAGTTTGGTCATGGACATTTGGTTAAAAGTCATGGAAAAGTCATGGAAAAGTCATGGAAATCCATGGGTCAAAATGTTTCATGGAAAACCTGGAAAAGTCATGGAATTTTCAAATGGTAATTTCCAGGCCTGGAAAAGTCATGGAAAAAACTTACATCATAAAAGTTTTGAAAAAGTCATGGAAATTTGTTATATTTGCATGTTCATTTACGCAGAATTTAAAATAATTCACATGTTTTTGAAAGGAAGACACTCAAAATCTAAGCCGGCATACTCTCTCATACAATCGGTGCAATTATTATTTTTTCCCGTTGAAAGTGAACGCACCTTAAGTGGAAAGTTCGCTGGCCATAGCAACAACCGCTCAGGAAGCAGTCGTGATAATGTAATTTATTTCATTTAAGGTGTATTGTATGCTTTGTAATTCTCTTTGAATACTACATTTTCAATAATGTTCATGTATACACCGATAATTCAGTTTGGTCATGGAAATTTGGTTTAAAGTCATGAAAAAGTCCTGGAAATCCATCGGTCAAAATGTGTAAGAATCCTGTTCATAATCTGTAAAATGTCATCATAATTTAAGAGAAATTCTAATCTGAGCAGTTTTCCTGGCTGCCTCTTTTGGCAAAGACTTTGTTCCGCCTTTGTGCTTCTCTCCAGCTGCACAGATCCTTCTGCACTACATGGAGGAGCCGATGCCTTATTGATGGCAAGAATCCAACCCCTCCTCTATTTATCTGGTGAAATGGGTCTCACATGAGGACACTTACACTGGACACTTATCTAAATGTTGTAATTGTGTTAAAACCCATCTTATGCCACGCAAACAATCATGTGCTGGTTTGTCGGGAGGCCAGAGGAACCCTCTCCCGCTCGCTCGGTGTGAGAAACTAAATCAAAGGTCACATTCCTGCTCAGTAGTACCATCTGTAGATAAAGGCTGAGCTGTGCAGTGTGGGAGAACAGGCTCCATGTTTTCCACAGATGGAGGCATGCCTGGGCCACAGTTTGATAACTCAGTGGAGGGCCGTGGACTTTGTCTCAAACTTGGCTCCAAGTCCAAAGCCGAGCATCAGGCGCAGGTTTTTCTTCTATCTGCACGTCGGTGTGTGCGTTTGTGTGCGTCTGCATGTGTTGGTAGTGTTAACCTCGCCAACACTCCAGGTGGCATGGGGAACCGTTATAATAATAATTTTATAATCATTTCGATTTAGAAGAATAGAATAGAATTATACTTTATTAATCCCCAAGGGGAAATTTGCGGACAAAGTAGCACCAATAAACATTAAACTAAAACACAATAATAAAATATACATATAAGAAATAAGAACTAGTGTGCATAAACTATACAAGTGAGATATAAAATACAAAATAAAATATGTTATTTAGCGCTATTATATTATTATTATGATATTATTATTAATATATACATATATAATATATTTTGATTATTATGATTATTATTATGATTATTATTATTATTATTATTATTATTATTATTATTATTATTATTATATAGCGCTTTTCTGAATACCCAAAGACGCTTAAAGGGAACAAGAGACAAACGGAACAAAACAAGAAGAAAGCAGATAAGACGAACAAACGGGAAAAGAAAAATAAATATAAAGAGGAAAACAAACGGGAAAAGAAAAATAAATATAAAGAGGAAAACAAACGGGGAAGCTGTGTGAGTCGTATCGGGGTCAGGGGTTTAGCGAGTTGGAAAAGGTGTGTTTTGAGGGCTTGTTTAAATATTGGTAGGGTGGGCGCCTGACGGATGTAAATTGTCTCCTCTTATCTAGTGGGGTTTGTATTTTTTATTGTTGTACAATTATTACAGTGTTCGTACGGTCATGGAAAACCTGGAAAAGTCATGGAATTTTAAAATGGTCATTTCCAGGCCTGGAAAAGTCATGGAAAAAACTTAAATCATAAAAGTTTTGGAAAAGTCATGGAAATGTGTTACGATCACGTGTTCATTCACGCCGAGTTTGAAATAATTAATGTTTTTAAAAGAAAGACGCTCAAAATATAAGCCGGCGTACGCTCTCAATACGCTAAATTTTCTACATTTTTCATGTTTATACCGAGATTTCAGTTTTGTCATGGAAATTTGGTTTAAAGTCCTGGAAAAGTCATGAAAAAGTCTTGGAAATCCATTTATCGAAATGTGTAAGAACCCTGTCAATGGCAGAATCTACACATCTTAGCTCTCCAGCTGCAGCCACGTTTGTTGTAAACAAATTCAAATTGTTACTGTTGATCATCTGTCGTCATCGTATGAAGCTAATTTGATTGGTCCGACCAATATCTGGTCGGAGATAATTTCTCCCGATGCCAGACCCAACTTCCCGACCAAAAATGTTGAGGGTGGGGCTAAGTTGGGTCTGGTATCCAGGCTACCATAGGAAAAAGTCTTGGAAATCCATCGGTCAACATGTGTAAGAACCCTGTTATTAACAGTATTAGGGGACATCTTATTGTTTGAGTTTTTGAGACTGTATTAATTGTCTTTTCATCATATTGTAGAGTACATACAAGTCCCATAGCACACATAGACACGTACACACAAGATATAACACAAATAGATGGTATATTTTGCTTTGTAAAAGAACACATTGCTGTACCTCTATTATTTCATAATGCAGAAGAGCAACAATGTCTCAAAACGTACCAACACACAGTCATTCCTCTGTAAAAATCTGGTATTTAATACGGTTGTGTTATTGTGAACACGGTTTGATGGTGTTGTTGTTCCTATTGTGTTTCTTATTGAACTCCGTGTATGCCACAAATCCAAATGCTGCCGTTAGTCATTAGATTAATCTAATAATATTCACTCTTCCACCACTCTCCGCTAGTGGAGCTAATGAGATTTTGCTCATGCTCCGCCATAACCTCACACGTTCTGCAGCACACAGAGCATCGCTGTGTCTGCGGAGGAACCCTTGAAATCAGACGGTAACTTCCCAGGCCTCGTTTGGCATTTATCTTTATATGGAATATATTAATCAGGTTTGCAGGCATTAAATCAACATTTAATTGTAATCCTATTACAACTGGGCTGTGAATAGTTTTAACCAAATTTAAGAATCCAATTTTAGTCAAATACCAATGCTTCATAATTGTAAATACCACGGCAGCACCATATACAATGCTTTGACTTTTCACTGTCTCTCACCCTGATGATTTGTGAGCGTAAACAACATTCATAGGGAAATTCTGCCTATCTTCTTCATAACAAAGAGGGGAAGCCATTGTTAATGTGACTTGGGGGAAAAAAAAGGCAATTCCCTCTCTATTTATGAAGGAACGCCCCCCTCTCACCAGACCACTACAGTGAGAGGAAATGAGAGTAAAATGATCAGGTAATTTCCATTAGCTTTTATCTGCTGATCTCTATCAACTGTTGTTATGAAGGGAGCTGTATTAATCATTCAATAAGATATGCTAATTTTGACCATTACGGAATGACACCGCCTTTGTTCTCGTCTGAATCTATTTTGTTTGTGAATTTCACGACTGGCCTTTGCCGATTTTACGTCGACTGAAGCGACACAATCATCACAACTAAGGGCAACATTCGTCATCGTTACCATATTCTGTATTTGATTTATTCTTCACCAATGGAGACAATCAATGCATTACTCCGCTATTACTTTAAAAATGCATTTTCAGCAATGTAGAACTTTAAAAAATATATATTTTATTGCCAGTTACGGGACGAACCCCTAATGGGGCTGAATGTGCACCATGAGTTTCAGACAGGGGATGTTTATGTTGTCAATCAAAGGCTGAGCAGTGATTAAGACTCATTTCTATCTTAATGAATGCAAATTGGCACATCTGCTATGGTGGGCTAGCTGTCCAGACTCTTCAATTAGCATGATTGATCAATTATCCTCCTGCTGGTGGCTCACTGGAAATGGAGGCTGGGGAACGAGAGAGGTGGGGGGGTAGGAAGAGAGATAAAAGAGCATGAGAAGAAAAAAATGAACAGAAAACTGTCCAAAAGTGAATAAATGAGATGCTTTATTTGATTAGAGTCCAGAATAATTGAATTCCATTTTCCTCAAAAGAGGCCTTTCTCTTTAACACACAGTTCTTGAAACTAGACAGAGATGAGTCAAATTGAAAAAGACGTTGTTTGATTTGTTTTTTTTACTTACGCACACCCAGGTTGGCACATAAAAGGCTAGCTAAGAAATCCGAAGGTTCTATTTCTCAGCTTAAAACAAAGGAATACATACAGTGTATTATTGCAGCAAAGTTTTTAATATAGGTCATGTGGCTCTGAATGTGTGATCGTGACTTTTTTCTACCTCGTTGTTTTTTTTTGTATTGCATTTCCATTGTGATGCATCGACTTTACATGAACAAAAACTAAATTTGCATTTTAAATAATGCGATTCTCCATCAGCAGATATTCTGATCACATATTCCTGTGAGGAATGAGCCTCAGCCATGCAAATATTCAGTAGATCGGTACTCTTTCAACTCCGAAGTCTGTCGAGGATAGTGTGCCGCGCGGCTTGTTTGTGTTTGTTTTAACAGTAAGCATAAATCCTTGAATATCAAAGCACACTGGTGAGACTTACCCGGGAAGCAGAGGCAGACTGTCCTCAGTGTGTATTTATAATTGTGGCACAGAAACATAAAAGAACGGTCAAATGAGGCTCTTCTTGGCACGCAGGGAAACTGTCACTGCCGTTAACATAATAACATTCATAATCATATAAAGAAAGAAAAATAATAAACATAATAATAATAAAATAGAAACATAATAACATTCACTAATGCAGCAGCGAGAAACCGGAGCGATGGTGGGGGAGCAGCACCGATTCTTTTGTGGAACACTTTCCAACACATTGTATAAGGATTGGCCTTTTTAAAGAACGATTATTGTATATGAATAACACAATATCTGCATTTATTTGCAGGGTTCGTACGGTCATGGAAAACCTGGAAAAGTCATGGAATTTTAAAATGGTCATTTCCAGGCCTGGAAAAGTCATGGAAAAAACTTAAATCATAAAAGTTTGGGAAAAGTCAAGGAAATGTGTTATGATCACATCATTTACGCCGAGTTTGAAATAATTTATGTTTTTTTAAAGAAAGACGCTCAAAAAATAAACCGGCGTACGCTCTCAATACGTAAAAATGTTCTAAATTGTTCATGTTTTTACCGAGATTTCCATTTGGTCATGGAAATTTGTTTTAAAGTCATGGAAAAGTCCTGGAAATCCATCGGTCAAAATGTGTAAGAACCCTGTATTTGGATCCTTCAATCTAGAAAAAGCTCACTTGATTTAGTACATTTATGATTATAGGCACATGGGGCAGCTGAAGCTCAGTGGGGTAAAGGGGTCGTCCTGCAACCCCAAGGTCGTGGGTTCGATCCCCGCTCCCCCCATTAGTTGCAAGTTGAAGTGTCCTTGAGCAAGGCACTGAACCCCCCTCCAGCTGCTCCCGGGTGCATCACTGCAGCCCACTGCTCCTTAATAAACTACAGATGGGTTAAATGCAGAGAGAACATTTCATATATGTATATAGCTATATGTAATATGACAATAAAAAAGTTTCTTCTTCTTAAAGCAGTTTGTTATGCTGCACATCTTATGTTGAAGCTGGTAGTAACATGACATAATAACTAAAGGTAGAAAATGACTCAATGTAAGTGCACATCTTATGTCCAGATCCAGGAGGACAAATATGAGACAGGATTTGGAGAAAAAAAATATTCCTAAATTTATCCGTGGATTTTCTTTCTATTGTTGTCAGACGATACCTGGAATAACTGTCAGTGCTTTTTCAAAATAGGACTCAACATTAAACGTATTCTGCAACTTATATGTAACTCAGTTTTAAAGATTGATCTATAAATAGCAAAGCGCACACAAGTATGCACTTGATGAAAGTTAGTGTCGTCATGTTCTTAACAGAACATTCATTCTTTGGATAATAGTTTGCAGCATGTAGTTAATGGGCCAACTTCCATAATTGTTTTATTTGAAAGAGATATCTTCACATATTATGTTTTTTTATGTATTTGAAATGATTTAGTTAATGATTTAGTATTATAAATGGAAGTATTTGAGTTTAAAACTTGTTTAGATAATATTAGATTGGATGAGGCGGAATAAGGACAGGCATTAGACTCGTACTATTGTTGTTGGTTTTAAGCTGTAGGTTGCATAATTATGTAGGATACCAGTAAACGTTGGTAGTGTTAATGAAGTTTCATGTATTTCAGAAGATTTTTTTTATCTTTGTTCCATGTGTGCAGACACTGTTTAAAAAAAAACTCTATTTATTTAGTTTTGTGCTTCTGATACTATTTTCTATTGTCTTTGTCTGTTTATTCTGAAGTAACTGATGTTTCTATTGATCGAAACGTAAACTACATCACTTCCTCTGCAAAGACCAAACTCAGTGCGGCTGTTGGTGTCGTTTATTTGTGTTGATGTTCATGAATCATGAGCATAATCTCAATAATGCTGCTGCTCTATCTACTTATCCCAGAGAATAACAGTATCAAAAGGTTTAGAGGCATACAACATCTGATTTTAGGTCTATTTTCTCCACCAAAAAATCTAATCTAATGAGTTGTATTAAAACATTAATATATTCAGATAATTATTTCTCCCCCTTCCCCCTTTTTTTCTCTTCCTAGACAAATTGTTCTCTTCTAGTTTCTGGTTGATGCTTCAGGTCCTCAGAGAAACATGCGTTGTGTTCTCAGCGTTTTATTTCTTATTTTTCTCATTAACTTTCTGAGCTATTATCATTCATTAAAAAAAAAATAGTTGCAAGTTAATTAAACATATTATATCTTGAGAAGATTGGAATTGATACAAGCTGTTATTGTTGTTGAATAAATCCCTAATTTCATATCGTGAGACTGGTCAAAGTGCTCCTTTTCTGCGTCATTATCTATCATTTGCCGGTCAATTTACAGTGGCACGGAAAGGGAAAGCAGCTGTTTTATCCAAATAACATGTCTGAATTTAGATCTTTTTAAATTATTTTATTTTTGATCCAACTAGTGTCTGTGGAAAACATGCCTGTTCAGAACAAAAGCTTGGTGTCACTGCTTGCACAGACTATACTATACCATACCTATACCAGACTACACTGCGGTATTGATAGTTGTACTATCGAATGCTTCTTCTACCACTGACAATACCAACATACCAGGAAAGGAAAGCAAGATATAGTTTGCTTGGGGCCCTAAATCCTTAAATCCGCCCCTAAAAAACTCTCCAGAGTCATGGTAACTTTCCATCACAAACGTAGCTGAAATACACCGAGCTGATGTAATTTTCAATCAGCCATATTAGTTGCTTGTTTTGACAAAACCGCTGAGGCTATAAATGAGAGCATGGCTTTAATCAGCAGAGGTATTTTGCTAGCAGTAATATTTTGAGTGTTTTAAAGCAACACTTATGTAACTTTTCCTACCTTAAAATAACAGCTTGAAAAAAATGGTGCCGCTACAAAGACGTCTTTAAGAAAGGGACCTGACATTACTTCTGCTCTCATCTGGAGGAGAGAGAAAGTTACAGGGGGCGGGCGTTTATTTTTATTTTTTACTCAAACTCAAAAGAGCCATATGCGTCATCGGAAGAGCCACATGTGGCTCAGAGCCAGAGGTTCCCGACACCTGATCTATCGGAACTGGGTATTTACGACACTGAAGTACACGTTAAATACCTGAAGGGGGCGCTACAAGGGAAAAACTACATAATGGGGCTTTAAGTTAGTATCAAGTCTGTCACCGGGGAAGTTCTGTTTCACTCACAGGAAAACCCAAGTTTTGAAATACGTTTAGAGGCTGCTCCCAGTTGGCTATCTACTGGTTCTGACTCTAGGCTTTGAAGCAGAGATGGGTTGTTGGGTGAACTGCAGTCGATGAGTAACAGCAACATGCTTAAGTCCAAAGGCACTCCCTTTGTTTTAGATCAAGTAGATCAGGTGAAGATATACAAAAAGACGAGCTGAATTGTCATCAATTAAATGTATTGTTCAACGATTTAAGTCTTTATTAATACACTTCATATCTCGCTCTTGGCCTTTATGTATCTACTGCAGTCCTTTGTGACCACTATGCCATCCCCATCTGACTGTATTCCTCTTTCTGATATTTCAGCTCAGAGTTACAGCAGCGCTGATGAAATATCCTGTTTAAGCTAAATCAAATGTCATCGCTGTTGACATCGACTTATTGGCTTGATGTTGATTTTTCAGGGCTTTTCAATATATGTGACATTTTCTGCCAGCCCATTTTTAATATTACAGAAAAAAAAAAGGATGTGCACTTTTGGTCTCCAGGGATTTATTTGAGAGATGATAGTTATTTTCTACATTTCTATTGTGACTCTAGGCAACACACAGTATTGCAGATTAAATTAAGTATGATGATATTATTGTACCTTAAGTACGGGTATTTCATTTTTAATAAATAGATCTGTACATTCTCTGTGATGCTGGTTTGTATTTAGGAATACTAAACCTGTCAGTCTGTTGTCTCTGGATGGGATGGTAAAGTAACAGCATGGGCAGTTATTAACGAGCGTCTTTGATATTTCTGCTTTGTCATTTGGGGTTCATAAAATTATATCAGCGACTTTTTATTTTCTGTGCACGGTGTTTTGTATGTCTTGTTATTGGTCAAACAAACACCAGCGTCTATTTTGAGACTAATGCAGTAGGACAAGTTTAAAATACATACCCAGGGTTCGTACGGTTATGGAAAACCTGGAAAAGTCATGGAATTTCAAAATAGTCATTTCCAGGCCTGGAAAAGTCATGGAAAAAACGTAAATCATTAAAGTTTTGGAAAAGTCATGGAAATGTGTTAAAATCACATGTTCATTTACACCGAGTTTGAAATAATTAATATGTTTTTTAAAGAAAGATGCTCAAAATATAAGCCGGCGTATGCTCTCAATACGCAACATTTTCTAAAATGTTCTAGTATATACCGAGATTTCAATTTGGTTATGGAAATTTGGTTAAAAGTCATGGAAAAGTCCTGGAAATCCGTTGGTCAATATGTGTAAGAACCCTGATACCTCTTAAATAATATCAAGCAAACAGAGGGAAGGGTTATCTTTATTTGCCCCAAGAATACCTCTGATCTTGTTGCTTACAGTTATAGTATGTAGTTTCATGAAAATGCACCCTCTGGGTTTTATACATTCTGTATATGTAATACTGTATTACTTCCTCTTTTATAAACAGGGTTCGTACGGTCATGGAAAACCTGGAAAAGTCATGGAATTTTAAAATGGTCATTTCCAGGCCTGGAAACGTCATGGAAAAAACGTAAATCATAAAAGTTTTGGAAAAGTCATGGAAATGTGTTATAATTACATGTTCATTTACGCCGAGTTTGAAATAAATAAAATGTTTTTTAAAGAAAAACGCTCAAAATATAAGCCGGAAAACGCTCTCAATACGCACAATTTCCCCCAAAAAATGTATGTTTATACCGAGATTTCAGTTTGGTCATGGAAATTTGGTTTAAAGTCATGGAAAAGTCCTGGAAATCCGTTGGTCAATATGTGTAAGAACCCTGATACCTCTCAAGTAATATCAATAAAATAGAGAAACGGTTTATCTTTATTTGCCGCAAGAATACCTCTGATCTTGTAACTTACACTTATAGTATGTAGTTTCAATTCAAAATGCACCCTCATTCTGTATATGTAATACTGTATTACTTCCTCTTTTATAAAGTTAGGAACATAGTGTAAATTCACTAAAATCACTCCCTTCCTCACTCTTGATGAACAGCATTGCGTCTCCATAGATCTCACTTCTGGAGTGATCTGACTCCGGTGAGACTGGTGGAAAAGTCTTCTCCTGCCACGTGAGTGGAGCAGTATTAATGGTTCTGTTCCGAGCGACACGCTGGGCTTCAAAGTGCTCCTTTTTGTAGGACAAGGACTCATTTTCCTCGGGGCTTCCACTGAGAAAGGGTCAGCAGCCCTCTTTTGTAGTTGTGAGTGTAATGAAACCGTTGTGGTAATGGTCATGTGAGTATATCACATGCTGTTCTGTAAAAGGTGGCGGCTGCTGGAACAGATGCACAGTAATTGCCAGCTGATGGCAGATTAATAGCCTTTGATTATTTTATTTTTATGTAGCTTCATTATTGGAATTAGATTAGTCTTCATCAGCACTATTCCTGCTTTTTATCTGGGATTTTTTTCTCCCATATTCAACAATTATCCTTTGAATTGCTGAATGGCTTTCTGTGCATTAAAAAAGCCATCGTGTATTACATCTCACTGCTGTTCCCAATGTGTGATGCTTGTTACCAGGTTACAGCCAAGGTATTTGAGCTTTTAGCACGCACTCCACTGACGTCAGAGAATATAATAAAAGGAGACGCAACGACGAAAGACCACAAGCCACGCTGCCTTCTTCTGAATATTAGGCTCCATTGACGCTAATGTGTTAATACTTCAAGGAATAAACAATACAGTTTATTCACCATAGAGAAACAAGATGTTCATATTATTTTTAAGCTGATTTCATTACATTTTCTTTTTTCCTGTTTTTCCCCCCAATTCTTATTCAGACACGTAACTCGTCTCTTATTTGAAGATATTTAGGAAGATCAGACTTGTAACCAGAGCTTGGTCGTCAGTTGGTGGGTTTGACACAGATATTAAAAAAATGACTGCAGACAGACATGACCAAACTGTATAATATTCAATATTGAATTACTTCAGATTAAAAATATATTAGATGTATTGAGTTTTCAACATGGAGGATGTTATTTCTCTCTCCTTGGAGCAAAAACTGAACTTCCACATTAAGTTGGGAATAGTTTAATCCTGTTCTCAAAGTTTTTACTTATTATTTCATCTGTTTTTAATGCTCCAAGAAATGTCTGAAGGGACAGGCACTACAGTCTGAATAGAATGGATTTATTCTTCTTTATTTCAGCTTCCCCAGAAGGATGCATCCCTTGTCTGCAATTGTTATGTTAACATTAACAACATAATAAAGCATATGTTCACTATTTTGTAGTTAAAACTTTGCCAGCTTATAATGTTGGAATTCATTGAATATTGAATATTAATTAAATAAGACATGATCATTCTCGATGTCCAATCAATTGTTGACATTTTAAGCTTTTGCAACCTAATTTTACACTATCTAACTAATTAACTTTCATGTATATGTTTTTATTTTTTCTGGTCAGTGTTGAAATACTTCAGAGCATAGTGATCTTTTAATTTAATTTATTCATAGGCATAAACGCATCTAACAATGACATCATATTTTTACTATCTGTGTGGCACTCTGAGATTCTTGAAGGAAGAGGGCGATAAAAATATAATGCATTATTATTATTATAATATTAAAAATGACTTTAAATTCCAGAAATTACGACTTTTTCATTATTCCTGAAATGAAGGTTTGCTTCTAGATACTTGACAGTATTTACATTATAGCCTTCGCAGGAGTGCAGAGTGCACAAAAGTAATGCTCTATAATGAGTACTGTAACTGCTAATTAACTGCTATTAAGAGAAGTAATGGCAACATGATTTATTCCCCTAACATTAGTTTCCCAAACTGAGCTCAAAGCACTTACCTGTCACACACTGTGGCATGAGCATGAAATAGGTCAGACATTGAGCTTGCCTAATTCGGCTTGATCTAGTTGCAGAGCAACAGCGATGCTATAGCTACATGGTAAAGATCATTAAACCCACAGAAGCCGTGAGTCCCCGCTCCGCGCCCTCCGGTGACCTTGTGGTCTGAGCGTCTGAAACGAGACCTGGCTTTCCGTGCACAGCGGAGTTAGCTTGTGCAACAATCAGCTTGCCCTGGTGCCCCTCTCCTCCCTCTGCACGGCCAACCCCTCCTGCCCAGGGGCGAGGACGGAGGACGGAGGACGGAGGACGGGGGGGGGGGGGGGGGGGGTTAGCTGGCTCTGTGCCACCTTGTTTTTAATGTTTGATTTGCTCCAGATTATATGAAAGACCTCAGCGTTTTTTTATGTTTTCTCATACTGCAAAATGTCCATCATTTTCGATCGTTTTCTGAAACATGCCAAACAATATGAAAATATTATCCAATAGCTCTAGAACCAATGACCCGCGTCGTAACGGCAGAAGTTATGAGAGCAACAACCACCTTCACCTTCTTTACCTCATTCAGAAACAAATGATATAGATCGTCTCAGCTGTTTACATGGATAAAGAAAAATAAATAAGAAGTAATGTTCCACTATTATTCCTGTTTACATGGATAAAAAAATAAAAATAAATAAGACATAATATTCCACTATTATTCCTGTTTACATGGATAAAACAATTAAACTAAATAAGAAGTAATATTCCACTATTATTCCTGTTTACATGGATAAAGAAAATAGATAAGAAGTAATATTCCACTATTATTCCTGTTTACATGGATAAAGAAAATAAATAAGAAGTAATGTTCCACTATTATTCCTGTTTACATGGATAAAGAAAATAAATAAGAAGTAATATTCCACTATTATTCCTGTTTACATGGCAATGGTGGGTTGGCTGGCTCTGTGCCACCTTCCTCTGACCGCCTGGCCTGACTGGGGGCAAAGAGGGCGGCTGCTGCGTCTCAGATGGTTGAGGACAGACAGGTCTGTGGTCTGGGTGTAGGGTGTTGCAGAACAGACGTCCTGCTGGCACATCCTGCCGTCTGTGCCGCACGCCCCCCGGCCCCTCCGTACGCGCCTTATCGGAACTCCTAATTGTCCTTATGAATATTTTAGAGGCGAGCAGGAATGGAAGTTCAGGGTTGGGGGGGTATGGTTTCAAGGGCCCTGACAGCTAATGATCCACTCAATGACCAGAGAGAGAGAGAGAGAGAGAGAGAGAGAGAGAGGGGATTCAGAGAGAGAGGATTCAGAGAGAGAGATTCAGAGGGAGAGAGGGATTCAGAGAGGGAGAGAGAGAGAGAGAGGATTCAGAGAGAGAGAGAGAGGGATTCAGAGAGAGAGAGATTCAGAGAGAGAGAGAGAGAGAGAGGGGGAGAGGATTCAGAGAGAGAGAGAGAGGGATTCAGAGAGAGAGATTCAGAGAGAGAGAGGGATTCAGAGAGAGATTCAGAGAGAGAGAGAGAGGGATTCAGAGAGAGAGAGATTCAGAGAGAGGGATTCAGAGAAAGAGAGAGAGATTCAGAGAGAGGGATTCAGAGAGAGGGATTCAGAGAGAGAGATTCAGAGAGGGATTCAGAGAGGGAGAGAGAGAGGGATTCAGAGAGAGAGAGATTCAGAGAGAGAGAGAGGGATTCAGAGAGAGGGATTCAGAGAGAGAGAGAGTAGAAACGGGTTGAAAGATGTGCAATAATCTGTACGTTAATATTTTTGTGTAATTTAGTCTGATCAGTTTCTAATGTGTGCCACCTTTTCTTTATGTGGGGTGGGAACAGAAAGTGTGTTCTCGTTCTTGTTAATCTGTAGATAATGATGACATTGGTTTGCCTTTATCCTCAATTTGTCGTTAAATTCCCTCTTGTCTATACTGGGAATATGCAGTCCGCTGATTGAGCCGGTTCCCTCTGACTATGGCGGCTAATAGCTTTGTCACATCAGTCATTCACCGTCTCGGAGCAGCGCGCTCTGAAGGGACCGCTCACTGCACTGCAATTTCCTCTTATTCACTAAGATGGATGGGCTATTTTTAATTGGCAATTTAGCTGGTCAAATGCAGGTAACCCTTTGCCGCATACAAAATGGAATACGATTAGTTTGTTCATGTATTTATATATTTCGGGGTTTAGATTCTGTGAGCACCATTCATTTTGGATTAATATCTTAATACAATCCGACTTTGAGCTCACAGTTCATTGTGGTCTGTCCATTGTCATCATGTCAGGTTGGATTGAATCTCACTGTGTATATGCAGCTACAAGAAAATAAGGACAACATGGTCGCGTTGCCCCCTCCTGTTGCTCTTCCTGTCCACTGACAATAGAGTGGGCCCCGGGAAGGACGTGAATCCAGCCTCATATCCTCATATCAGTGATGTGTAATGTTCATGAGATTAAAAAACATGTCTGGGAATTACGGAGGTCTTCTTCTCGAATTGCCCCTTGCATTCAACTGGCATTATGTGGTGGGGAAATGGTGAGAGAGAGACGAGGAAGGCATCCCACAGTGACCTAGAGCGTGTCCATGGTATGTACAGGGTTCGTACGGTCATGGAAAACCTGGAAAAGTCGTGGAATTTTAAAATGGTCATTTCCAGGCCTGGAAAAGTCATGGAAAAAACTTAAATCACAAAAGTTTTGGAAAAGTCATGGAAATGTGTTATATTGACTTGTTCATTTACGCCGAGTTTAAAATAATGAATATGTTTTAGAAAGAAAGACTCAAAATATAAACCGGCGTACGCTCTCATACTGGCGGCAAAAATTTCTTTTTTTTCCCGCGTTGCAAGTGAACGCACCTTAACTGGAAAGTTCGTCGCTCATAGCTCGGGAAGCAAATGTTTATTCTTTAAATAAAATAGTGTCTCTTATTCATTTGTTTCATTAAATGTATACTGTATGCTTTGGAATTCACATTGTTTGAATACCAAATTGTCTCACTTTTTTATGTATAAACCGAGATTTCAGTTTGGTCATGGAAATTTGGTTTAAAGTCCTGGAAATCCACTGGTCAACATGTGTAAGAACCCTGTATGTATACACATACAGGGCCCCACTAAAGACCAACCAATAGAGGCTTGTATATAAGTGAAGACTACAGCACCACGGGGGAAAGAGAAGATGATGGTAGTTGTGAAAGTCTCTTAAAGGGGAGGTATTATGCCCATCTTTCCACAAGTTGATCTGGTTCCTTGGGGTCTTAATCTAATGTTTGTAACATATTTTGTTCAAAATACCACAAGAATCATTTCAAACCGCCTTTGTACCTGTCAGAAACACCTCCCCACAGACTGACCTGCTCTGAGTGGGCGAGGTGCTCCGGGTTGCCAGGTTGGAGATGGTGAAGTATCGTACCAAAGGCTCAACATGGTTGTATTATTTGGAGGGTAATTATCGTGTATCTGGCAACCCTGAGATCGGTTGACCAATGACTGCTCTCCATACCGTCAGACCTCCCGCCAGAGCTCGGGAGATACCATCTCCACAACGTGTAAGGGGTGAATACTAGTTTGTGAAAACCCAGAGAAACACAAATATCAGACGAAGCAAAATCCCCGACTTTTTAGGAATCCCTGCCGGACGCTTTGTTGAGGTCTCAGAAACAGGACATGTCCGGGGAAAGAGGACGTCTGGTCACATGTCCACCCTGACGTCTGGTCACCTGACCACCCTGACGTCTGGTCACATGTCCACCCTGACGTCTGGTCACCTGACCACCCTGATGTCTGGTCACATGACCCCCCTGATGTCTGGTCACTTGACCCCCCTGACGTCTGGTCACCTGACCACCCTGACGTCTGGTCACTTGACCACCCTGACGTCTGGTCACATGAGCACCCTGACGTCTGGTCACCTGACCACCCTGACGTCTGGTCACATGACCACCCTGACGTCTGGTCACCTGACCACCCTGACGTCTGGCGCCATAAGTTACGATGACCGGAGGGTCTTTTCACGAGGGTTTTCACAAACTAGTATTTACCCCTTACACGTTTTGTAAAGAAAGAAAAAAAGTTCATTGTAATCAGCAGCCAACCCTGGTGTTTATGTGGTGGGGGGGCGGAGCCAGACTCCCTACATGGGCATGGATCAAATTCTACGTAGAATCAGATCGTGATCCCATTCGACGCACTCAAGCAGATCGTTTCTGACACAGAGGAACCACAAAAAGCCGCGGGAGTTGTTTTTTCCAGAGTGTGTGTGTGTTGGGAGACATGCCAGATACCCAAATTAACATATAGAAGCACTAAAAAAGTGGAATTTTCATAATATGTCCCCTTTTAAGATGTTATATAACAGCAGAAATATTCCTCAGCAGATAAAAGCTTTCCTATCAGCCGCCTCCCCACGCTGGTTTCCTCTCGCGTTCCCACTCAAAGAAGCCCTTTGATAAGCACATTAGACGGAACGGCCGGGACACAATGGCGATGTCATGAGGATTAGCACGCCACCTCGCTTAGTGTAGCAGCGGGCGCACACGAGCTAATTCACAGCAACTGCAGGGCGAGGAGCCCCGGCGCAGTGAGGTGAGGTGAGGCCGCAGCCCGGCGATCAGTTAGAATACAGCTTTTACGTACTTTAGGGGAGGCGGGAACAACGCATTAAACATTCTTGCGGCGCTCCGCTTTTGGAACATTTTGTGTCGTTTCCAGCTGTTTGGCCATCTTGCTGTTGCGGGGACTGTAATCAGAGCGCGGCTCACACACACAGATCGGGAGGTGCTCCATCAATACTGAACGCTCCTTTAAGTGAAAGCTGATGTGATTCAGGCACAATGGGAGAAAGCAGCCTCTTCATGCCTCCCTTTCAGCCAACCCCCCCCCCCCCCCCCCACCATTTTGAAGTTCATCTTTTATCTGCCAAACCACTATCTTCCTCCTTTCACCCTGCCTTCTGTTCACGTACATGTAGTACAGTGCATGAATAAGTGAAATGCAGAAAGCTCTCTTCACACAAGAGGGGGGAGAACATGAGAGTGAACTTGTTTTTTTCCAAGACTCTGGCCCATTTCACTCCTCAGGAAACAGGTGATGTAGGGGGCTTATGCAATGGGTTGAGTGTGTAATCCATGGAATAGTGTTCGCTTCCATTTTGCTATAAGATATATAAATACAAGTGTAAATATAAGGTCCTGAATTGAGCTCTGTATACATTTTTTTATATACCTTTATAGCAGTTCTTGAGGTATTCCTACCCACGGCCATGAGGCTTTATAACAAAGCACCTCCTGCCAGAAACGTGCAATAACTCACTGTACATATTCACATTCATACTTACACTGTTGATCTGCACTGCACACATTTCATTTACACTACACACATACGCACACTTTGCATTTTGCACACTATCTATATATATATATATATATATACATATGTCATGTCATTTATGTCATTTATATGTCATTTATATATATATATAATTTTATTTTACAGTGCTGTATTTACATATATGTTGTGTATATATATACATATATATATATATATATATATAATTTTATTTTACAGTGCTGTATTTACATATATGTTGTGTATATATATATAAATATATATATATATATATATATATATTTTTTTTTTTTTTTTTTATTTTATGTTATTTTGTATTTTATATTTCGCTTTGCACACTTTACTTTATGCACAATCATTTTCTTTCTTATACTTATATTTTATTGTGTTTAGTTTTATCGGTGCTGCTACTGTAGTCAACAAATTTCCCCTTGGGGATTAATAAAGTATATTTCTATTCGATTCTATTCACTCAACAAACAAATCATATTTTTATAAAATCAAAGTGGTATACAAGGTTGTGCTTCGCTGCTCTGTAGTCTTTTCTGTGCTGAACATATAGTGTGAATCCGGAGAGGCATGTGCTGCACGTTCCCCATGGTTACCGCTACTGTAGGCTAATAGTCAGGGCTCAAGTGGAGATGACAAATCAATGTTTTCTTCAGGTTAAGGAAACCTCAAGGCCTCCTGCAATGGAAAATGTTTTTTTGCAAGAGAAGTTCAATTATCACACACGCAGACTGATGGACACATTCATACATGCGCAGACAATGGTGCCCGGTCGGTTTGACGTCAGCCAATCAGAGGCTCATTTTTATTTGGAGAGCCAAATTTCTATCAATACAGGTTTGGACTGCTGTGAGAAAATAGCAGCTGGCCTCGTTCCCACTCATCTTTGTGAGCCTCTCAGGACCTTGTGAATAGATTACACACGTTCCCTTGTCCATACTCTCTGCAGCCCCCCCCCCCCCCCCCCCCCGCAACAAACAGCCGATATCTTTCTTCTGAAAATCCAAACCTCGGCTGTATTCACATCCAGCCAACT